>CM020619.1:1919667-2082518 GCA_009829735.1 Pyropia yezoensis
CTCCGCCGCAGGGAATAGGCGTAGCTTAGAAGTCTTCTTCCTCTGGGACAACCGGTTCCTTGCACAAGAAATACAAGCCTCCAGGCACTTATGGACGTCACTGGCCATGGTTTCCCAGTAATAATGTCGTCTCATGGAAGCATACATCCGATTGATACCAGGATGTCCGGCCTGGGGAGACGAGTGCTCCAGGCGTAGGATGTCAGCTCGTAGACTTCGGGGTACGTAAACTTGAGTTGCCCCATCGAAGGGTGACACCCGTACCAGGAGTCCGTCTGTAGACTCGGAGAAGCGACTGTTCCGGTTCAGGTCCATTTGGTGGCGAAGCTCCAAGCATTGAGGGTCCGTCAATTGTGCCTCCAGCATCCGGTGAATGGTTACCGGTTGATGAGCGTCAGGTGTCTCGTACAGGGGAGCGTGCCAGCCACGTCCGACATTCGGGAGGATAAAGCAAGGTATTTCCTCCGGGATAGGACCGGTATCGGCTGCGGGGGTCTCCAGCCTGGACATGGTGTCGGCGCAGTGGTGCTCCCTCCCTGCTCTGGTGCACACCTTGTACTTGAACTCCGAAAGGCGTAGGCGCCACCGGGCGACCCTTCCTTGACTGCTGTCCATGCATAGCAGCCACCTTAGACTGGCGTGGTCCGTCCGGATGAGGAACTCTTGTCCTTCAAGATATGGACGTAACAGGAAGCAAGCCCAGACGACCGCCAAGCACTCGCGCTCGGTCGTGGAATAGTTCTTCTCGGCTGGAGACAAGACGCGACTGTAGTAGCCTATCGGGAGGAAGTGCCCATCAGGTTGCTGCTGGAGTAGTGAGCACCCCACCTGGACGCCACAGGCATCAGTCTCCAGAACAAACTGGCCCTCCCGCTTGGGTAACGCCAGTACTGGAGTGGTGGTCAGGCGCTTCTTGAGCTCTTCGAAGGCTGCTGTCTGCTTCTCGTCGAACACCGGGAGTTGTGCTGGAAGCTTCTTGCTAGTAAGCTTGGTCAAGGGCCGGGCAATCAGAGCGTAGTCCCGTACGAACCGGCGGTAGACGTTGCACATACCCAGGAAGCTCTTGAGTTCCGTCTGGGTTTTAGGTTGCCGTGCATGCCGGAGGGCCTTGATGTTCTTCTCATTGACTCGGAGCTCCCCCGGACTCAGCACGTGCCCCAGGTACTCCACCTCAGTCTCAAGCAGGTGGCACTTCTCGGCCTTGAGGGTAACTCCAGCCTTGGACAGGAGGGCCAGGACTTCTCGAAGGTGCTCCAGGTGTTCCGCTGGGGTCTTGGAGAAAACGATGATGTCGTCCAGGTAGACCAAACATGTTCTCCACCTTAGCCCCGACAGGATGATGTCGATGGCTCTCTGGAAGGTTGCCGGAGCATTAGTGAGACCAAAAGGGAGACGCTTGCACCGGAATAGTCCCATGTGGCACGTGAAGGTAGTCTTGTCCTTGTCCTCATCAGCCAGAGGGATCTGCCAGTAACCGGCATTACAATCCAGTGTCGAGAAGAGGGTGGCATCACCAAGAAAGTCGAGGCAATCATCCATCCGGGGTATCGGGTATACATCCTTGACTGTCATCTCGTTCAGGCGTCTGTAGTCAACGCAGAAACGGAAGTGACCGCCAGGTTTCGGGACGACTACCACCGGGAAAGCCCACTCGCCATCAGACGGCTCGATAACATCCATCTTGAGCATCTTGTTAACCTGCTTCTCAATCTCATCCCGGCGATGAGATCCAGCCCGGTATGGTTGCATGTGCACTGGTTTGGCATCTGGCTTGAGTTGAATCCGGTGTAGGGTGGCGTCCATCTTGCCCAGCTCTCCGGACCACAGGTGCCGATATTCCTGGAGAAGCTTCTCCAGTGCCTCCTTCAAGTCGGGAGGGACGTTTTCTTGGTTGACCTTCGGCATCCCGGGCGGTGCTTGTTCGGGCTTCGGAGTAGTACGGCCAGCCTGCTCTTGTTCCGGAGATACGTCTAAGGCCGTCAAGTTGGATGCCAGCTCTTGTTGCAGGTTGAAGAGGTCTTCCTTGCTCATGGCGCGGGCGGACCCCCGGTAAGGCTCTGCTGTACCAACTCGAGTGCCCTTGGCGAGGGTTATTGGCTTCCGGCTCACGTTGACGATCAGCACCGAGAACGGGGTGTGCCTCTCCACCTTCTTGTGATGTCCGTGGGCTAGGTATAATCGGTGTTTCGCCAGAAATTCCTTGCGTCCGTAGATCAGGCATTGACCTGCAGTCCGGGTCGTGACTTGAACCTTGGTCTCCGAGCGAGGAGGTAGGAGCACCGGTTTGATGAGGGTCAAGGTAGAGGGTGGGATGCGTTCCTTCTGGTTCTTGGCCACACGAACCTTGGTGTCTAGGTGCTCCAGCACTGGTGACACAAACCCATGGTTGAACTGCACCTTTCCTTCTCCGGGTAGGATGCTCTTGACATGCTGCTTCTGGAAGTCCCAGCCTAGGATGAGGGGGACTGATAAGGTCTTGACTACTAGAAAGGGAAAAAGCATTGGTTCATTGTTGACATAGATGGCGACGGGAAGACGGCCAAGCGGTCGTAGGGTTTGACCTGATGCGTCTACAATATGGGTTCTGGTAGGCGCTCTCCAGGCATGTCGACGCCAGCCCGGAGGTAACAGGTTCTCAGTGATGACGCTTGGTCCGGCTCCCGTGTCGACCACCGGCGTAACAGCTTGGGGGAGGCTATCCCCCACACGCATACGAGCATTAATCTTGAGGTTTTCCTTACGCAGGACGAGCAAGGTCCCCTTGAACAAACAGGGTGTCCAGGCGGCTACCGGTTGAGCAGGTAACTGCCGTCCTTTCTCCCGGCACGCAAGGGGAGAACAGGTAGAAGTACCCTGCCGTTGGAGATTCGGGAAGACACTTGGGGAGAGTGCCTGCCCTACTCGTTTCCCGGGTCCGAGGAGTCCTTAGAGGTTTCGGTCTCCAGGTCAAAGTCCGTAGGAGCTTCCCTTGCCAGAGCCTCCGTGATGCTCTGTAAGGTTGCCACTCGGATGGCATGTACCTGTGCCTTGTCCATCTTGGAGGGTGCCCGCCGGTCAGCCCAGTTGACCGCCTTTGCAAACACCAATCCTTGACGCTTGAGTTTCTCCTGGAGATCCTTGGGAATGGTCGGGCACTGGTAGGACATATGATCCTCCTTCTGGCACAGCCAGCAAGACCGGAATCGCTGGTTCCTGATCTGCTTGGGGGCGACCAGGGAAGGTTGCTCCTTAGAAACGAAGCCGCCCCACTTGTCCCTTGACTCCGTGGGTGAGGCCTCGCCAACTGCGAGTACCGGTACAGGGTTATCACCTCCCTTATACTTGTCGGGTCCGGGACGAACTCGCGACAACGGCTTGGGAGTTGATACCATAGGAGCCTGGAGGGCCTTGGCTTGCCGGTGCTTGCCCTGGGTGTAGGCCATCAACTGCTGGAAGGTATGTTCTTGATGTTCCTGGTTGTAGTTCCCCGCATCCACTTGAAGATATTCAGGAAGCCCCTCCGAGAAGATCATCTTGAGCCTGTCCTCAGGGTAAACGTTGCCACAAGCATCGCTCATCTCCCGGACACGACGGGCGAACGCCTCTGGAGTCTCTTGTCTCTCCATGGTTGCCCGGTTCAGCCTACCGACTGCCTTACGCAGGGAGTCCGCGTCTGCGTAGTTGGACAGGAGCCAGTTGACCGCCTCCGGATAACTCGCGACGGTACGTCCAACAATGTGCCCGGCAGAGTCTGGTAGAACCTGTGCAAACCGCTGTTCCGCTTCTCCGGTCATGAAGTTAATCAGGAGATAGAGAGCCTTGCCCTCGGACACATCGTTGTCATTGCATGCCTTGACAAACCGGCGCAGGAAGGCAAAGATAAGCGCCGGTCTCTTCCCGGAAAACTTAGGATGTCCCCCAAAGCTCGGCTGCATTCGCCGGCTCAGGGATGCCATCTTCTTGGCCATCTTCCGGGTGTAACCTTGGTCTTGGTTCTCCAGCCGGTAGTTACCCCAATACGTGACCTTGTTCAGGGTGGCATCTCCCACTTGGTGGGCAGGGAAGTCGAACTCGACTAGCCTGCGCCGGGTAGGACCGGGAGATGCATCCCAGTCATATCCCTCCTCAGAGCTGGAGGAACTGGTCTCGCTGGTGCTAGAGCGACGGCGACGACGCCGACGCCTACGGCTGCTCCGGTTACCGGTCTTGGAGCTCCCCGCCCCATAGGACGCAAGGGGAGGAAAAGCTTGGCCGGTCCCAGGAGTCGAAGTCTCAGGAAGACCCGTAGAACCAGTCATAGCGGTGCCTCTGGCACTGCCAGTGCCCACAGGAAGAGGTGTATACACCCAGCTGCCATATGTGGGTCCAGGAGTAAACACACCAGGGGCTATCCCTGGAGGTTGAAGAGTAGAACCGACAGGAGGGAGACGTCTGCTGCGAGCGGACTCGAACGCCGTTGACCCCGGGGTGGCTCCCACAGGAGGAACAGCCGGAGGAACGGGAGCAGGCGGTACTTGGCCGCCTGTAGACTCCAGTCCACTACCGGATGTCACGCCCAGGTCTGCTTCACCCGTAGGGAGAACGCCGGGTTGGGCACCGTCCCCCGCGGTGACCAGGGATGCGTCAAGGGACGCGGGGTCTACCCCTTCGGGCACCGTCGTGCCAGGGAGGGTAGCCATGTTGGTCTCTTGACAGCCACAGTCCAGTTGCCTGCGTGTCCAAAGATCGCAAGACCACAAGAGAGGGGTTGGAGAGCCAGGAATGGGGTTCCCGTGAACGGGTGCAAATAATTCCCAAACCACAGAAAAAGACAGAACAGGAACAACGCAACCGCTGCTCCCAAATGTCTCTTCTCAAACACTCCATTCCCCTGCTGCTCCACCAAATATGTGGTATAAAACTCAATCCTCTCGGACACGTGTCAATATCCCTCGGGGGAAAGGGACAGGTAACGCAGAAAGGGGAACTACGAGAATGGTATGCCTGTTGCCTCACGTGCCTGCTCGCAGAGCAAACAGATACGCACGGTAGTGCACACGGGGAAGAGGAAAGCAAACGCGCAGTTGTCTTTTTCCTGAGGGCGCGGGCCGAAGGCGCCTCGCTGTCCCTCTTAACGTGCATCTGGGGGAACCCCGGCACGTTGGCCCGGTAGCCCCCCCATAACCCCGAGTGGCCCCGACCCGAGTCTAACCTCGTCAGGTCGGGGGCCACTATCACTACTAATTCTATTCCCACTCACTAATCTCACACTCAAATTCTCTCAAATCAAGTCCCTCACAAATATGCAAAAACACATCAGAAATCCCTCTCTCGCGTGTGGATAGCGTAGTCCACCGCATCCCAGTGCCGGGCACGGGCCACGGCCGCCAACCATCGCCACACGGCGGACGTGTTCTGGCACCTGGTGCCCTCTGGTTGCAGTCCCGGGTCGGCGCCAAGTCGGGGCCAGGGATGCTACACCGAGGAGCCGAAGACGCCACGCTCCACTTCCAGGGCGCTGGCCGCGCCAAGAAGGGGCCGCTGCCGGTGTGGGCTCGTAATTCACGTGAAGACCCCCACGTCGACGGCGCGTGCGCGCGCCCACGCTGTGCGCGCGGGCGAGGGACACTCCGTCTTTCACCGGTGGGGTTCGGCGTGTTTGTGTGCGGTTCGTGGCGAAGCGGCTCGTTCCCGTCTGCTGCGGGTGCCTGGGGCGCTCTGGTGGCGTCCCGGCGCTGTTTTGCTGCCGTTTCCGTGGAGAAGTGAAGGCGTCAGCGGTTGTTGCGGGGCGGGGGCGTTGTGCGGGTCTGCGCGTCCCGTCCCGTGTGCGGTAGAGCCATGTCGGCTTCCGCCGCGGCGCCGCCGCCCAAAGACTATGGACTACCGGCTGCAGGCGATGTCACAGCGTGGGAGAACGTGATGCGGCCGTGCACGGGGGTCCTGCAGCTGTACAAGGGATCTGGGCTGGCGGGATGCGCGAACTCTCTCCGACGCCGCCCAACGCTCGCGACGGTGAAGGTGTGGGTGCACTGCGGCCTGCACTACAAGCTGGTGCAGCGGCAGGCCAACGCGGCTTGCACGCCGCCCGTCCCCGGCGACATGCCGCCGGTGGACCGGCCCGACTCCCGCTTTGGCTTCTTTCCCCTGCCGCGGGATGAGCCGGGGCAAGACCCCTCTGTTTCTGTGGAAGTTTTTTGCGTGGCGCCTGGTGGGGATGTCCGTGGAGTTGACGGTCTGTGGGTGGTGAAGCTGGTCCCGGCCAATGCCGCAAGAAAACCACTGTTCTTATGTGCGCAGTCCAAGGCAACTGCGGAGGCATGGGAGCATCAGTTGCGGATGCGCTCGGCCCCGCTGGCGGTGGTTTGGTCGCGCCACATGGGCATGGGGGAAAACGGCAGCATCGGCGGCGGCGGCGGCATGGGCGCGGCGCGCGGCAGTCCGGATGAGGCGACCCAGCTGTCTGCGGTGGCAGCCCTGCGTGGCGGCGCGCGGCAAGTGCTTGATAATGACGTTCTGGCCGGCGTTGCGGGCGTGGTGGCAGAGTTGACGCTGCCCAACGCCCACAACATTGCTGTTGCAGCTGGTCCGCTGGTGGGGGTGGCCTTTGGTGCGCTCGGATTTGCGCTGAGCGTGTTTGTGGCGGCGCGGTTGGTGTCTGGGGCTGCCGCTGGTGTGTCAGAGGAGCTGGACCAGTTGTACAGCAAACTTCGGCGACATGTTCTTCCGGCATTCGATCAGTTACCCGACGGTGGAATCGTGGATGTGGGTGACTTGATCAACATGCTGGGTCGCCTGGTATCTGGCGTGGAGGTGTTGGCGGGGGAGCTGCACCACCTTGTGCGATCGCGCCGGCAGCGCTTCTGGATGGCCTGCATGTCTGCTCAACAGGGTTTGGAAGTGGGCGCCGACTTCCAGACCCGTCTTTCCCGCAGCCAGCAGTGCGCCGACGAACTCGTGCAGCTAATCCAGGTGGGGCTTCAACGCCAAAGCGCGGGGGCTCCGCTGGCGACGGCGCAGCAGGCGGCGCGAAAGGGCCTCCGGGCGCTGCCGCCCAATGTTTTCAACGACTGGGGTGACCCTCAGCTGCCAGCTTCCCAGCTGTACGCCGCCGTTATGATGTCTGACTCGACTACCTGCGCGGCGGTTGGGGCCCACGGAATGGGTGGGGTTGGCAAGACCACCTCCTGTTTGCTCGTCGCGCACCGGATCGACGCGGAGACGGAAGGGAAGCGTCGGTTCCCACACCGTGTGCACTGGCTGCAGTTGTCCGAGAGGGCCAGTCAAGCGGACGTCATTCAGCGAGTGTGCGATTTGGCCACCACTTTGTCAGGGAAGCTCGCTGCGGCCCACGAGATGAACGTGGCTGTCGAGCACCTGCGCGCGGCGGTGCAGGACAAGTCGTGCCTCGTCATTCTCGATGACGTGTGGGAGGACCGGTGGGCAGCCGTGTTTATCGATGCTTTGCAAACGTCGCCTGGGTCTTGCTTGCTGTTTTCCACACGGCGACAGGATATTGCAACCCGGAGCAAGGTATCGCAGTGTATTTCAGTGAACATCTTGCGTGGAGCGACCGCGGTTGAGGTGCTCATGAAGCACGCTGAGGCTAACGACAAAGTCTGGGCGGACAAAACGGGCGAGCGTGTGCAACTCGCCGTGGACACATGTGGTGGATTGGCGCTGGCGTTGGCTGTGGTTGGCTCGCTGCTGCGTGAGGTCGGTTGGGAGTCGGCGGTGGATCGCGTCCGGCGTGAGCGCAACGCCATCTTCTCTAGGCCCGTGGACGTCCTGGACGTTGTGGAAGAGTCCAAGGGGTCTCTGTGGGCGTCCCTTTCGGCCAGCTATTGGGCACTAGACGCGATTCACCCGGTGCTGTGGCGCGAGCGGTTTCAGGCTCTCTGCGTGGTGCGCCAACAGGAGCAGCTTCCATTGGCAGCTCTGATGGCGCTATGGGGAGAGAACAAGGAGGTGGTGAAGGAGATTGCGCAGACCCTGCGGGACCGGTCACTTGTTGTGCTTCATAGCGAAGAGGATGATGCCACCCGTACCCTGTCGATACACGACTTGGTGGTTGAGTTTCTTGCAGGCCCTCACGTTTTGGACCAAGAACGGCGTGAACAGGTGCACGTCAAGCTGATGACCAAGTATTGCGAGCACAACTGTGTTGGTGTTGCTGACAGGCCGACGAGTGCTGAATCGACAAGCACGTTCGCGACTGTGCGAGCGCTGTGGGGCCTGCGGCCGGACGGCTTTGTGGAGCGGGCGCTGCCTCGGCTTCTCTGTGGTGGTGGAGCTGGCGGCCGCGAGGAGCTGTGCGTCCTGCTGTTTGACTGGCGCTTCATCTCTTGGCGAGTGGCGATGGGCGGTGGCAGTTGCAGCGTCTACCGGATGGACGGTCGTACCTACGTCGAGAACGGCCATGGGGTCAGCGTGGCGGTGCTCGATCTCCTGGCCACGGTGGTTGAAGGCGCCGTAGCAGTCCGAGGTGTGCCTCTTTCTCTACGTTTGCACCAGGCTGCCTGGGAGATGACGGAGCGGCTTGCGTCGGGGCTGCATGTGGCCGGATGTGAGGCTGCGTCGCCTCTGCTGGCCTACCTGTGCGCAACTGCGCGATTGTGCCTCGACAAGCCAGCTGTGGCACTGTACGGTGCATCACGCCTGGACCTGCCTCGTGCTCTTCGGGTTTTTGGCTGCGGTGACGCTGTGGGCGCCCTGTGCCGCGTCTCCAATTCACGCGGACAAGTTTTTCTGTGTTCAGGGGAAGCCAATGGCAATCTGACCGTTTGGGAGGAGCACGGCGCGTCTCGTGTGGCGGTGCTCAAAGGCCACACAGGTTCGGTGACGTGCTTGGCGGTGGTGGATGGTGGCGGGAGCGGCGGCGGGCAGCGGGTGGTGTCGGGGTCGGTCGACGGCACTGTGCGGGTTTGGGAGGTGGACGGCGGCACGTGTGTGGCGGTGCTCGAAGGCCACACAGGTTGGGTGACGTGCTTGGCGGTGGTGTATGGTGGCGGGAGCGGCGGCGGGCAGCGGGTGGTGTCGGGGTCGGACGACTACACCGTGCGGGTTTGGAAGGTGGAGGGCGGCACGTGTGTGGCGGTGCTCAAAGGCCACACAAGTGACGTGACGTGCTTGGCGGTGGTGGATGGTGGCGGGAGCGGCGGCGGGCAGCGGGTGGTGTCGGGGTCGGTCGACGGCACTGTGCGGGTTTGGGAGGTGGACGGCGGCACGTGTGTGGCGGTGCTCGAAGGCCACACAGCTCCGGTGACGTGCCTTGCGGTGGTGGATGGTGGCGGGAGCGGCGGCGGGCAGCGGGTGGTGTCGGGGTCGGACGACTACACCGTGCGGGTTTGGGAGGTGGACGGCGGCACGTGTGTGGCGGTGCTCGAAGGCCACACAGATTGGGTGAGGTGCTTGGCGGTGGTGTATGGTGGCGGGAGCGGCGGCGGGCAGCGGGTGGTGTCGGGGTCGGACGACGGCACTGTGCGAGTTTGGGAGGTGGACGGCGGCACGTGTGTGGCGGTGCTCGAAGGCCACACAGATTGGGTGAGGTGCTTGGCGGTGGTGGATGGTGGCGGGAGCGGCGGCGGGCAGCGGGTGGTGTCGGGGTCGGACGACTACACCGTGCGGGTTTGGGAGGTGGACGGCGGCACGTGTGTGGCGGTGCTCGAAGGCCACACAGATTGGGTGAGGTGCTTGGCGGTGGTGTATGGTGGCGGGAGCGGCGGCGGGCAGCGGGTGGTGTCGGGGTCGGACGACGGCACTGTGCGAGTTTGGGAGGTGGACGGCGGCACGTGTGTGGCGGTGCTCGAAGGCCACACAGATTGGGTGAGGTGCTTGGCGGTGGTGGATGGTGGCGGGAGCGGCGGCGGGCAGCGGGTGGTGTCGGGGTCGCACGACTACACCGTGCGGGTTTGGGAGGTGGACGGCGGCACGTGTGTGGCGGTGCTCAAAGGCCACACAAGTGACGTGACGTGCTTGGCGGTGGTGGATGGTGGCGGGAGCGGCGGCGGGCAGCGGGTGGTGTCGGGGTCGGTCGACGGCACTGTGCGGGTTTGGGAGGTGGACGGCGGCACGTGTGTGGCGGTGCTCGAAGGCCACACAGCTCCGGTGACGTGCCTTGCGGTGGTGGATGGTGGCGGGAGCGGCGGCGGGCAGCGGGTGGTGTCGGGGTCGGACGACTACACCGTGCGGGTTTGGGAGGTGGACGGCGGCACGTGTGTGGCGGTGCTCGAAGGCCACACAGATTGGGTGAGGTGCTTGGCGGTGGTGTATGGTGGCGGGAGCGGCGGCGGGCAGCGGGTGGTGTCGGGGTCGGACGACGGCACTGTGCGGGTTTGGGAGGTGGACGGCGGCACGTGTGTGGCGGTGCTCGAAGGCCACACAGCTCCGGTGACGTGCCTTGCGGTGGTGTATGGTGGCGGGAGCGGCGGCGGGCAGCGGGTGGTGTCGGGGTCGGGCGACGGCACTGTGCGGGTTTGGGAGGTGGACGGCGGCACGTGTGTGGCGGTGCTCGAAGGCCACACAGGTTGGGTGAGGTGCTTGGCGGTGGTGTATGGTGGCGGGAGCGGCGGCGGGCAGCGGGTGGTGTCGGGGTCGGACGACGGCACTGTGCGGGTTTGGGAGGTGGACGGCAGCACGTGTGTGGCTGTGGTTGAGGACTTCGGTTGTATGGTGAGCTCCTTGGCGCTGCTGGATGGTGACGGGAGTGATGGCGGGCGGCGGCCGGCGTCGGGCTCGCCCGAGGGCGATGGGCGTTTGGGGCAGGTCGATGGCGATCCCTCGCGGGCTCTCCTGCGGCACCAAGGTCGCCCAACTCCAGCACGCGTCGCGCTCTTGCCTCTGGGAAGCGCTTGCGCGTTGCCGGCTTCCTCTCCTCTCAGTGGGTCTTGCGTTTTTGTGGACAAGCGTGGCTTTTGTACGCTCCTCGACAGCACCGGTTACCTGCGCTTTCTCCCGGCGCCGCCGAGGGCGACTGGTTTTTGCTGCGTGTCGCCCGACGTCGTTGCGTGGGGGACGCAAGCCGGCCGTGTCTTCTTTGGCCGCGTCGCTCCTTGATCCCTCGTTCCTCGAGGTGTTGGCCGGGGATCAATGTTTGTTGCTGCCGACGGCCGCTGCCAACCCCTCCCCGCCGCACGGTGCCAGCGGCCAAGGCTAGGCCCGTCGCGACGCCCACGGGGCATCATGCCGCGTGCCGCACGCGCGCCTTGCCGGTCGCGGGGGGCGAGCCGAGCGTCTGTCGCCTGACGAGGCCACCCCGCCCCCGCCGTCGGCCGTCCGCGGCGCGTCATTGCGCAAGGCTCGCGGTGTGCTCCTCCTTCTTGCCCCCGCGCGCGCGCGCGCGCGCCCACCCGCCCGCCCGCCCGCCTGGGCACGCGCGCGCGCGGGGCCCCCGCTGGGTGGCGCCCCCGGCATGCGCCTCGGCCTCCGCCACCCCACGCGGCCTCGCGAGAGAGCCCGCATGCGAGCGGGCGGCGCAGGGGAGTCCGCTGCGGCTGCTGTCGCCGCCACCGCCGCCGCCACTGCCGCCGCTCCCGCCGCCGCTGACAATGGCACCCCCCGCCCCTGCTGCCGACACGGACGCTGACGCCAACGTTGGCGTCACCGCCGCCGCAGCGGTCGCCGCTGGCGCCAATGCTGCCGCAGACGCCACCGTCGCCCGCGTCGCCGTCCCGGCCGCCTCCGCCTCCGCTGGCAGGGACGCGCGCCGCGCACAGCGTCGGCAGGCCTGTCGGTAACGGCCGCTCTCGTCGGCAGCGGCCGCTGCGACCGCACCCGTTGTGGTGATTGCGAGGGGCGGGCCGCGGTTGTCTACCGCTCCGCCACACCTCCTGCCGCCGTCGGAGCTTTGGTGGGAGACAGGCAGCGGAGGGGGGCGGGGTGAGGGGCATGGGGCGGGGTGACCTGGAGGAGCCAGTTTGTGCCGCTCTCTTGAGAGCTCCCATTACGCCGACAACATGGTTTTTTGTCTGCTTATCGCCAGCTCAGACGGCTATGAGGTGTTCTTTCGTTTGGTGTCACCATTTGTTCTGACAATGTCTGCGTCATTTGGCTTTGTCCGGTCAACATCGTGAGGTGCCGGCAGGTACTGTGCTTCCTGTAAAAGGCGGATGTTGAAGGGACGTGAGGTGAGGGATCCATTGGTTCAGACAGCGATTTTCATCACCTTCACGTACCGTCAACATCCATTTTTTACAGGAAGCACTATGGTACTACGTGGGATACACCATTGGTGTACGAGTGCTCAAGCGCAACCCCCTGCAATGTCCGATGACAACAAAAAATTTCGATACAGAAGTAGTGAACGTATTTTTGCACCGTGCTATCCGCCACCATGAGATTTTCTGCGGTCGTCACTCCATTTGCTGTTTGGTGTTGTTTTCTTCAGCTGCCAACCGTCACGACAACTTGGACTTGATCTGAAGGGCTTCTCAGCGGTAGACTGTGACGGTGCATCAAGCGCTGTGCAATAGATAGGGGTAAAACCTCCCCACATTGTGCTACGCAGCGCTTTTTGGATTGGGAGGGGGAAGCGCAGTCACGAATCTTCTGTCACTGTGCAATAGGAATCGGACTTTCCAGATGAATCGATTGACGTCGAATATGATATTCTTTCTGTCATGCACACCGGGCGACTGGCGCTCGAGTGATTGTAACACGGTACAGAGGTAACCCTTCATCAAATTCAATCTTTCCGGAATCAATCCATTTGAATGTCACTTCCCTCAGACGGACTCCTCGGCGTCCCAGCAGTGTCTCTGATTGGCTGAGAGCCCATCTGGGAGAGTGAGTCTCGGTCCCCCATGACAGAATTCAGAAATCAGCAATAACACGGTACAAAAGTAACCGTTCATAAGTTCAATCTTTCCAGAATCAGTCGAATCAAAGGTTTCTTCCCTCAAACAGATTCCTCACCGTCCACTGCGCTTCACGAACGAGATGCCTCCACTGGAGGATAAAAGCGCGGACTTTCGACCTGCGCACTACCTCAATGCCTTCTAAACGTGTATTGCGCCCTTTCGCAGATAATGCCACGCGCGCACCACGGGGAACCACACCACCGCTCTTACGCTCGTTACGACAGATGGTCCACGAAGCAGCCTTACTTCTCTAGAGAGCGTCCCTGTACGTCGACAACATCGTTTTTTCCCTGCTTCTTATCGCCAGCTCGGAGGGCTATGAGGTGTTCTTTCGTTTGGTGTCACCACTTGCTCTGACAATGTCTGCGTCGTATGGCTGTGTTCGCTGGATGTCGTGGGGTGCCGAGAGGTTTTATTACGTGGGATACACCTTTGGTGCACGAGTGCTCAAGTGCAACCCCCTGCAATGTCCGATGACAACATAATATTTCGATACAGAAGTAGTGAACGTATTTTAGCACCGTGCTATCCGCCATCATAACATTTTCTGCGGTCGTCACTCCATTTGCTGTTTGGTGTTCTTTTCTTCAGCTGCCAACCGTCACGACAACTTGGACTTGATCTGAAGGGCTTCTCAGCGGTAGACTGTGACGGTGCATCAAGCGCTGTCATTTCAAGGCTGGCCCATGCACAAACGGCTGTGGCCTCGCTTCCCAATTATGTTTTCATTATGACGCCGACGATGACATGCACACTGTGCAAACACGTACCAGATACGTGATCACACCGACTTGGCAGCACATGACAACTCTGCAACGAGGTTCTGAATAATGGTTGTAGACAGGCACGCAGGCGTGAAAGTTACGCACAGCTTCACAGCCACGTGTCTGGTGCTTGATCTCGTTTGTTCCAGCACCGTCAATTTCCATCAATTCGACCCGTGAATACCGCGCTGGATTCGGCTTCAAATCAACATTGATTCTGTTTGCTTTATCACTGTCCGTGCAGCGTGCATCGACGGTTCAGGAATGGACAACTACAGGTACATCCCACCTAACAAGAGGTGCGACAATTGGGCTCTGGCGCAAAGAGTCCGCTGCGAATCAGTACAAGACTTTACATAGGACCACAGGGTCTTGGTCCCGTTCGGCCGGTGCAATAGATAGGGGTAAAACCTCCCCACATTGTGCTACGCAGCGCTTTTTGGATTGGGAGGGGGAAGCGCAGTCGCGAATCTTCTGTCACTGTGCAATAGGAATCGGACTTTCCAGATGAATCGATTGACGTCGAATATGATATTCTTTCTGTCATGCACACCGGGCGACTGGCGCTCGAGTGATTGTAACACGGTACAGAGGTAACCCTTCATCAAATTCAATCTTTCCGGAATCAATCCATTTGAATGTCACTTCCCTCAGACGGACTCCTCGGCGTCCCAGCAGTGTCTCTGATTGGCTGAGAGCCCATCTGGGAGAGTGAGTCTCGGTCCCCCATGACAGAATTCAGAAATCAGCAATAACACGGTACAAAAGTAACCGTTCATAAGTTCAATCTTTCCAGAATCAGTCGAATCAAAGGTTTCTTCCCTCAAACAGATTCCTCACCGTCCACTGCGCTTCACGAACGAGATGCCTCCACTGGAGGATAAAAGCGCGGACTTTCGACCTGCGCACTACCTCAATGCCTTCTAAACGTGTATTGCGCCCTTTCGCAGATAATGCCACGCGCGCACCACGGGGAACCACACCACCGCTCTTACGCTCGTTACGACAGATGGTCCACGAAGCAGCCTTACTTCTCTAGAGAGCGTCCCTGTACGTCGACAACATCGTTTTTTCCCTGCTTCTTATCGCCAGCTCGGAGGGCTATGAGGTGTTCTTTCGTTTGGTGTCACCACTTGCTCTGACAATGTCTGCGTCGTATGGCTGTGTTCGCTGGATGTCGTGGGGTGCCGAGAGGTTTTATTACGTGGGATACACCTTTGGTGCACGAGTGCTCAAGTGCAACCCCCTGCAATGTCCGATGACAACATAATATTTCGATACAGAAGTAGTGAACGTATTTTAGCACCGTGCTATCCGCCATCATAACATTTTCTGCGGTCGTCACTCCATTTGCTGTTTGGTGTTCTTTTCTTCAGCTGCCAACCGTCACGACAGCTTGGACTTGATCTGAAGGGCTTCTCAGCGGTAGACTGTGACGGTGCATCAAGCGCTGTCATTTCAAGGCTGGCCCATGCACAAACGGCTGTGGCCTCGCTTCCCAATTATGTTTTCATTATGACGCCGACGATGACATGCACACTGTGCAAACACGTACCAGATACGTGATCACACCGACTTGGCAGCACATGACAACTCTGCAACGAGGTTCTGAATAATGGTTGTAGACAGGCACGCAGGCGTGAAAGTTACGCACAGCTTCACAGCCACGTGTCTGGTGCTTGATCTCGTTTGTTCCAGCACCGTCAATTTCCATCAATTCGACCCGTGAATACCGCGCTGGATTCGGCTTCAAATCAACATTGATTCTGTTTGCTTTATCACTGTCCGTGCAGCGTGCATCGACGGTTCAGGAATGGACAACTACAGGTACATCCCACCTAACAAGAGGTGCGACAATTGGGCTCTGGCGCAAAGAGTCCGCTGCGAATCAGTACAAGACTTTACATAGGACCACAGGGTCTTGGTCCCGTTCGGCCGGTGCAATAGATAGGGGTAAAACCTCCCCACATTGTGCTACGCAGCGCTTTTTGGATTGGGAGGGGGAAGCGCAGTCACGAATCTTCTGTCACTGTGCAATAGGAATCGGACTTTCCAGATGAATCGATTGACGTCGAATATGATATTCTTTCTGTCATGCACACCGGGCGACTGGCGCTCGAGTGATTGTAACACGGTACAGAGGTAACCCTTCATCAAATTCAATCTTTCCGGAATCAATCCATTTGAATGTCACTTCCCTCAGACGGACTCCTCGGCGTCCCAGCAGTGTCTCTGATTGGCTGAGAGCCCATCTGGGAGAGTGAGTCTCGGTCCCCCATGACAGAATTCAGAAATCAGCAATAACACGGTACAAAAGTAACCGTTCATAAGTTCAATCTTTCCAGAATCAGTCGAATCAAAGGTTTCTTCCCTCAAACAGATTCCTCACCGTCCACTGCGCTTCACGAACGAGATGCCTCCACTGGAGGATAAAAGCGCGGACTTTCGACCTGCGCACTACCTCAATGCCTTCTAAACGTGTATTGCGCCCTTTCGCAGATAATGCCACGCGCGCACCACGGGGAACCACACCACCGCTCTTACGCTCGTTACGACAGATGGTCCACGAAGCAGCCTTACTTCTCTAGAGAGCGTCCCTGTACGTCGACAACATCGTTTTTTCCCTGCTTCTTATCGCCAGCTCGGAGGGCTATGAGGTGTTCTTTCGTTTGGTGTCACCACTTGCTCTGACAATGTCTGCGTCGTATGGCTGTGTTCGCTGGATGTCGTGGGGTGCCGAGAGGTTTTATTACGTGGGATACACCTTTGGTGCACGAGTGCTCAAGTGCAACCCCCTGCAATGTCCGATGACAACATAATATTTCGATACAGAAGTAGTGAACGTATTTTAGCACCGTGCTATCCGCCATCATAACATTTTCTGCGGTCGTCACTCCATTTGCTGTTTGGTGTTCTTTTCTTCAGCTGCCAACCGTCACGACAGCTTGGACTTGATCTGAAGGGCTTCTCAGCGGTAGACTGTGACGGTGCATCAAGCGCTGTCATTTCAAGGCTGGCCCATGCACAAACGGCTGTGGCCTCGCTTCCCAATTATGTTTTCATTATGACGCCGACGATGACATGCACACTGTGCAAACACGTACCAGATACGTGATCACACCGACTTGGCAGCACATGACAACTCTGCAACGAGGTTCTGAATAATGGTTGTAGACAGGCACGCAGGCGTGAAAGTTACGCACAGCTTCACAGCCACGTGTCTGGTGCTTGATCTCGTTTGTTCCAGCACCGTCAATTTCCATCAATTCGACCCGTGAATACCGCGCTGGATTCGGCTTCAAATCAACATTGATTCTGTTTGCTTTATCACTGTCCGTGCAGCGTGCATCGACGGTTCAGGAATGGACAACTACAGGTACATCCCACCTAACAAGAGGTGCGACAATTGGGCTCTGGCGCAAAGAGTCCGCTGCGAATCAGTACAAGACTTTACATAGGACCACAGGGTCTTGGTCCCGTTCGGCCGGTGCAATAGATAGGGGTAAAACCTCCCCACATTGTGCTACGCAGCGCTTTTTGGATTGGGAGGGGGAAGCGCAGTCGCGAATCTTCTGTCACTGTGCAATAGGAATCGGACTTTCCAGATGAATCGATTGACGTCGAATATGATATTCTTTCTGTCATGCACACCGGGCGACTGGCGCTCGAGTGATTGTAACACGGTACAGAGGTAACCCTTCATCAAATTCAATCTTTCCGGAATCAATCCATTTGAATGTCACTTCCCTCAGACGGACTCCTCGGCGTCCCAGCAGTGTCTCTGATTGGCTGAGAGCCCATCTGGGAGAGTGAGTCTCGGTCCCCCATGACAGAATTCAGAAATCAGCAATAACACGGTACAAAAGTAACCGTTCATAAGTTCAATCTTTCCAGAATCAGTCGAATCAAAGGTTTCTTCCCTCAAACAGATTCCTCACCGTCCACTGCGCTTCACGAACGAGATGCCTCCACTGGAGGATAAAAGCGCGGACTTTCGACCTGCGCACTACCTCAATGCCTTCTAAACGTGTATTGCGCCCTTTCGCAGATAATGCCACGCGCGCACCACGGGGAACCACACCACCGCTCTTACGCTCGTTACGACAGATGGTCCACGAAGCAGCCTTACTTCTCTAGAGAGCGTCCCTGTACGTCGACAACATCGTTTTTTCCCTGCTTCTTATCGCCAGCTCGGAGGGCTATGAGGTGTTCTTTCGTTTGGTGTCACCACTTTACGCCCGCACCTGCCCCCTTCCGCGCGTGGGTGGCGTGCTGGGAGCGTTGGCCTCTTTGTGGACGACGACAAGGACGACGACGACGGCGGCGTCGGCGACAACGACGGTAACGACGGTGGCGGCGGCGGTGGCGGTGGTGGTTGATCCCAGCGGGCGGCGGCGACTGACACGGGGGCGGGGGGGGTGACCGGGGGGTGTCGACGGCGGCAGCGGTGGCGGGCAAGAGGCTTAATGGAGGCGGGCGGCAGACGCGGTCGACCCGATGCACCGGCCGGCGGTGGCGGTGGCGGGGGCGACAGTGGCAGCATCGGCGGCGTCGGTGGCGGCGGCGGCGTCGGCCAGGGAGGCCGCGCCGGCGGCCGACCGGCTGCCGGCGCGGCCTCCCTGGTCCGCCGCCTTTGAGGCGGCAGTTATGTCGGAGGAAGAGGAGCTTCGCACAGTGCTGACAGAAGTCGACCAGATGAGGTCCAACAGGCTAGAGGCACTGTCTGGCGGGGGTGCCGACGGCGCCGTCGCACGTGGAGGCGCCCTGGTCTCAGCCGCGGGCGCCGCGGCGGTGGCGGCGACTGCAGGCGCCGCGGCGCCGGTCAACGAAGCATGGGTAGCCCCCCACCGGCCTGCAGTGGCCGCGCCGCTGCCGCCATCGCCGTCGCCGCGCGGCATGCGAGCGGGCAAGCGGAGCCGTGTCGGGCAGCCACCCCCGCGGCTCCCCCCGCCGGCTGGCAGGGTGGCATCGCCCCCCCTTTTGGCCAACCCCCCTGCGAGGGGGGTCGTGGCGCCGGTTGTCAGCGACCCGGGTGGGGAGGCGGCCGCCGCGACGGCCACCGCCGCCGCCGCCGCCGGGGCGTCGGCACCCCCACCGCTGCCGCCACCACTGGTGCGTTTGCCCCCGCTGTGGACGTCGCCGTCGGTGCTTCGGGCTTGGCGGTCCTCCTCCCTGCCGGTCGCATCGCCGGCGTGGCCGGCCGCTGCCACTGCTGCGGTCGCCCCACCTCCGAGAGCGACAGTGCAAGCGCCCCGTTCTTCTCCGCCGTCTGCGCTGTCTTCTTCAGCGCTTGCGTCGGCGTCGGCGCAAGCTCTGAGGTGGCCGCCACCTCATCAGGCCTCGGAGGCCCGCGGGCAGCAGCAGGGGTCAGCAGAGCAGTTGCGGCCCTCACCGTCAGCGTCACAGAGGCTGCACGAAACCGGTCTGCTAGAGTTGCGCCTGCAGGTGGAGGCTCTTCAGCAGCACCAGCAGCAGCAAGGTACGCAGCGGCTACCCCCGCCGCCACAGACCCAGCGGCTCCACGGCAGCGGACGCCCGGCGGTATCGTCGCGGCCTGTTCGGCTCCCATCCTTTGGGTGGCCGGAGGTGAGGCAGCCTTTGGGGGCTCTCGAGGGGCAGCAGCGGCAAGGTGTGCAGTCGCTACCGCAGCGGCCATCAGCTACGCAGGGGCCCCACGAGGACCGTCGCCCCGTGGCCACACATCAACCCGGACCTGTGCCGGGGCCGAGGTCGGCTTCGCGGCCGCGCCCGGGTGTGGGCCCTCACAATGTGGATCTCTTGGCGGTGGCAGTGCCTCTGGGGAGCGGTGGGGGAGGCGCCCGTTTTCCGGAGGCTGCTGCAAGCGGCGGCAGCGCGGTGGATGGCATGGCCGGTGGGGGCGGCCAGGCCCCGCGACTGGGCATTGGCGCTGGGCCCACTGGGGGTTTTGCTGGCGTACCGGGCGGGACACACCCCGCGTTGGTGGGCGGCCACGGCCGCAACGGAGGCGACGGCCTCAGCGGCGGCGGCGGGAGTGGCAATGCGGTCGTCGACGGAAGCGGCGGCGGTGGTGGCAGCGGCGGCGTTGGCCTCTTTGGTGCAGCGGCGCCTGCCGCCGCGGTGGCGGCATTGGGCCCAGCGGGTGGGACCAGCGCGCCTGACGCGGCGGCAGCGGTCGGCAGGGCGGTCAGCAGCACGGCGGTCGACGGCGTCGTCTGTGTCGATTGCAGCGCCGTGTTCACTTCTGTAGCTCCCTTCTCGCACCATGTGCAAAGTGCGCACGGGAAGGGGCACGTGTGTACTCTGGATTCTCCTCGTTGCGGCAAGAGTTTTTCCCGTGCCAATGACCTCCGCCGCCACGTTGCCTATAAGCACGACGGCGTTCTTTGCCCCCTCTGTGACGTGGCGTGTGCTTCCAGTCGGAGCTTGCACGCGCACACACATTCCGCGCACCCCGTCCAGACATCGTACAAGTGTCGTCGCCGTCGTTGTATCGCCGTACTTGATAGCATCGACGCGCTGTGTGCGCACGCTGTGGCTGTTCATGACAACCCGAACATCCTTGCGTGCCCTGAATGTCAGCGACAGTTTTCCAGTGAGCCGGCCAAGCAGATCCACTATTGGAGCGTGCACCACAATCGGCGGCGGTACGGTTGCGGGCAGTGCGATCGCCGTTTTGTCTGTCGAAACCATGGCGAGCAGCACTGGGTGGTGATGCACGCAGACATGCGGCCGGCGGCCACCCGCAGCGACATTATCGACTCGGGGTCATTGCCGCCTGTGCCAGCTGCCGCAGGCGGTCGCAGCGGCGGTGGCAGGGGTGGCGGGCTGGCCGGCGGCAGCGGTGGGGGTGGCAGCGACGGCAGGGGCGTGCCGGCCAGCGTCGGCGGCAGCAGCGGCGGTGGCAGCGGCGGTGGTGCTGGTGGCGGTGACACCCCAGCGCCTCCCGCCACGGCCGACGGTGAGGGGGTACCGGCGGTGGCGGCGGCGGCGGTTGCCGCCGGCGCCGCGGCGGCGCGTGACGCCAGCGGCGGCAGCGTCGCGGCTGCCGGCAGCGGCGGCCCGCGGGCCAATGCGGGCGGCGGTGCACCGGGGGGGGGGGGGGGGGGGGGGGGGCACCCGTCTAGACGGCTTCCCGCTGGGGCTTTGCCGGCGCCGCGTGCCGGGCGAACCCTGTCGGCGGCGGGTCCCCCCGCCCCGCCCGTCCTTCCCCCCCTCTGTTTTGCCGGAGGGGACGTACGGCTGCGCCCACAGGCAGGCGGGTGCGTTCTGTTCCGTCCCCGGAGGGGACGTACGGCTGCGCCCACAGGCAGGCGGGTGCGTTCTGTTCCGTCCCCGCCAGTCGTGGAGTGTGGCGGTGTGCAATGGACCGACCATGAGAGTGGAGACGAGCGGGGGCGACGTTGTGCAGCGGCGGCGGCGGCGGCGGTGGTGGTAGCTGGTTGTGTGATGACGGCCGCGACAGTGGGGGTGGGGTGGGCGGTGGGTTTGGGGTGGCGGTGGGCGGTGGGGGAAGTGGCGGTGGGAGGGGTGGCGGTGGTGGAGGCGGTGGGCGGGGGGGGGGGGAGTGGGGCTGTTGACTTGCAGCGTCTGTGATGCGGCGAGCGGCGGCGGGCGGCACGGGGGGGGTCGGGGGGCGACCGGCGGCGGCGGCGGCGGCGGCGGCGGCGGTGGCGGCGGCCGCGGTGGCGGCGGCGGCGGCTGCAGGGGGACGCGCTGCCCCTGTCGACGCGGCCTGTCGGTCATCGCCCCCCGTCTTGGCTGGCGGCCGGTGGCGGCGGCTCGGTGGAGCTAGCCACCCCTGTATCGCGAAACGGGGCTGCGGTCGAAGGGGGAGGGGTGTGGGGGTTGGGGGCGGGGGAGGAAACAACATCCACCGCCGCCGCCACCGCCGTCGCCGCCGCTGCCGCTGCCGCCGCCGCCGCCGCTGGGTGCCTACGGTACGGGGGGGCGGGGGGTGGGTGCGCGGTGGGTGCGCGGGCGGCAACGCGTCCGGCGCCTGAGCGGGGTATATGGCATGCGCCTCCCCCTGGTTGGGCGGTAGCGGCGTCCCCCCTCGCCTGCGGGATACTGTTGGTGGTGTGGCTGTCGTGGCAGCCGCGCGTCCCCCCCCCCTTGTCCCGCCCACGTGCACCCACATTGCTCTGGCGTCCCCCCCCCCCTCACCCCACGGGCCCGTGGGTGGGTGGGTGGCTGACTGCTGGCAGAAGGGAGGGGCCGCTGGGGAGGGGCGTTGAAGGGGAGGGAGGCGGCGGGGGGTGGCGGTGGTGGCGGGCGGTTGGACCCGACTCTACCAACTCAACGGCGCTGCTCTGTCTCTTATTTTTTATTTATTGTGCACCGATGACCCATCTTCCTGTCTCTCCGCCTCCATCCGTCCCCCCCCCCCCCCCCCGCACCCACCCACCCCCCCCCGCACCCACCCCCGACACAACCCACAACTAAACACCCCCCCCCTCTCCCCCCCCGTCACACCTCCACAACAGCCCGGCGTGCGCCCCCCCCCCCCCCCCCATCCCCGCCGCCGCCGCCGCCTCTGCGGCGACCCGCCGCACCAGCCGCCGCGCGTCGGCGTAGCTGCCGCCCGGCGTGAGGGCCACGGCGGTCACGTCGCCCGCCACCACCGCTCCCCCCCCCCTCCCCCCCCCCAACCCCCCCGCCCCCGCACCCGCCGAGCCGCCCGCCGTGGCGGGCGACCGGATGAGCGTACAAAAGGCCGGCACGGCGGCGGCGAGGGCCACCAGCTGCGCCCCCACCGCCGCCACCGACGGCCGGTCCGGGTGGGCGGCGGCGATGGCGGCGGTGGCGGCGGCCCAGGGCGCCCGCCCCCGGGGGCGGCACCGCAGGTACCCGCGGGCGGCGTCGAGGGTGGCGGGCAGCGCCGCCGCCGCCCGCGCGGCGGGCGCGGCCCGCGACCGGACGGCGGCGGCGGCGGCGGCGGCCTCCCGCTGGCGCACCCGCTCGAGGAGGCCGGGCGGGAGGAAGGCGGCCATGTCCCCCTTGGCCGCCCCCGCCGTGGGCGCGGTGCCCGCCGACGACCCGGGGGGGGGGGGGGGGGGGGGGGGGGAGCGGCGGGGGCGGCGGTGGGTGCCCCCGCCGTCGCCTGTGGCGGTGGCGGCGGCGGCGGCGGCGGCGGCGGCTGCCCAGACGCGGCGGCGGGGCCGGCCATGGCGGCCACGTCGGCGGCAAGCGCGGCGGCCGTCTCGGCGGCGGCGGCCACCGCCGCCGCCCGCCGCGCGGCGGCGGCGGCGGCGCGGCGGGCGGTCGCGGCGGCCGCCGCGGGCGCAACGGGCAGGGGCGGCGTTGGCAGCGCCGGCGCGGCGGCGTCCACGTCCCACCCGGGGTACCACCCCGCCCCGCCGTGCGGGGGGGCCCCCGGCGCCGGCTCCCCGCCGGCCGGCGGGGGCGGCAGCGGCGGCAGGTGGGCGGCCGACCGCCACGCCGCGTAGGCGGCGGCGGCGCGCCCACGGAGGCGCTCGGCGAGCAGCCGCCGCCGCGCCGCCGCCGCCGCGGCGGCCGCCGCCGCGTCGGTGGTAGCGGCGGTCGCGGGGCCCGCCGCCACGCCCGGCGGGCAGGCCAGCCGGATGCGCACGTGGTCGCTGCCCGCGCCGCCCAGCGGCGGCTCCAGCCGGAGGCCGTCGGGGAGGAGGGCGGCCAGCGCGGCCAGCGCGGCGGCCGGGAAGGCGTGGCGGGAGGCGGCCTCGACGACCGGCCGCACCGCCGCGTAGGTGGGGGCCGCCCGCTTGGCGCGGAGGAAGGCCAGCGCCGCCTCGACGCACCCGTACTGGGCGGCGAGCACCGCCCACGCGGCGGGCACGCTGCCGGGGGGGAGGGCGGTGGGGTCCACGCCCAGGGAGGCGCCGCCGCCGCCGCCGCCCGCGGCCGTGGACCCGTCGGCGGCGGCCACGGACGCTGCCGCGGGCGTGCTCTGCTCCGCCGCTGCTGCGGCGGCGGCGGCGGCCGCTGCCGACGCGGCCTCGTGGCGGCGGAGGAGCGCCAGGGAGGAGGTTGGCGGGCGGCCCGTCAACCCCCCCGACCGTCCCCGCTTGGCCGGGCTCGCCGCCGCCGCGGAACGCGCCGCCGCGGGTGCCACACCCGCCGCCGCCGCCGCCGCCGCCGCCGCCGACGGCGCGTAGGCCGCAACGGGCGCCACCGCCCCCACCGTTGACGGGGGCGGCACGCCCTTGACCCCCCCCGGCGTGGCGGGCCGCCGCAGCCGCGCCACCCCCCCCGCCGCCCGCTCCCGTGCGCGGAGGGTGGCGAGCGCCGACCCGCCGGCGGGGGCCTTGGCCTTGGCACCCCCGCCGCTGCCGCCTGCTGCTGCGCCGGGCAGGGGGCTCCCTGCCGGGCCGCCGCCGCGCGCCCGCTTGACCCGCGTGTCGTAGTAGTCGTGGATGGCCGGCTGGTCGGCGGGGCGGGCGGCGGGGTCGGCGGCGGGGCGGCGGCGCTTGGTGCCGCTGGCCCCGCCGCCGGCCGCTGCCCGGGGGGGGGGGCGGCCAGAGGGCGCCATGGTAAAGAAAGAGGGGGGGGGGTGCGGGGGAAGGTGGGGGGGGGTGGGGGGGAAGGTGGGGGGGGCAAAGACCAAGAGGAAGAGCAGTACAACCGAGGGGGGAGGAGAGGGGGTGGTGAGGGGGAGGGCGGGGGGGAAAGACGCGATGGGGACAAGGTCGCGGCGATGCGGCGGCGGCGTTGGGGGGGCAACGAAGGGTGCCAGCACGGAGCCGCTCCGTGCGCAGCGGAAGAAGGGGAGGGGCCGTGCAATGGTGGTGGCGACGGTGGGCAGTGGCGGCAGCCGCCGTCGCCGGGTATGAGTGCGGCGACGCCGAGTATGACTGCGCGCGCGCTGCCGCGGCGGGAGGGGGCGGAGCGCGCGCTGAGGCGGCGGCAATGCGCCGTCCCCCCCCCCCGCAGTCACGCGTAATGGCCACTGCGCAATGGGGGCGTTGGCGCCATTCGGTCGCACCGGGGGTATGGTTTCTATTGGGAGGTGGGGGCTACTTGACTAGGCGCCCTGCACCTCGTCTGTCAACTTGCAGCTTTCGCGCGATACTGTTGGGGGCAGAACTGTTGATGCATCCAGAGGTTGGAGTTGTTGTTCAACGTTCTCCCGCCAGATGGCTACCCAACAGTTGAGAAGTTTTAACGCTGGTGTCCTCTGAAGTCCTTGAAAAGCCGACGTCACTCTTTGCATGAGGACTTGCTTCATGCAGATGTTTTGTGTATCAAACTGGGGGCGACTTAAGCGAGTCTTCACTCTGGACGCCTCCGCAGATCGTGAGACAGCAAGGTCGAGGACCCCCCCCCTCCACGTTGGTCTGCACGAGGCACCCCCCAGTTGGCCAGTGCAGAGGGGGGGCTCTGTGCAGCAGGCTCCTGCTGGGGGTCGGTCCTCTGCCTGCCAACACGCTTGGGACAGCGCGCCAGGCCACGCCCCACACCCGCTCCGAACGCGTGCACGCTGCCGCGCCGCGCGGTGGCCGTCGCCTTCAAGAACCCCCACCGACCCGTCGGCATCGACCCACTGGCGCCCCGCCCACCTTGTACCGACCGCATCCCCGTAGCCGCTGCGACGTCCTCCCCTGCGCGTGAGCAGTGCTGCTGGTGCTCCTACTCCCACGCCCCTTCCCTCCTTGCCCCTTCTCTGTACCTGTCCCCCGTCCTTTTTTCGCAGTTCCCGCCGCTATGGCGGCGCCCCCCCCCCCGCCCCCAGTGCTGGGCATCAAGGCAACGACGCCCGGCGGCCCCACGCGGCGCCTCCGCGCGCCCTCCCCCCTGACGTTCCCCGCCCTGATGGCCGCCCTGACCGACGCCTACGGCGGATCCCCGACCGTCACGTGGACCGATGATGAGGGCGACGCGGTGTCTCTTTCGTCGGCGGCCGAGCTCGACGAGGCCCTCCGCGTTGTTGAGCCGTCGGGGGTGCTCCGGCTGGTCGTAACGGACGTGGCGCCGGCCGGCGGCGCCGCCCCGCCGCCGCCTCTGCCGTCGCCTCCCACGGCGACGGGCGTGGTGGCGGCGCTGCGCGACGGCGCGCCGACGGAGCGGGCGGCCGACGGCATGGAGGGGGTGGTGGCCCCGGCGGCAGGGGCGGGTGGTGGTGGCGTCGACGCACCGTCGGCGGCGCCCCCCGCCCCCGCCGGGGTGGCAGCCGCCGCTGGCGTCGCGCCGGCCAATGAAGAAGCGGCTGCAGCCGGCCGGCAGGCGGCGGCGCAGGCTGCCGCTGCGTCGCGCCAGGCGGCCGCCGACGCCCGCCTTGCGGCAGCGCAAGCCGCGCAGGCGGCGGGCGGCGCCGCCCGCCAGGCAGCCGCCACGGCCGCCGCGGCGGCACGCCAGGCGGCCGCCGCGCCCGCGGCCGCTGCAGGGGCGGCTGCCGCCGCCCGCGCAGCTGCGGCAGCTGCTGACGGGGCGCCACGGGCCGACCCGCCCGGGACGGGCGCGGGTGCGGGTGCACCGGCTGGGGCTGGAGGCGCCGCTGGTGAGCCTGGCCTGGAAGCCCTCTTGAGTGCCTTTCTCCCTGGCTTGATGGCGGGCGGGGGTGGTGGGGGTGGTGGTGGGGGTGGTGGTGCCGGCGGTGGCGCTGGCGGCGGCTTCGGCGGCCCCGGCGGGTGGGGCGCGTGGGCGTCCCAGGGTGGCGACGGCGGCGGCGGGGCGATGGGCCGTCTTGGTGCCGGCGGTGGGTGGGGGCGTGGCGGCTTTGGTGGCGCCAGCGGGCGTGGTGGGTTTGGTGGCGGCTGGGGCGGCCGTGGCGGCTTTGGTGGCGGCTGGGGTGGCGGCTACGGTGGCCACGGTGGTCATGGTGGCCATGGTGGCCATGGTGGTCACGGTGGTCACGGCGGTCGTGGTGGCGCCGGTGGTCGCGGCCACCATGGCCACGGGCGCTACGGTCCGCCGCCGCCACCGCCAACCCCGCCGCCGCCGCCGCCCCCGCCGCCCCCGCCCCCGCCGCACCACGCGCGCGGCGCGGGTGGTACAGGCGGCGCCGGTGGCATGCCGGGCATGCCGGGCATGCCGGGCATGCCGGGCGGCATGCCCGGTGGCATGATGGGGCGTATGGGCGGTCACGGTGGGCTGCCTGACATGATGCGTATGATGGGCGGCATGGGTGGCCTCGCTGCCCTCCTGGGCGGCGGTGGCGGTGGCGGCGGCGGCGGTGGCAGTGGCGGCAGCGGTGGGTGGGGAGACGACGGGCCGTCTGCTTTTGGCGGCCTCTCCCCCCCCGTCGTGGATGCGTTGCGGGGCCTCCCTCGGGCCGTGTCAGCCGCCACCCGCGACGCTGCGGCTTCGGCGATACAGGCCGTCATGGCCGGCGGGGTGGGCATCCCCGCCCTTGTTGCCGCAGCCACAGAGGTGGTCATCCCGACGGTGCGCTCGTTTGCCGCTCAGTCGGTTGGCGACGCCGCCCGCCCGGTGGGGCCGGGCGACGCAGGGCCTTCGTCGGCCGCGGCACCTGGAGGGGCTGCGCCGTCGGCCGACGCGGTTGCCGCGCTGGCTGCCTCGCTGGGCGCGCAGCTGGGGCCCCTTCTGGGCGGCCCCGCCGCGTCCGCGGTGGCCGACGCGGCGACCGTTGCCGCCCACGACCCCGCGGTGGTGACCGTGCTCGGGCTGGTACGGGAGGAGGACATGGCACGGGAGGGCGGGCCGGGCGGTGCGGCGGGCTCCCGCGCACCCCTTCCCGCGGCGGCGGCGTCGGCGGCGGCGGCAGCGGCTGGCCCTCTCGTCGTCCCGCCGGCGCTGCTGCAGCCCGGCTCGACGGGCGACGGCGTGGCGCGGCTGCAGCGCGCCCTCGTTGCCGTCGGCGCCCTCCCTGCGGCCGACGTGGCCGCGGATGGAGGGGCCTACGGGCCGACCACGACGGCGGCGGTGGCGCGCCTGCAGCGGGAGATGGGGTTGGAAGTCCTTGTTGGGGGGGTCTACGATGATATGACGGCCGCGTCGCTTTCATCGCTTGTCGACGCGCGCGTGCCCGTGGCGATGGCGTCGGGGGCGGCTGGCGCGGCGGGCGCGGGCGCAGGGGGGGGTGTGGGCGAATCTGCGCGCACCGCGGAGGGCGGAGAGGGGGAGGCCATGGAGTAGGGGGGTGCTCCGCAGGTGGGCGACGGCGGGCAGGGTCCTAGTTGAGGATGCGGCGTGACTGGTAGCCGGTTTGGACCACTGGGTGGCGGTACCACCTGCGGCCTGCCCGGCCGTCTGTGCTTTTATATTTGAGTTTGTGTGCGCTTCTCCGGGGAGGGTTGGGAAAGGAGAGAGCTAGTTAGCTTGGCACCCTGAGTTTGTTCATCAGCGTTTTTTATTCCTTGTGTTTCTCTCTTCGCCCGCGCGAGCGCCGGCGCTGGTCAATCCAGCACAATCAGAGGCGGCAGCCGGAGGAGCTGCTGTGCCATGGCCCCAGACCTACCCCAGAGACTTATACACGGTGGATGCCACACGTAGATATGTAGCGCCGCGTCGGCTTTTCAGCAACGCCATCCCTAAAGCCCTTGGTCCTCGTTGCCGTGCGCAAGCCACCGCCCAGGCGGCAACCTTGGACTCGCGGAATAGTGGCTGTCGCTAAAGCGTCGTCAGTTCCGTCTCCCCCAAAGTTACTACCAACCACAGGGCTGCCCTCCCCCGCCCCCCCTTTCCCCATTCCTCCCCGCTCCTACGCCCACAATCCCACTCAGCGCCTGCCCGGAAACATGGCGGAATCATCCCCCACCACCGCTTGGGCATCTGGGACCCGCCACCCGTGGCTGGCGACCATGCCCCGAAAGGCACTCATGGCCTCGCGCACGCCGCCGCCGTACGACCCCCCCCCCCGGCTGCGCGCCACGTCCAGCCGCGCGTCGACGCTGAGGAGGGTGGCCTTGACGCACACCGCCAGGCCGGTCATACCCACGGCGGGGGCCCAGCCCTGGGTGGTCAGCACCTCCATGCACAACGCCCCAGACGAGTCTACAAACGTGGACGGGTAGAGAAAGATGGGGGACAGGACGCGCACAAAAGGGGGCACAATCGGGTAGTCGCCCGGGAAGCGCACCTCGAATGTGACGATGGGGTCAATGGCGGCGGCAGCAAAATCCGCGTCCAGCTTGCGCGGCTGCGCCGCATCGGCAAACGTCATGGCCAGGCGCCAGATGTAGAGGTTGTCGTCAATGGGCGTGACGCGGATCCCTTCGGCGGGGCCCGCGGCGGTGAGAGCGGCCAGCTCCCGTAGCAGCCGTCGCGTTGCAACGGGCGTGGCAAACAGGGGGGAGCGGGCGGGCGCGGCGGCGGCCACAGGGGGAGGGGGAACAGCCGGGGCGGTGGGGGCGGGCGGCTGCTGCGGCGGCTCCTCCTCCTCATCGTTCCCATCGTCCACCAGGTCCACCACTTCTGCATCATCCTCGGGCGCCCGAGCAACTACTCCACCATTCCATCCGCTGCCGCCGTCTATGTCAACAGAAGCACCCGCATCGGTAGGCTCCTGCCCCACAGAGCCTTTGTCCCCGCACTCCTCGTTCCCGCCGCCGCCGCCGCCGCCGCTCTCGCCGCCACTGCCGCCGCCGCCGCCTCTGTCGCCGCCATTGACGCCCAGACCGTCGACAACAGAGCTAGAGCAGCGACGGCGCTTGGCAGCAGGCGCCGCCCCGTTGCCATCACCCGCCGCTGAGTCCGCGTGGCCAGACGGGACGCCTGCTGCGGCGCTCCCTCGCGTGGCGGCATCTTCGTCGTCGCTCAACAGCACAACCACCTCCTCCTCGGTGGCGGCCGCGGCGCCAGATGGTGCCGGTGGTTGCGCCGCCGAGGGCGCCGGTGCCGGCGCGTCATCATCGTCCACAATCAGCACCGCTCCAGGCAGTCCCATTGGGACAAACGCGCGGGGAAGGTGAACGGACAAAACGCCCGAGCAGCACACCCCCTCAGGCAAACGGCGGCCGGCGTAGTAGAACTGGGCGGACAGCGGGCTCCGGGGCGCGGTGAACCGCAGGGGCGTGACAAAAAGACCAAGCGCGTAAAGAGAGCCGACGGCGTGTCGTGCGAGTGACGCCAGAGGCAAAGCCGCAGACGTTCCACAGGCAGTGTAGGATCAGACGAGACCTGCCAAGGCCCTTGGCCACAGGATCGTGCAATTCACCTGAATCCCTGCCTCGGTTGGACATGATTCGAACACGAATCACCTCTGTTCACCTCGAAAAGTCTCGGTGTAGTCACCCAGAGTCTGCGGGTGGCCGACCGCGCTCTCAGTCCCGCACCATCCCGTCCCTTTCCTTGGTGCACAGATGGGAGAAGCGTTCTCAGACAATCAGCCTAGAGGAGGGGGAGGCAAAAGGGGAAAGCTGCGTACTCGAGCACACGAGGGGTTCAGGTGTGTAACTGCTCCATGGAAGTTCCGACTGGACGGCCAGCGCAGCACTGCTTATCCCCTGTCAAGATACAAGCCCGATTTTGGCCAGATCTCTTGCTTCGTTGTGCAAATTCTTGCCCTGCTCGAGCACGAAAATGAACGGGTCGAGCAGAATTTTGCTTTTCTGATCGAGGGGATGGGCTGAGGCCGAAGAATCTCCCCCAGGATGACCGACACGACGGCCGCTGTCAATGTTCTGTGAACCAATGACAACAGCGGTGGCGCTGCTGTTTGCTGGACGGAGCGTTCCATTGGTCAGAATTCACGTTGTAGATGTCGAGCAAGGCGGAAAGATTCTTCCGCGCAGACCCTCGAAAGCTGTCGTCGCGCAGGTTTTGCTTACCCAGTGCGAGAGATTACGCGGTTTTCAAATGCGTTTGTATAAACATTGCTTCCAAGCGTAGCGATGGTCGGTCGCTTTTTTGCGCTTCACGAGAGTGCTCTCCTGCCCCGTGCGCTTCCGGTTATACCAAGGGAGATGGCGACCACCAATCGCCCGAGCTGTTATAGGCAGAAAGCAAGAAACGGGGGTAAAAGCGGTGTCTATGATGCCTTGAGGGGGGGTCGATGCGGGTTTCATGCAGGGTTTTGCTCGAGAATTTCCTAAAAAAGCAAGAAAATTTTGACGGGTGATAAGCAGTGCGGCGCAGCCGTGGTTGCTGACGTAGTCAACCACGCTCCTCGACCGGGTCCAGTCGACATCGGCAGGGCAGTGATTGTTTGAATGAACTGTGCGTTCTTAGGAATGACTTTCGCAAGCACGTAGCCAATCAACAGACGGCATTGATGCCAGATGCTTTTTTTCCCTTTTCCGTGTCTTGTCTGAAACTACTGCTATCCGCAGAATGTCGTCATTGTCAAGTAACAAAGATAAAACGCTCGTGTATATGGTGTTGCGCTATTTCCCTTCCTGCACGAAGTCTTCGTAGCTCAGTTGGTAGCAGCGTCAGTCTCATATGACATGGAAGGAACATCTAAGGTATCTGAAGGTCGTGGGTTCGAGTTCAGCGACCACCCCACCGAGGGCAGCTCTTTTTGGCATGTTTCATGCACCCCGTCATTCGACGATGTTGGAAGAGACCCTGAAGGTGGATTCTATGGCAGTTCCCCGAATTTTGTCTCATAAAGACAAGAGCAACAGCGTGACAACAAGGCCATGAGCCAACCGCGTGCTGGGAGCTCGCAGCGGACCAATAGCGTGCTGCGGGGATTTCCTTTTGATCTGGCGATGATTCGCTGTATCGCGGCGGATCTGCTACCGAACGCTGCTTGGTCAGAACGCTGTTGTTTTCTCTCACCATCTCGGCGGATATCCCTCTATCTCGGCCCGATCCGCTCAAGAGCGCTGAGAGAGGTCGCAGCTGGTTGCTGGGATGCCTGTTCCCTCTTCGATGTGGGCAGAAATCCCGAGAAACTCTCAGACCGCACTATTTGCACCCAAACGTGGAGCACTCATTGGCCATTAGTGCGCCATCTGAGGCATGCTATTCGCCTGTTGTGGGTGTAGCATCCCCGGCCCTGCCTTGGCGTCGACCCGGGATGGCGACCAAGGGACACCAGGTGCCAGAACACGCCCGCCGTGTGGGGGTGGTTGGCGGCCGTGGCCCGTGCCCGGCACTGGGATGCGGTGGACTACGCTACCCACACGTGAGAGAGGGACTTCTAATGGGTTTTTGCATATTTGTGAGGGACTGGATTTGAGAGAATTTGAGTGTAAGATTAGTAAGGGGGAATAGAATTAGTAGTGATAGTGGCCCCCGACCTGACGAGGTTAGACTCGGGTCGGGGCCACTCGGGGGTACGGGGGGGGGGCTACCTGGCCAATGTGCCGAGGCTCCCCCAGATGCACGGTAAGAGGGACAGCGAGGCGCCCTTGGCCCGCGCCCTTAGGGAAAAAAGGGAACTGCGCGTTTGCTTTCTTCTTCTTCGTGTGCACTGCCGTGCGTATCTGTTGGCTCTGCGAGCAGCCACGTGAGGCAACAGGCATACCACTCTCGTAGTTCCCCTTTCTGTGTTACCTGTCCCTTTCCCCCGAGGGATATTGACACGTGTCTGAGAGGATCGAGTTTTACACCACATATTTGGTGGAGCAGCAGGGGATTGGAGTGTTTGAGAAGAGACATTTGGGAGCAGCGGTTCGGTTGTTCCTGTTCTGTCCTTTTCTGTGGTGTGGGAATTATTTGCACCCGTTCACGGGAATCCCATTCCTGGCTCCCCAACCCTTTTCTTGTGGTCTTGCGATCTTTGTACACGCAGGCAACTGGACTGTGGAAGTCAAAAGACTAACATGGCTACCCTCCCTGACACGACGGTGCCCGAACAAGTAGACCCTGCGTCCCTTGACGCATCCCTGGTCACCGCGGGGGACAGTGTCCATCTCGGCGTTGTCCCCGCGGGCGAAGCAGACCTGGGCGCGACACCCGGTAGCGGGCTGGAGTCTACAGGCGGCCAAGTACCTCCTGCTGCGGTTCCTCCGGCTGTCCCTCCTGTGGGAGCCACCCCGGGGTCAACGGCGTTCGAGACCGCTCGAAGCAGACGACTCCCTCCTGCCGGTTCTACTCCTGAACTTCCAGGAATACCCCCTGGTGTGTTTACTCCTGGACCTACTCATGGCAGCTGGGTGTATACTCCTCTTCCCGTGGGCACTACCAGTGCCAGAGACACCGCTGCGACTGGGTCTACGAGTCCCCCTGAGACCTCGACTCCTGGGACCGGTCAAGCTGCTTCTCCCCTGGCGTCCTGTGGGGCAGGAAGCTCCAAGACCCGTAACCGGAGCAGGCGGAGGCGGCGGCGTCGTCGTCGTCACTCTAGCACCAGTGAGACCAGTTCCTCCAGCTCTGAGGAGGGATACGACTGGGATGCGACCCCAGGTCCCACTCGGGGCAGGCTGGTCGAGTTTGACTTTCCTGCTCAGCAAGTGGGGGACGCCTCCCTGAACAAGGTCACGTATCGGGGCAACTACCGGCTGGAGAACCAAGACCAAGGTTGCACCCGGAAGATGGCCAAGAAGATAGCATCCCTGAACCGGCGTATGCAGACGAGTTTTGGGGGACATACCAAGTTTTCTGGGAAGAAACCGGCGCTTATCTTTGCCTTCCTGCGCCGGTTTGTCACGGCATGTAACGACAATGATGTGTCGGAGGGCAAGTCACTCTACCTTCTGGTCAAATTCATGACCGGAGAAGCAGAACAGCGGTTCGCACAAGATCTTCCGGACTCAGCCGGTCACATCGTCGGGCGTACCGTTGGTAGCTGTCCGGAAGCGGTCAACTGGTTCTTGTCGAACTACGCCGACGCGGACTCCCTGCGCAAGGCAGCGGGAAAATGGAACCGGGCAACCATGGAGCGACAAGAGACTCTACAGGCCTTCGCCCGCCGTGTCCGGGATATGAGCGAGGCTTGTGGCAACGTTTACCCTGAGGACAGGCTTAAGATGATTTTCTCGGAAGGGCTTCCTAAATATTTTCAAGTTGATGCTGAGAACTACAACCAGAAACACCAAGAGCATACCTTTCAGCAGCTGATGGCCTACACCCAGGGAAAGTACCGGCAAGCCAAGGCACTCGAGGCCCCCATGGTGTCGACTCCCAAGCCGTTGTCGCGAGTTCGTCCCGGACTCGACCAGTATAAGGGAGGCGATAACCCAGTACCGGTACTGGCTGTTGGCGAGACCTCTCCCGTGGCGTCAGGTGACAAGTGGGGTGGCTTCGTCTCCAAGGAGCAGCCTTCCTTGGTGGCCCCTAAACAAGTCAAGAACTAGCGTTTCCGGTCTTGTTGGCTGTGCCAGAAGGAGGAGTGTAGCAATATGGTTGTCCGTATTGTGACCCTAATATTAGGGGGGCTACTTCTAATCCTTAACTTTCAATTTGAGAGTCCGTACTGGTCACGGTATCTATAAGTTACGTATGACCAGAGGGACTTGCATCTTGGGGTGGAGGGTAGTTAGTAGTGTCTCCGAGGGTTTATAAAGAGGGGGCCGGCGGCGAATCCACCGCCGGCCAAGGTAGAACAACAAACCCCTCCCATTTGGGCTCCCATCTTGGTCCCGTGGCTTGCGCTCCAAGGACAGCAGCCTTGGCCTCCCGGTGACGTTGGTGCCGATCCCCCTTGGTGAGTGTTCCCTGAGAGTGGACGTGCGACGGATTCCTATTGTGCTACATTGGTGGAGCAGCAGGGGACGGGTTTCCGTCACCCTTGTGGTGACGCCGTCTTCGGCCCTGGCACACGGATAGGGATCCGGTCCTTTTCTTGTACTCGTGGTGTTGCGACCTGATCGATTGTGTTGAGCTTTTACCTGTGACTGTGATCTACTGTTACTCTCCCCAATCTACCCCCTCGCTCTCTTATTCGTGGTGATTGTTACGTCGGTTGACTGATTGTGACTATGTCTACCCAAGAGACGGGGAACGTTCAAGATGACGGATCGGCGTCGACGCCGACTCCGGAGGTGACTACGGGAACCGGGATCGGGAACCGGACCGACAACATTGAGACGCCAATGCTTTCCGGTGCCGGATCGACGTTTGGCACGGCTCGGACGGCAGGAGGCGGGGGCCCGCCTCAACTGTCATCGACCGATCTCACTCCTCCGCCTTCTTCACCAGGGGATTCCCTGATGGCATCATTGGCCCGCATCGAGGCCCGGTTTTCCGGACTCGACGCTCGTCAAGATCGGACGGAGGACGCAATGGCAGTGTTGATGTCAACACGCCACACGACGGGACCCCGTCGTGTTCCTCCCACACCGGTACGGTTCGAACCGGCCGGACTACTTTCGGAGTCCACCAGGGTCAACCCCGGTGTTGCAACTCCGGGACAACCCCCGGACACAATGGGGTATGGATCCGACTCGTCGGCAGAGTTGGAACGGAGTCACACGGAGCGATACGCTCGGAGCACCCGAAGCGGGCTCCGCGGACACGACCCGGCGGATACTTACGCCGGTGGAGAGTCGGTTATTGGGGGAGGGGGTACCCTCTCACAGTATCCCCTCGACGACGGAAGCCAGGCCACTCGGGTTCCCGAGGTGCCGACGCCTGAAGTACCATCTTCAGTGGTGGAAGCTATGACCGCGCAGGTAACTGCGAGCCTACTGAAGCGGATGGAGTCCGATGAGTTTGCTCATCAACTGGCTAAGCGACTGGATATCCAGGACGCTGACACGGAGATGGTCAACGAGGTCTTCCGGTCGGTTCTTACTCCGGAACGTTATCGTTTGGAGGACCGCTCTACCACCGTATCGGAATCGATGCGTAATACGTCGCATCGAGCGATCCGCTCTATGCAGACCCTTATGAAGGGAGTCCCTATGTTCGGGGGCCCCAACGGACGCCCGTTGGCAGTCATCGGCTTCTTGACTAGCTTCAAGGCAGCCGCGGACAAGGCCCTCGTTAACGAGGGGCTGGCCCTGGAGATCCTCCCGTTCTTTGTTGATGAACGGGTGCGAGGCATTCTTCGCCAGGCATCCCCGATGCCGGGAATGAGGGTTGCGGCCACCCCCATGGATTACCGTGGGATTCTCAAGGAGCTGCTGAGCAGCTACCTCAGTGAGGACAAGTGCGAGGACCACTACCGGGCCCTACGCACAGCCACCGCCCAGAGCTGGGAGGATGAGGAGATGTTTGGACGCCGTACCCAAGAACTCGACTACGAGCTGGGGAAGCTCCTCGGAGAAGGGGAGCTACGGGCTATCCTGTTCGCGGGGGTACCCAACTACGTGCGGATATCCGCACGGGGCGCCAACACGGCACGGACGAACTTAAGTCGACTGATGCATATGTGAAAGTCCCTAGGGGACGCCTACCGGGTTCTACACCCGGAATGTGCCTTGGCCCCGAAGCCCAAGGGTGAGGGAGGCAAGCCCGGTCCTACCCCGGTACCGAGGCAAGAGAAGGTGGAACGTAAGGCCGCACCAGTACTGGTGGCGACCGAACATCCCCCTACCGGTGAGGATGAACCTCTAGTCGACCAACAGGGCCACCTGTTGCTACCGGCGACGCCGGTGATTGATGAGCATGGTACGGTAGCGTACATCGCCCCGGCTGGAACCCAGTTCCAGGTCAACGAAGGAACGGGACGGCGCGCCCCGTATGTGCGGACTACGGGGTACTCCCCGGTGACGGGTAACCCTCACCAACCCTTGCCAACATGGGCGGTGCGCACGGAGGCACCCCCGCAGATTGCGGGCCGACCCAACCGGTTGGGGGAGTCCATGTTCCGGTTGACCCAAGGACCCAAGGCCTACCAGGGAGCAGGCTCTCGGGCGCCCGAGGGAGTCAACCGCAGCTACGGGGCTACCCCGATGCGAACTCAAGGGGGGACCGGCACGTCCGGATGTATGTTGTGTGGGGATCCTCAGCACTGGATGTCTTCCTGCCCACTCATCCCCGAGGAGTCTCGGCGGGCAGCGGCGCAACGCAAGGCATCCACCGGGGGGTATCCCGCCAGAGCACCCGGACCCGCACCGGGTAGGCAGCCAGCTCCAGGTGGAGTACTGGCCGTCGAGGAGGCACCTTCTCAGCCGGATGTCCCGGCGGACAGCATCCTACCAAGGGCGGGAAACGAGTAAGAGGAAGGATGACCGGGGGGCGCTGGGGTAACCCAAGCAAGCCACCCCGGAGTACCGCGGGGAAAGTCCCACGGCGAGCGCGGTTGAGCCGGCGCCGCATCAATCCCCGGGTACACCTTCCGGCCCCGACGACACGGCGTCAGGGGATTGATGACCAACCACCAAGGTTGGGAGGAGAGGACGGGATGCCCCGTCACGTTGAACCAGCCAAGGGCCCTGTTCAGGATGCCCGAGCTACACCGGATATCGGTGTAGGACATGTGCTGTTTACCTTGGAGAACTTCAAGGTATCAGCCACACTGGGGGTTGACCCCCAGTCTACACGATCGTACAACCCTGTACTGGATACAGGGGCTGGACCCAACCTGATCCGGAAGGATACCCTCCCGGACAAGTGGCTTCCGCGGGTCAGAGTGACTCGGGGACCCACCATCAAGGAGGCGAATGGTCGCCTCATTCGTACGACCGCAGCGATGTCGCTGCGGGTCACCATCGGGGAGCTCACTACGGAAGTCGACTTCCTGGTGTGTGAGACCCTATCGGTGCCCTGCATACTGGGATGCACCTTCATCAACGTTCACGTTGATGCAATCCGGCCGGGCCGGAGGACCGTCGAGCTTCAAGAAGCAGACGGGACGAAGCGAGGACATACGGCGATCGTCAGGGACCTGACGCTACAAGGCAGCCACGTTAACGTGGCTGAGGTATACGCAAGCGTCGAGCCGAAGACACTTCGGTTGGCCAAGCGAACTCGCTTTGAGCCGTTGTCGGAGGCAGTCCTCCCGGTTAACTGCGACCTCGCAGGCATCTGCAGAGTCCGGTCCAACCTGCGGACGTACAAGCGCCATGGGTTGACCATGGCCAACGGTCTCATAGACCTCCCAGCAGGAGGGTCGTCCCTCCTAGTGATGGCGAACTATCGCCGTAAGGCAGTCACCCTCCCGAAGGGAACTATCCTCGGGATTGCCGAGCTCTACGAAGGAGGTATCCTTACCCCTGACAAGGAAGGTCAAGTGGAACCACTTGAGGTGCTGGCGGTCGCCGAGACCACCGAGCGACAGCAACCCGATGACGGGAAGCCTAACCCATCGGTGGCCCCGGCGGACCTGCCGCCAAAGGACCAAGAAGCCTTGAAGGCACTGGCCGAGGCTGACCTCGACCACCTTCCCCCTTCGGTAGCCGAAGGGGTACGACGGATGCTAAGGAAGCATGACGTCATGTGGACAGGCGGGGCCTTGGGTACCATTGGGGCAACCCAACATCGTATAGACCTGGTACCAGGCGCACGACCCGCCCGGTCACAACCGCACCGAGCGGGACCTATGCAACGAGAGATCGTTGATGGAGAAGTGAAGAGGATGAGTGAAGCTAAGGTGATCCGACCTTCGTTGTCGGAGTGGGGTGCCCCAGTCGTTATCGTACCGAAGAAGGATCAAACCCCTCGGTTTTGCATCGATTACCGACGCCTCAACTTGGTTACCGAGAAAGACTCATACCCTTTACCAAGGATGGATGAATGCATCGACTCCCTGGGGGAAGCTACGGTGTTTACCACCATCGACTGCAATGCCGGATACTGGCAGATCCCGGTGGCGGACGAGGATATCCCCCAGACGGCGTTCGTCTGTCACAGTGGAGTGTACGAGTTCCTAAGGATGCCCTTCGGATTGTCCAACGCCCCCGCTACATTCCAGCGGGCTATCGACATTATACTGTCGGGGGTGAAGTGGCGTAACTGCCTAGTGTACCTCGATGACGTCATCGTCTTCTCGCGTAACATGGATGACCATGTGCAACATGTTGACGAGGTACTCACCCTCTTGAGGAACGCCGGGGTAACCCTGCGTCTGAAGAAGTGCGCCTTCTTCCAACAGACGGTCGAGTATCTGGGCCACCAGATAACCCCTGGTAAACTAGGGGTACTCGAAGCCAATACCCGGGCACTCCGGGATGCCCGGTTCCCTAACACCCAGACGCAGCTCAAGAGCTTCCTGGGAATGTGCAACGTATACCGACGGTTCGTCAAGGACTTCGCTCGGATAGCTACACCGTTAACGGTTCTTACGAGCAGTACCTTGCCCAAGGTACTCCAACCCCCTTCGCCTAGCGAAGAGGAGGCATTCGAGTCGCTGAAGCGAGCCCTACTATCCCCACCCGTCCTTGCGTTACCGCATAGACGGGGTACCTTCGTCATCGATGTCGATGCGTGCGATACACAAGTGGGATGCACCCTGTTACAGGGAGAGACGTTGATCGGTACCGATAAAGTTATCCCGGACCTACGTCCGGTAGGGTACTTCAGCCGGACACTCAACCCGGCTGAGCGTAACTATAGTGCCACCGAGCGTGAGTGCCTCGGAGTTATATGGGCAGTGCAACTGCTCCGTCCATACCTGGAGGGCTCCAGGTTCATCGTGAGGTCCGACCACGAACCCCTACGATGGCTCCTTAACCTTGGTGACAAGGATTCCGATAGCCATGGGAGGCTAGCCCGATGGAGGCTGAAGATGGCCGAGCACGACTACCGTACCGTGTATAAGGCTGGGTCAACCCACCATCTCGGAGACGCATTGTCCCGACTCGACACCCCGAGCGGGGATACCCGCCCGGTGGACGAGGACATCCCGGTAGTACCGGTCTGCATGGTGGGTAATGCTACCCAGGGTATGGTTGACCATACCACGGCACACCGGGCATGCCCACTGACTCTCGCGGACTTCCGCGAGGCACAAGCCAATGACGACGACTGTAGACGTCATCGTGCTAACCTCCTGGCCGGCACGGCCGGCATCTTCTCCGAGAACGAAGACGGACTCATATACCGGCGGGCACCCGCCGATGGACGCCATCAAGTCGTGGTTCCCGTGTCCTCACGGCAAGCCGTCATGGAACGAGAACACGAGAACCCTACAGCCGGACACCCGGGGGGTTCTTGTATGTTCGCATCAATGCGAAGGTTCTTCTACTGGCCAGCAATGGCCGTCGACGTGGTCGACCACGTAAGAAGATGCCACCCCTGTGCACGTAACCGCATGAGTCTACATAGGCAGGCATCTGCCATGAAACAATTCCCACCCGATGGGCCCAACGAGCAAGTCGCTATCGACATACTCGGGCCACTTCCGGTAACGGAAGAAGGGAACAGGTACATCCTGGTCATGTCTGACCGCTTCACTAAGCTGTCACGAGCGGCAGCCATCCCGAATGATACGGCATACACGATTATGAACGCAGTGGTTGACCACTGGATCAGTGCATACGGAGTCATGAAGCAACTCCTCTCCGATAACGGAGCAAACCTTACGTCAGCATTCTGCACTAAGGTCCTGGGCATGTTCGGTATCGAACCACGTCGGGCATCCGACTACCACCCGCAGACCAACGGACAGGTGGAGCGGTTCAACCGCACCATCGTCAAGATGTTACAGTGCTACGTGGCCGAGCACACGAACACTTGGGACAGGCTCCTGTCCGTACTCACCCTGGCATACAATGCCAGGCCACATCGGAGCACGAACATCGCTCCGCTCGAGTGGGTCATGCCACTAGGCGTCGGTAACCTGACGCTGCCGCCAGGCAGGTGCACTCGGTATGATACACCGAAAGGCCGACCGGCCGAACGTATACACCTAGCTTGGTTGTCCAAGCTATCGTGGATGATTCCTAAGCTCAAGGGTGCCCTTGACAGAACACAACTTCGATACAAGAAGAACTTCGACGCCCGACTACGGGTGCGCAACGCTACCCTGGTAACAGGTGACTGGGTCTATATCAGACACCAGAAGTTCCGAGGGAACAAGCTTATGCAACCGGTCAAGGGACCGTACCAGATTCTCCACAGAGATGACCACTCTGTTATCTTACACTCCGATACGGAGATCCAACGCATCAGTGTGAATGATGTCACACCTGCTCCGAAGCCGGAACAGCCTCAGCCGGTACCGGCTGGGTTGCTACATGAAGCTCTTACAACCCACCGGTCAGATGACCCGGTGGGACCGGATGGTATTCCATACCAAGTAGAGAGCGTGGTCGGACACACCGACCCGGACCTACCAGGACCCTGGTACGTCAAGGTTATGTGGGTCGGATACGACTCACCCACCTGGGAACAGGCGGCAAATATACCCCGCCAACTCCTCATGCCTTACATGAGGCGACGACGCCTACTGTAACAACCCAACCGACACCGACTTCGGCTGTTGGGGGGTGAGGCTTATACCTACTAAGTAGGGTGTCACATGGTTACGACAGACTTAGGTTTCTAAGTCAAATCAGACTTAGGTTTCTAAGTCCAACCAAGCTTAGGTAACTAAGTAAAACCTGAACCTTAATAAGTTAACTTAAAGGTGAAGGCTAACTCCGATAATATCGAAGTAACTAGGGGGCTTACACGGGAGGATGACCTTGCCAAGCCTAGACACAAAGTGAGGGAGGATGACCTCCCCAAGCACGAACCAACCGGAAGAAGCTGGGCGGGAGGCAAGGCACCACTGAGCCAGAAGGGGTACTCCCCAGGGCAGCAAACAGAGGCAAGCAATGCCCCCGAAGGGGATGAGTTGATACTCACTACTACCCGGCTACCATAAGGGTTACCGGGGCCCTCTCGCTCACAAACAATAGCACTCCTCAGTGGGCAGACCCACTGCCCGAGGGAGGCCACTCACGCGTAAGCGCGTATACCACCGTGCTCCATCGGTCGGCAACCTCACGACGGTCAATCACCCGAGTTACCTCGGTGCATAGCTGGACGAGGGTGCTGCGGCCAGCCTCCGCGTCCTCCAGAGCTCTCTGGAGGCGGTCAAGCACACCACCAAAGCAACGCGCTGACCCAACCAGCGCAGCACCTGGGGGGATATCCCCCCAGCTAACAGAGAGACCCCCCCGCATTGCGCGGGCAACAAGGGCGTCAACGCCCTCATACCAGAGACGGGGACCCCCGTCATGCATGACAGGGGCGGGAGGTGACACTGGCGCAGCCAGAGGAGCCACAGGAGCCGACACGGCCACCACCGGAGCCGGTGGCGCCTGGTATGAGGCCCGGTAGGACCCCACCGAAGGGGCTCCACCGTAGCCACGGCGGGGCTCCGCCCGACGACGGCACACCTCACGCTCCCCACCCGCAGAGCCCCACTCTCGGGGACGACGGCCAACCGCCGCCGGTATCGGGTTACCGAACCACGGGGCAAGGACCTGAAGAGGGTCATGGATAACCATGGGAATACCCAGGTCAGCAACAGCCTCGGTGGATGCCCACCCATGGCAACTGGGCTCACCCGGCTGAGTACGCCGGATACGCAACGAGTGACGAGGCAAGGGGGAAGCCCCAGCCTGCGGATCCCGGTACGGGGGAAGGGCCACCACCCCAGCCCAGTTCACGGCATCGTGAACAGCCAGCAGGGCCTCGATCTCCCGGGCCAACCCGGTCTTGGCGGCTATCAGGTCCACGCCCAACTGCGCGATGTGCCAACGGACACCCGTCGGAAGATGAAACAGGCGCCCCTGCCGGCGGACGGACAGCAAGAAGGAGGAAGCCTGCCCGAGGGTAACCTCAAGGGTGAAGGTACCCTGCAACGGGTGGACCGGACGGGAGGCCAACACACTCCCGAAGTATCGGAGACAGGAGCCGGTGTCAAACCGGAATGCAGGGGCGGGTTCCCACCCCTCCTGCCACAGGGGCGGGCGCACGGGAGTGTTTACAGGCGCACGACCGTTGCCGGTCTGCAACGCACAAGTTATATCGGTGCGGAACGCATCCGCCATGACACCATGGTTACGTCGCCAGCTCGACGCCGACTTCAACCCCGCCATAGGCGGGTAAGGAGCCGTCAACGACAGATACGGGGGTACCCCCGGGTAAAAGGCGAAGTCGGGATACCGACCGGTACTGCCCACCGTCTCGCCAAACGACACCGGCTCCGCCGCCGCCGCAGTCCCCCGAGCACTAGCCGGGTAGTCAATCTCCCGCGGCAACGCGGGGGCAATCAGGTCGCACACCCCGAAGTTGGGGTCGAGGTAGACCTCACCCCGTCCCACCCGAGTGCGCCAGAGCTGCGCATGCCGGTCGTCCGGCTGACTCAGGATCCAATGGTGCTCCACCCGCACCGCGTTCGGCTGGTTGACCAGCCGCACCGACTCCCGCTCCCAACTCGGGTCCACCTTGACGCGCCATGAGGACTCTCCACGGGGATGGGGCAGGTGGAAGTCCACCCGCATCCGCCCATCGGACTCCATGGACTCTTGCACAGACAGGCCCCGAACCCGGGCCACCAAGTCGGACATCGACATGGCGGGTTGACCCGCCGCCACGGCGACGCCGCCACCCAACGGGGCAACCCGGGCAGGACCAGGAAGAATCGGGGGCGCCGGGGGACGCACCACCGGAAGAGGGGCCGGCGCCGGAGGCGCACGCGGCCGAGGAGGAAGAAGAAGGGCGGGCGCCCGCCCGGAGTAGCTCCCGGTGTCAACCGCCATGGGAGAAGGAGCGTCGTGACCGCTCGACGCCCGCGGCACCGCGAGTAGGGTACCGGCGCCGCCCCCACCCGTCGACGTCGCCCCCGCCTCGGAAAGGGGAGGCACTTGGACGGCCTCAGGAGCCTGAGCACCAGCCGTGAGGGCACCCGCACCGTCTTGACCGGCCCCCCCGGGTGTCGCGCCACCACCACCACCCGCGTCAACGTCGGGGTCGCGTTGAGGATGCGCCGTCCGGACTCCCGGACCACCTTGCCCAGCCGGAGTCGGCTGCGGATCGCCACTATCGCCGCGGGGCGGGCCATCTTGGGGTAGCTGCGGTGAGCCGGCACCGGCACCAGGCTCCATCCGGGCAGCCGGCAGAGAGGGGGTAGCAGCCGCCACGCGCGGTTGACCGCCGGGTTGACCTCCGGCCGACGGCACCGTCGTGCCGCTGCACACGGACGACAGTCCTCCGGCCGACAGACCGACGGACACCGCAGGCTCGTCGTCTTCAGACGAACTCGCCCCGTAACGCGCGGCGTCAGGACCGACAGGCGCGTCGTCCTCCATCTCTTCCCCGATCAGGAGGTCCTCCTCCTCCCAAAGCACCTGGGGATAGGACATGATAACGGGTGGCAGAGTCCCCCGCGCCCACAAGCCGTCGACGGCTACGACCCGGTACGGTGGGATAACCGGGACGAGCCAGGGAAGCGCGGGCACCCGCGCTTGTGACCACAAACGGCCACGAGAAGCGCCACAGGCACGCGGGTCGACCCGCGCCCCACGGGGCTACGAACGCGCTCCACCCAGGCATCTGGGCGGGACGGGGCCACACCCACACACGGGGTAAGCAAGGGGGGTCACCCCCAACCGCCCCCACGCAACGCGGGCAGCCCCCGCCCCCCACTCAATCGTCCACACGAGAGGGGCCCCCTACCACCAGGCACCTGGTGGCGGATCCGCTTGCACCACCCCTCGGAAAGGGGGGTCGTGAACAAACACCCGCATCGGGAATTTAACGGTCCGGAAAACGGATCGTGTGTGTGTACCACACAAAGGGGGGCACCCCCCTCAGACAACCTCGAAAAGGGGTGTCTGTCGCGACAGGGCGCAAAGCCCCACCCGACTGGTAAACGGTCACGCGACCCACTTACATTCGGTAACCCGAATGCAACTCGACCCGAGGACGGGCCGAATCTAAGGGGGGGATATGTAGCAACATGGTTGTCCGTATTGTGGCCCTAATATTAGGGGGGCTACTTCTAATCCTTAACTTTCAATTTGAGAGTCCGTACTGGTCACGGTATCTATAAGTTACGTATGACCAGAGGGACTTGCATCTTGGGGTGGAGGGTAGTTAGTAGTGTCTCCGAGGGTTTATAACGAGGGGGCCGGCGGCGAATCCACCGCCGGCCAAGGTAGAACAACAAACCCCTCCCATTTGGGCTCCCATCTTGGTCCCGTGGCTTGCGCTCCAAGGACAGCAACCTTGGCCTCCCGGTGACGTTGGTGCCGATCCCCCTTGGTGAGTGTTCCCTGAGAGTGGACGTGCGACGGATTCCTATTGTGCTACAAGGAGCATCTGTCTTACCAGAACCCGACCATCCCTAAGGATCTCCAGGATAAGCTCAAGCGTCAAGGACTAGTGTTCGCTAAAGCGGTCAACTGGGCTGACTGGCGAGCGCCTACCAAGACGGACAAGGCACAGGTACACGCGGTTCGGGTGGCAACCTTGCAAAGCATCACCGAGGCTCTGACCAAGGAGGCTCCTACGGACTTTGACCTGGACACCGAGACCTCCAAGAAATCCTCGGGCTCGGGAAACGAGTAGGGCAGGCGCTCTCCCGAAGTGTCTACCCGAATGTTCGACGGCAGGGTACTTCTACCCGTTCTCCCCTGGCGTGCCGGGAGAAAGGACGGCAGTTACCTGATCAACCTGTAGCCGCCTGGACACCCTGTTTGTTCAAAGGGGACCTTGCTCGTCCTGCGTAAGGACAACCGCAAGATTAATGCTCGCATGCGTGTGGGGGATAGCCTCCCCCAAACTGTTACTCCGGTGGTCGACACGGGAGCCGGACCTAGCGTCGTCACTGAGAACCTGCTACCTCTGGGCTCGCGCCGACAAGCCTGGAGAGCCCGTACCAAAAGACGGATTGTCGACGCCTCGGGTCAAACTTTACGACCGCATGGCCACCTTCCTGTCATCATCTTTGTCAGCACTGATCCAATGCTTTTTCCCTTTCTCGTGGCCTAGACCCTCTCAGTCCCCCTCATCCTAGGCTGGGACTTCCAGAAGCAGCATGTCAAGAGTATCCTGCCAGAAAAAGGAAAAGTGCAGTTCAACCATGGGTTTGTGTCGCCGGTGCTGGAACATCTGGACGCCAAGGTTCGTGTCGTCAACAGCAAGAAGGACCGTATCCCCACTTTCTACGTTGACGCTCTTCAAACCAGTGCTTCTGCCTCCTCGCTCGGAAACCAAGGTTCAAGTGACTACCCGGACAACGGGTCAATGCCTGATTGTAAAGACTAAATCCTTACAGCGTAATTCCACCTGAATCGCTCAGAATTCCCCATGGACCGGCGGATACAGTCTCAGCCGACAATCACGTCTGTCAAGATTGGCTCGTGGACGAGGGGATTCCGGCGCCCTCTTTTGATCCTAGACATCCAAGGTTCAACTCCACGTGTCCCTGTGATGACAAGGCACCATGACGCTGGCGGCTCTACGTTGAGGCCAACACTGTACGCGGACACGACAACGTAGCACGGCGGCGTGTTAATGCGGCCGTCACCGAGGCGGCTGGACACCTAACGTAGAGGCCTCCGTCCGGGGCCTCTATCCGAGGCCGCCATCAAGGGCCTCCATCCGAGGCTGTCATCCGGACCAATCCGAGACCGCCATCCGTAGTTCCAGAGGGTCCCGTGGCCACGCCCAGCATCCGTGCTGACGCCGGGTCCTCGGACGGCCATGGAACCCCTCTGAGACCGCCATATGAGAGGGGGGGTGGCCGCTCCCGCCGAATTCAAGGCACTTGGTGCCCGGCCTTTGAGGGACTACGCGGAAGGCCTTCTGAGATACTCCCGAGGGTATACGTACAGAGTGACCAAGGGCGAATGCAGAGAGAGGAGGGGAGCAGACCATCGACCATCGAGCCCGAGACCCCAAACAAAGACCACTGTACCTTCGACCACCTGCCCACCGTCGTCAAGCTCACCCCCACTGCACACCCCCACACCCTCGACGCCCTTCTTCTTCCCCGGACCCTCCACCGCTTTCCCAAGAGTACGCGACCGTCGCCCTTAGCGTGTGCTGTGCGAAGTGGGCGCGGGGTCGGGGCGTGCGTGTGTGCGCGAGTGTGCGCGTGCCTATTCGCCGACTGACCCTGCGTTTGGTAGCTTCAGATATTTTCCTGCCCTGCTTGCATGCGTGCGTGCTTGCGCCCCTGACGCCGAGCGCTTTTGCGCCATAAGGCAGCCTTCGGGCTCGCCGGCCTCTCCCTGGGTCTGTCGCGGGCCCCACCGTGTTCAGGTTGGCCATATACCACCGGACAATAGTGCCTCTCGGGGTAAGGCCTTCCCTCATGGGGCCCCCTTTGTCCCGTCACCCCAGTCTGCCATGCGCTACTGGTGGGGGGGGTTGGTTCGGCTCCAACGGGGTGCACCGCCACGCACGCGGGGCGGGTGACGACTGAACAACCTGGGCCATTGGTCGAGCTCTCTGCGCGGCGACTCTGTGCAGGCTTGCCCGGTCCGGGAGCTTCGTGCTTCTTAATTGGATTGGGTCAGTCCTCCACGGGGTCCCGAGTGGCCGGACTGTGGTTTGTGACCCAGTCCATCAATATCGTGTTTACGCGAGCGCACAGTGAGCTCGGTCATCGCGTCTCCGTGCAGACTCCCACGCATCCAGCGGCACTTTTCCCGGGACGCTGGCAGTTCTTCATGGGGGCGCAAGGAGTGAGTCCGAAGGTCTCACATAGCCTTCGGCCTTTTGTACACACCCCGTTCTTTCTCCTGCCCTTTTTTCTTTGACAGTGGCTTCCAACCAGACTACCTCGACGGCGGCGTCTTCTTCGGAGTACCCGTCGCTACCGCCATCCTCGACCACCTCTGGCGCGTCGTCTTCGGCTACCTCTCGCGCGTCACTCTCGACTACCCCGACGAACGTCACACCGGCGGCGCTTCCCCCTCGCGACCGTCACGGTCGGCACCTTCTCCTCCCGCCGGCGCCGCGCGTGCCGCCTCCACCTCCGTGCCACGCGGCGTGTATCCGCCCGCACACGGCGCGGATGGTCTAGCGCCGGGCAGCCCGCCAAGAGTACCGCAACGCGCACGGGCGGATCAACAAAGAGCGCTTCTGTTGCAAGTGGTGTGACCAGACGTGCTACGGCGAGTCTACCTGGCGTGACCACCGCTTGTCAGGCCAGCACCTCCGCAAGGTCAACCTGCCCAAGCTGTCCAAGTGCCTCAACTGTGAGCGTGTCTTTGAGACCACCGCGAACTACGAGCGCCACACTCGTAGCAAGGATCACCTTCGCGTTATTTGGAAAAAGTAGTCTTTCTGTCGTAAGCAGTCTTCTTGAAACACAGCTGTTGCTTAGTTTTTAACAATGGCTTCTAACAGCACTACCGGGGACGGTACCCCCACCGCCATCAGTGCCGACACATGGGCCAAAATCACCTCGTTCGTAAACCGGCTCGGCCAGGAAACGGAGCAGCTTCGTCGCAAGTTGGCCGCAAGCCGGCCGCGCTCCGAGATGCCCAAGCCGAACAAGCCGGCCCCTTTCTTTGGTCGTGCTGGCGCGATCGACTCCTGGGCTTCCCGCATGGACACTTACGTCGCAAACGCTACTGCGGCAGAGGCACTGCTTGTGGTAACCTCGTGTTTCCAAGGCGAGGCGTTCACCTGGTGCCAGATGCATGTCCAGAAGTCCGAAGTGACGAACTGGCCAACGCTCCGCGAAGCGCTCAAGCTGCGCTTCAACCCTTTGAACAAAGTACAGGCTGCACGCGATTTTCTGCACAAGTAGAAGTAGATGAAAGACGTCGCGAGGTACAACAAGTCCTTCCAGTCGATCATACTGGACATCCCAGACATCATTATGGCTGAGCAGATCGGCCGCTACAGTCGCGGCCTTAAGAGCTACAATTGGGAGGCGCTGTGCCTTCAGCTGTACGTCACGCTGGATGAAAAAATGCGCGATGCCCTCAAGGTGGAGGCGGCCAAGCGAGGTGTTCGTCGGGTCACCAACACTGACAGTGCCGCAGCAGCTGTCAATGGGCCTGTCCCGATGGAGATTGCCAACATGCAGCATATGAAGCTCACGCCTGAGGAGCGTAAGCGTTGCATGCGCGAAGGGCTGTGCCTGCGCTGCCGTACTAAGGGTCACATTGCTAAAAACTGCCCACAAGGCCAAGGGAACTGGGACGTACAGAGCGTCCAGCGCTGGTCCCAGTTCCCGATCCCAACTTGTCTCCCGCCTTTCATAAACCCCACTGAGGCCTCCTAAGCTCCCGTGGGATGGTCATTGGGGAACCTGCGAGGATTTTGTTTGATGATGGCGCGTTGACAAACTTTGTTTCTTCCGCGTTTGTCAAGCGCCTGGGATTAGCCACAGACGTCTCCAGTGAAGCCGCCGTCATGCCGGACGGAGGCACATACAACCTCACGTCAACCAAAGACCCTTTAGATATATGCATCCAAGACTACCATAACAACCTTTATTTCGCCGTCTGCCGGCTTGCCTCTCACGACATCATCCTCGGCAAGATGTGGCAAGTAGACTACAACGTACGCAAGAAATACCGAACCAAAGTGATCACCTTCCGCAAGGACGGTTGGGTCCTGAGAATCAACGCTGCTCTCGAGCTTTCCACGACGATCTGGAGTAAGCACGAACAGGCACAACATCTAAAAAGACGCAACGTCGTTTTCGCAATTCTTCTGTGACTCCAATCTCCTCAAGAACCCTTAGGAGTGAATACCACGGAAGTGGGCCAAGCCTCACGCGACAAAGACGTCCAAGATGCCCTCCTCGACTACCAAGACGTTTTCCCTGACGGTCTACCCAAAGGACATCCCCCTGATCGCGGCCGACCTCGTTTCAAGATTGATTTCGCGGACAAAGCCGAACCCCACAAAAAAGGCATCTATCGCCTGTCCGAGTCAGAAAGCCAAGAGCTACTTTGCCAAATCAGAGACCTGATCGAGAAAGGCTTTGTCCAACCACGCACGTCACCGTTAGGAGCTCTGGTACTGTTTGCAGCCAAGAAGGATGGTGGCTTGCCCCTGTGCATCGACTACCGAGCCCTGAACAAACAAGCGGTCAATAACTGATATCCCCTACCTCAGATCGATAAGATTTTTGACAACCTCCGCCCATCGTCGTTCTTTACAACCTTAGACCTTCGCTCGGGCTACCAACAGATCCACCTCGACCCCGAATCCATCCCTATGACAGCTTTCCTAACAAAGCACGGCCTGTTTGAGTTTCTGGTTGTAACGTTCGGGCTCACCAACGCACCTGCGGCCTTTATGAACATAGTCAACAACACCCTTAGACCCTTCATCGACAAGTTTGTGTCGGCTTATCTGGATGACATCCTCACCTTCAGCAAGACGAAGGCCAAACACATACGACACCTAAGTCAAGTGCCGGATAAGCTAAGAGAGCACAAGCTCTACGCCAAGACCTCCAGGTGCAAGATTGGCCGAACCTCTGTTGAATTTCTTGGACACGTCGTCTCGGCAACTGGCTTTGAGATGTGCGCGTCGAAATCGAGGCTATCCAGAGGTGGCCGACTCCAAAGAGCGAGCGCGATGTGCAATCCTACCTGGGAATGGTGAACTTTTACCGTCGCTTTATTAAGGATATGGCTACTCTGGCGAAGCAATTGACGGAGTTGACGAGTAGTGTCGACTTCGACTGGACGTCACGACGAAACGATGCGTTTCTCGCTATCAAGAGGAAAACGATGAGCGCTTCCGTGCTTCGTGCCTTTGATCCTGGGCTTCCGGTGGTGCTTTCCGCCGACGCGAGTGGTTGGGCAGTGGGAGCTGTGGCGTGCTGAGCCCATGGGACCGTTGGAACCCGGGAGACTGACTTGGGACCCGGCTGGCAGCGTTACGTGGAACCACGCGCTGCCCGAGGATCCCTGCATCGGTGGCCCGGGGCAGTGTCGTCACGCCCGGTGCCCTGATTGGTCACCCGGAGCAGTGGACTTGCCGGGTTGGGGCAAACTGACCTTCGGGTTATTTGTTTGATGTTTTGCATTTGTTTTCCTTGCGTGATTTCGTGTCTTTCCCCTTTTTTCCTACTGGGTTGACATTTATGTGTGGGGGGACTTCGCTTGCTTTTCGTGTGTTGGCCCGGTGAGCGGCCGGTGCCTTGCTGGCACTTGGTCCGCTGGGAACGCCCTCTGGGGGCCTCACTCAGGGCCCATAGAGGGACCAGGGGGGGAGGTTGTTGAGGGGTGCTCCGGGGTTCTCCCCGGGGCCATCTCGTAAAATCAACAGTACTTTGGGTTCCTTCTCCCTCGGGCTTTTGTTCTGTTTACCTTTGCCTCGTACCGTGGCGGGCGAGTGGATCAGCAAGGGCTCTTACCTGTTCTTTCCTGGGCTTCGGACTGTGGTCTCTGTTTGTGTGGTTGTGGTTTCTGGGTCCGGGAATCTGGGTCCCATTAGGCTACGCTCGCCATGCTCAGGGCGAGGCGCGACTGGTCACCCGCCACAAACCGACGGGAGCACGACGGGAACGAGGTAGGATATTCTCGTTTGAACTTGCAGACTGCAAGTTCGCTCGCGCGAGGCCCGCAGCCTGCGGATTCGGCTCCATCAGCCTGCAAGTTCGTCACACTGGAAAAATGACGCGTCTGGAAGGCGCAGCTACGGCCGACGATAGACCGCTACGGCCATGGAAGATGCCGGAAGTGGCGAGAGGCCACGGGGGATGACTTAGGCATGCAGGGGGATGGTGTCTACTGCAGCACGGAGGTAGCGGGCCGACCAAAGGGGCTGGGGCAGGCGCCAAAACATGAGACGCGGGCGAGCGTACCCTGGCCGCCACGCGCCAGACTGCGGCCTGCCGCCGGCCGCTGCAGCCGGGGCGGCCGCCGCTACCGGGGGGGGGGTGGCTGGTACCAGCACGAGGGCAGTTGCTGCGGACGGGGAGGCGGCTGCTACCGGTCCGGGGTGGCTGGTACCAGCGAGTGGACGGCCGTACAGGTGGCGGGGGGCTGTCACAGGCGGGGGGGCGGCTACTACAGGTGGGGGGCGGCCGCTACTGGCGGGAGGGCGGCCGCTACCGGTGTAGGGCGGCCGCTACCGGCGGGAGGGCAGCCGCTACTGGTGGGGGGCGGCCGCGGCCAGCGGGGGGGCGGCCGCTACCGGTGGGGGGGCGGCTGCTACCGAGGGCACGGGACGTGGCGTCCCGTACGTACGGACTACGGGGTACGCCCCGGTGACAGGTAACCCTCACCAACCCTTGCCAACATGGGCGGTGCGTACGGAGGCACCTCCGCAGATTGCGGGCCGACCCAATCGGTTGGGGGAGTCCATGTTCCGGTTGACCCAAGGACCCAAGGCCTACCAGGGAGCAGGCACTCGGGCGCCCGAGGGAGTCAACCGCAGCTACGGGGCTACCCCGATGCGAACTCAAGGGGGGACCGGCACGTCCGGATGTATGTTGTGTGGGGATCCCCAGCACTGGATGTCTTCCTGCCCACTCATCCCCAAGGAGTCTTGGCGGGGAGCGGCGCAACGCAAGGCATCCACCGGGGGGTATCCCGCCAGAGCACCAGGACCCGCACCGGGTAGGCAGCCAGCTCCAGGTGGAGTACTGGCCGTCGAGGAGGCACCTCCTCAGCCGGATGTCCCGGCGGACAGCATCCTACCAAGGGCGGGAAACGAGTAAGAGGAAGGATGACCGGGGGGCGCTGGGGTAACCCAAGCAAGCCACCCCGGAGTACCGCGGGGAAAGCCCCACGGCGAGCGCGGTTGAGCCGGCGCCGCATCAATCCCCGGGTACACCTTCCGGCCCCGACGACACGGCGTCAGGGGATTGATGACCAACCACCAAGGTTGGGAGGAGAGGACGGGATGCCCCGTCACGTTGAACCAGACAAGGGCCCTGTGCAGGATGCCCGAGCTACACCGGATATCGGTGTAGGACATGTGCTGTTTACCTTGGAGAACTTCAAGGTATCAGCCACACTGGGGGTTGAACCCCAGTCGACACGATCGTACTACCCTGTACTGGATACAGGGGCTGGACCCAACCTTATTCGGAAGGATACCCTCCCGGACAAGTGGCTTCCGCGAGTCAGAGTGACTCGGGGACCCACCATCAAGGACGCGAATGGTCGCCTCATTCGTACGACCGCAGCGATGTCGCTGCGGGTCACCATCGGGGAGCTCACCACGGAAGTCGACTTCCTGGTGTGTGAGACCCTATCGGTGCCCTGCATACTGGGATGCACCTTCATCAACGTTCACGTTGATGCAATCCGGCCGGGCCGGAGGACCGTCGAGCTTCAAGAAGCCGACGGGACGAAGCGAGGACATACGGCTATCGTCAGGGACCTGACGCTACAAGGGAGCCACGTTAACGTGGCTGAGGTGTACGCAAGCGTCGAGCCAAAGACACTTCGGTTGGCCAAGCGAACTCGCTTTGAGCCGTTGTCGGAGACAGTCCTCCCGGTTAACTGCGACCTCGCAGGCATCTGCAGAGTCCGGTCCAACCTGCGGACGTACAAGCGCCATGGGTTGACCATGGCCAACGGTCTCATAGACCTCCCAGCAGGAGGGTCGTCCCTCCTAGTGATGGCGAACTATCGCCGTAAGGCAGTCACCCTCCCGAAGGGAACTATCCTCGGGATTGCCGAGCTCTACGAAGGAGATATCCTTACCCCTGACAAGGAAGGTCAAGTGGAACCACATGAGGTGCTGGCGGTCGCCGAGACCACCGAGCGACAGCAACCCGATGACGGGAAGCCTAACCCATCGGCGGCTCCGGAGGACATGCCGCCAAAGGACCAAGAAGCCTTGAAGGCACTGGCCGAGGCTGACCTCGACCACCTTCCCCCTTCGGTAGCCGAAGGGGTACGACGGATGCTAAGGAAGCATGACGTCATGTGGACAGGCACGGCCTTGGGAACCATTGGGGCAACCCAACATCGTATAGACCTGGTACCAGGCGCACGACCCGCCCGGTCACAACCGCACCGAGCGGGACCTATGCAACGAGAGATCGTTGATGGAGAAGTGAAGAGGATGAGCAACGCGAAGGTGATACGACCTTCGATGTCGGAGTGGGGTGCCCCAGTCGTTATCGTACCGAAGAAGGATCAAACCCCTCGGTTTTGCATCGATTATCGACGCCTCAACTTGGTTACCAAGAAAGACGCATACCCTTTACCAAGGATGGATGAATGCATCGACTCCCTGGGGGAAGCTACGGTGTTTACCACCATCGACTGCAATGCCGGATACTGGCAGATCCCAGTGGCGGACGAGGATATCCCCAAGACGGCGTTCGTCTGTCACAGTGGAGTGTACGAGTTCCTAAGGATGCCCTTCGGATCGTCCAACGCCCCCGCTACATTCCAGCGGGCTATCGACATTATACTGTCGGGGGTAAAGTGGCGTAACTGCCTAGTGTACCTCGATGACGTCATCGTCTTCTCGCGTAACATGGATGACCATGTGCAACATGTTGACGAGGTACTCACCCTCTTGAGGAACGCCGGGGTAACCCTGCGTCTGAAGAAGTGCGCCTTCTTCCAACAGACGGTCGAGTATCTGGGCCACCAGATAACCCCTGGTAAACTAGGGGTACTCGAAGCCAATACCCGGGCACTCCGGGATGCCCGGTTCCCTAACACCCAGACGCAGCTCAAGAGCTTCCTGGGAATGTGCAACGTATACCGACGGTTCGTCAAGGACTTCGCTCGGATAGCTACACCGTTAACGGTTCTTACGAGCAGTACCTTGCCCAAGGTACTCCAACCCCCTTCGCCTAGCGAAGAGGAGGCATTCGAGTCGCTGAAGCGAGCCCTACTATCCCCACCCGTCCTTGCGTTACCGCACAGATGGGGTACCTTCGTCATCGATGTCGATGCGTGCGATACACAAGTGGGATGCACCCTGTTACAGGGAGAGACGTTGATCGGTACCGATAAAGTTATCCCGGATCTACATCCGGTAGGGTACTTCAGCCGGACACTCAACCCGGCTGAGCGTAACTATAGTGCCACCGAGCGTGAGTGCCTCGGGGTTATATGGGCAGTGCAACTGCTCCGTCCATACCTGGAGGGCTCCAGGTTCATCGTGAGGTCCGACCACGAACCCCTACGATGGCTCCTTAACCTTGGTGACAAGGATTCCGATAGCCATGGGAGGCTAGCCCGATGGAGGCTGAAGATGGCCGAGCACGACTACCGCACCGTGTACAAGGCTGGGTCAACCCACCACCGCGGAGACGCGTTGTCTCGACTCGACACCCCGAGCGGGGATACCCGCCCGGTGGACGAAGACATCCCGGTGGTACCGGTCTGCATGGTGGGTAACGCCTCCCAAGGTATGGTTGACCATACCATGGCACACCGAGCATGCCCACTGACTCTCGCGGACTTCCGCGAGGCACAAGCCAATGACGACGACTGTAGACGCCATCGCTCTAACCTCCTGGCCGGTACGGCCAGCATCTTATTCGAGAATGAAGACGGACTCATATACCGGCGGGCACCCGCCGATGGACGACATCAAGTCGTGGTTCCCGTGTCCTTACGGCAAGCCGTCATGGAACGAGAACACGAGAACCCTACAGCCGGACACCCGGGGGGCTCACGCATGTTCGCAGCAATGCGAAGGTTCTTCTACTGGCCGGCAATGGCCGTCGACGTGGTCGACCACGTAAGGGGATGCCACCCCTGTGCACGTAACCGCATGAGTCTACATAGGCAGGCGTCTTCCATGAAGCTATTCCCACCCGATGGGCCCAACGAGCAAGTCGCTATCGACATACTCGGGCCACTTCCGGTAACGGAAGAAGGGAACAGGTACATCCTGGTCATGTCTGACCGCTTCACTAAGCTGTCACGAGCGGCAGCCATCCCGGATGATACGGCATACACGATCATGAACGCAGTGGTTGACCACTGGATCAGTGCATACGGAGTCATGAAGCAACTCCTCTCCGATAACGGAGCAAACCTGACGTCTGCATTCTGCACTAAGGTCATGGGCATGTTCGGCATCGAACCACGTCGGGCATCCGACTACCACCCGCAGACCAACGGACAGGTGGAGCGGTTCAACCGCACCATCGTCAAGATGTTACAGTGCTACGTGGCCGAGCACACGAACACATGGGACAGGCTTCTGTCCGTGCTCACCCTGGCGTACAATGCCAGGCCACATCGAAGCACAAACATCGCCCCACTCGAGTGGGTCATGCCACTAGGCGTCGGTAACCTGACGCTGCCACCCGGCAGGTGTACTCGGTATGATACACCGAAGGGCCGACCGGCCGAACGTATACACCTAGCTTGGTTGTCCAAGCTATCGTGGATGATTCCTAAGCTCAAGGGTGCCCTTGACAGAACACAACTTCGATACAAGAACAACTTCGACGCCCGACTACGGGTACGCAACGCAACCCTGGTAACAGGTGACTGGGTCTACATCAGACACCAGAAGTTCCGGGGGAACAAGCTCATGCAACCGGTCAAGGGACCGTACCAGATTCTCCACAGAGATGACCACTCTGTTATCTTACACTCCGATACGGAGATCCAACGCATCAGTGTGAATGATGTCACACCTGCTCCGAAGCCGGAACAGCCTCAGCCGGTACCGGCTGGGTTGCTACATGAAGCTCTTACAACCCACCGGTCAGATGACCCGGTGGGACCGGATGGTATTCCATACCAAGTAGAGAGCGTGGTCGGACACACCGACCCGGACCTACCAGGACCCTGGTACGTCAAGGTTATGTGGGTCGGATACGACTCACCCACCTGGGAACAGGCGGCAAATATACCCCGCCAACTCCTCATGCCTTACATGAGGCGACGACGCCTACTGTGACAACCCAACCGACACCGACTTCGGCTGTTGGGGGGTGAGGCTGATACCTACTAAGTAGGGTGTCACATGGTTACGGCAGACTTAGGTTTCTAAGTCAAATCAGACTTAGGTTTCTAAGTCGAACCAAGCTTAGGTAACTAAGTAGAGTCAAGCTTAGGTAATTAAGTAAACCTGAACCTTAATAAGTTAACTTAAAGATAGAGGCTAACTCCGATAATATCGAAGTAACTAGGGGGCTTACACGGGAGGATGACCTCCCCAAGCCAAGGCACAAAGTGAGGGAGGATGACCTCCCCAAGCATGAACCAACCGGAAGAAGTTGCACGGGAGGCAAGGCACCACTGAGCCAGAAGGGGTACTCCCCAGGGCAGCAAACAGAGGCAAGCAATGCCCCCAAAGGGGATGAGTTTATACCCATTAATACCCGGCCACCATAAGGGTCACCGGGTCCCTCAATCTCACTCCCACAACCATCAGAAGGGGTTACCCCCGCCAGCAGAAGGGGGCCAGTCACGCGTCGTCGCGTACACTTCCGTACTCCAACGGTCGGCTACCTCACGCCGGTTGAGCGCCTGCGCTACCTCAGCGCTAAGATGCACCAGAGTGCTGTCACCAGCCTCCACAGCATCCAGAGCCATCTGTAGGCGGTTGAGCACCCAACCGAGGCAACGCGCGGTACCGACCAGCGCAGCAGCTGGGGGGATGTCCCCCCAGCTAACCGGAGGCGCCTCCGTGAACTCACGAGAGAGGAGGGCGTTAACGCCCTCATACCACAACCGAGGACCCCCGTCGGGCATGACGGGAGCCGGCGATCCCACCGGAGGGGCCGGAGCCACAGCCGGAGGAGTGGACACCGCCACCGCCGGAGACGGCGGTAGCTGGTAAGGAGCACGGTATGACCGTGAAGGAGGACCAGACTCCTTGGCAGAACGCCCACCGGAAACCCAGTGGAACTCCCCACGACGACGATACGTCTCGCGGCCCCCACCAGTGGAGTCCCACTCACGGCGACGGCGACCAGTCCCCATAGGAGTCGGGTTACCGAACCAGGGGGTTCCCACCTGGAGAGGGTCGGGCAGGACCACGGGAATACCCAGGCCGGGTACCGACTCGGTGGATGCCCACCCCTGGTATCCATCCTCACCCGAGATAACTCGGCGGATACGTAGCGAGTGACGAGGCAACGGGAGCGTTCCCGGTTGCGCGTCGCGGAACGGCAGCGAGGTCGCCACCGCCGACCAGTTCACGGCATCGTGAACGGCCACGAGCGCAGTTAGCTCACGGGTTAAACCCGTCCCAACAGCAATGGCGTCAACGCCTAGCTCCCCAAGGTGCCGAAGGACACCCGTCGGAAGATGGAACAGCCGACCCTGTCGGCGGGCCGACAACAGGAAGGAAGAGACCTGCCCGAGGGTAACCTCGAGGGTGAAGACACCCTGCAGCACATGCGTGGGCCGAGCGGCCAGCACACTGCCGAAGTAGCGCAGGCAAGGACCGGTGTCAAACCGGAAAGCCGGGGCGGGCTCCCACCCTTCTTGCCACCCAGGCGGGCGCAACAGAGTGTACACGGGAGCACGACCGTTACCGGTCTGCAACGCGCACGTTTTATCCGTGCGGAATGGGTCCGCCATGACACCATGGTTTCGAAGCCAGCTGGAAGCTGACTTCAAGCCAACCATGGACGGGAAGGGCGGCGTCAGCCACAGATACGGGGGATCCCCCGGGTAGTAGTCCAAACCGGGATACCGGTTGGTACCAGGCACGAGCTGCCCGAAGGCCACAGGGGTCTGGGTAGCAGCCACCCCGCGGGCACCCGCAGGGTAATCCACCTCCCGCGGCAGCGCGGGGGCAACCAAGTCGCACACCCCAAAAGCGGGGTGCAGAGTAGCCTCAGGCCGCCCGACCCGGGCGCGCCAGAGTTGAGCATGCCGGTCGTCGGGCTGGCTGAGCACCCAATGATGCTCGACGCGAACCGCGTCAGGCTGGGCAACCAGCCGAGCCAACTCCCGCTCCGAACAGGGGTCCAACGGAACCGGACGGGAGGTACCTCCACGACGGCCCGGCGGGTGGAAGTCCACCCGCATCCGACCGCCTGAGTCCATGGCTTCTTGCACCGTCAGGCTACGCACCCGAGCCACCAGCTCGGAGACCGACAACGGGGGGTGTCCCACCGCAGAGGCGGCACCGCCCCGCGCGGAAGCGGTACCGCCACCCGCAGAGGCGACGCCGCCACCGACCAGGCCGACGTGGCCGCCCAACGGGGCAACCCGGGCCGGCCCAGGAAGAAGCGCCGGCGCCGGCGGAAGCCCAACGGGTAGGTGCACCGACGCCGGGGCACGGGGACGAGAAGGAAGAAGAAGGGCGGGCACCCGCCCTGAGTAGCTCCCGGTGTCAACCGCCATGGGGGAAGGAGCGTCTTGACCGCTCGACGCCCGCGGCACCGCGGGTAGGGTACCGGCGCCGGCACCACCCGTCGACGTCGCCCCCGCCTCGGAAGGGGAAGGCACATGGACAGCCTCCGGAGCCGAAGCACCGACCGTGCGGACACCCGCACCGTCTTGACTCGCCGCACCGGGTGTCGCACCGCCACCACCACCCACGTCAACGTCGGGATCGCCTTGAGGAATCACCGTCCGGACACCCGGACCACCTTGCCCAGCCGGAGTTGGCCGGGAATCGCCACCTCCGCCGTAAGGCGGGCCATCTTGGGGAAGCTGGGGCGAGCCGGCACCGGCACCAGGACCCATCCGGGTAGCCGGAAGGGAAAGGGTAGAGGTAGCCACGCGCGGTCGACCGCCGGGTTGACCTCCGACCGACGGCACCGTCGTGCCGCTGCACACGGACGACAGTCCTCCGGCCGCCAGACGGACGGACACCGCAGGCTCGTCGTCTTCAGACGAACTCGCCCCGTAACGCGCGGCGTCAGGACCGACAGGCGCGTCGTCCTCCATCTCCTCCTCGATCAGGAGGTCTTCCTCCTCCCCGAGCATCTGGGGGTCGGACATGTTAACGGGTGGCACAGTCCCCCGCGCCCACAAGCCGTCGACGGCTACGACCCGGTACGGTGGGATAACCGGGACGAGCCAGGGAAGCGCGGGCACCCGCGTTTATGACCACAAACGGCCACGAGAAGCGCCGCAAGTGCGCGGGGCGACCCGCGCCCCACGGGGCTATGAACGCGCTCCACCCAGGCACCTGGGCGGGCTGGGCCACACCCCCGTACGGGGCAACCACGAGGGGGTCACCCCGAAAGCGCCCCCGCGAAAAGCGGGCAGCGGCCTCTCCCATTCGGTAACACAAGAGGGGCTCCCCTACCACCAGACACCTGGTGGCGGATCCGCTTGCACCACCCCTCGGAAAGGGGGGTCGTGAAGAGAAACCCGCATCGGGAATTTAACGGTCCGGAAAACGGATCGTGTGTGCACCACACAAAGGGGGCACCCCCCTCAGACAACCTCGAAAAGGGGTGTCTGTCGCGACAGGGCGCAAAGCCCCACCCGACTGGTAAACGGTCACGCGACCCACTTACATTCGGTAACCCGAATGCAACTCGACCCGAGGACGGGCCGAATCTAAGGGGGGGATATGTAGCAATATGGTTGTCCGTATTGTGACCCTAATATTAGGGGGGGCTACTTCTAATCCTTGGCTTTCCATTTGAGAGTCCGTACTGGTCACGGTATCTATAAGTTACGTATGACCAGAGGGACTTGCATCTTGGGGTGGAGGGTAGTTAGTAGTGTCTCCGAGGGTTTATAACGAGGGGGCCGGCGGCGAATCCACCGCCGGCCAAGGTAGGACAACAAACCCCTCCCATTTGGGCTCCCATCTTGGTCCCGTGGCTTGCGCTCCAAGGACAGCAACCTTGGCCTCCCGGTGACGTTGGTGCCGACCCCCGCTGGTGAGTGTTCCCTGAGAGTGGACGTGCGACGGATTCCTATTGTGCTACACAAGTGCATGTTGCCCTTGGCTCGATGGACTCCGAAGCCGGAGTCCCGTGGAGGATCCAGGTGATGAACCTGAGCTCGTCGCCCAAGTACTTCAAGTCGGGAGCCAAGTTCGGCTATATCGACCAACACGAGGGACCGGTAGTAGCGGTCACCCTCGACGCGGGCGCGAGTAGCGACCCGAAGTCCGGAAAGGAGAAGCATCAAGCCAAGTCGGCCGCCTCTCCTCGGCCCCATGTGAACATGGAGGGTGTCCCACCCAGGTTGAGGGTTCAAGTTGAACGCCTCTTGGACCAATATCAGAAGTTGTGGGATGGCCAATTGGGACTCATGAGAGCCACCCAACACCGGATCGAGTTGAAGCCCGGTGCACCCCCTATACGCCAACAACCGTATAGGGGAGGACCCCTTTCAAGGGCCCTCGTCAAGGAGCAAGTTGCTCGCATGGAGGCCCTCGATGTGATCGAGGCCAGTAACGCCGAGTGGGCGAGTCCGGTGGTTATCGTCCCCAAAGTTGATGGGACCCCCCGGTTCTGTATCGACTACCGTAAGCTCAACGAGAGCACGGTGAAGGACAGTTATCCCCTACCTAGGATGGACGACTGTCTGGACTCTCTGGGGGAGGCGAACGTGTTCTCTACCCTGGACTGGAACGCGGGGTACTGGCAAATTCCCACTGCCCCGGAGGACAGGCATAGAACTACGTTAACCTGTCACTGTGGTACCTACGAGTGCAAGCGTCTACCGTTTGGCCTGTGTAACGCGCCGGCAACTTTCCAGCGCGCTATGGACATGATTCTGGCCGGAGTACGGTGGCAGATCTGTCTCGAGTACCTAGACGATATCATTGTGTTCTCCCGAAGTCCGGAGGAACACATTGGCCATCTTGGCCAGGTGTTCAAGCTACTTGCTGACGCCGGTGTGTCACTGAAGGCGAGTAAGTGCCACCTCTTCACTCAAGAGGTGGAATACTTGGGACATGTTGTCCGTCCGGGGCGTCTCAGTGTCAACGAGAAGAACTTGAGGGCCATCCGTAAGGCTCAGTACCCCCGGACCCAGACCCAGATGAGGAACTTCCTCGGGATGTGTAACGTGTACCGACGTTTCACCAAGGGTTTCGCCAAGGTGGCGAAACCGTTGAATGAGTTAGTGAGCTCAACGCTACCGAAGAACCTGCCTCCTCCAAGTCGGGTGGAGCAGGAATCCTTCGAGACTCTTCGGGACCTTCTGCTGAAGCCCCCTATCCTGGCTATTCCCAGGTTGGGAGGCCACTACATCCTGGATGTGGACGCTAGCTACGACCAGCTTGGTTGTGTGTTGCTTCAGCAGCAGCCGGACAAGGAGTACTTGCCGGTGGGATACTTCAGCAATAGGCTGAACTCGGCCGAGAAGAACTACGGAGTCACCGAGTTGGAAGGACTCGCAGTGGTGTGGGCGGTGACGTCACTTCGTCACTACCTAGAGGGTGAGACGTTCCTCATCCGCTGTGACCACCGCGCGTTGCAGTTCATCTTCAAGACGGACTGTACGAACACTCGTCTCAACCGGTGGAGGGTGCGACTGGCACCCTTCAACTTTGATATTGAGTACCGACCTGGCAGGCAACATGCCCTTGCCGACGGCCTCTCTCGGATACCTACCGAGGGGCTGGACACTAACCCAGTCGATGAGGACATCCCCATCGTGGGGGTAGTCACGCGCTCGGGTCAGGCGTTGAACCCCGAGGCGCCAGGGAACAAGAAGTACTTGCCCCTGTCCCTGGACGAGGCGGTGAAGGCCCAGGCCGAGGATCCCTTCTGCAAGTCGCAGAGGGATACACTGGATACAGTGGCGGAGACGCGGTTCTTTCTGGGAGACGATGGCCTCCTCATGAGGAGGGGGGTATTCCAGGGGACCGAACGACTTGTCGTCCCCGCATCCCTCAAGGACAGTATCCTTGAGAGGGAGCATAACGCTCCCACAGGTGGACACCTGGGGTCTAGTAAACTGTACCAGACCCTGAGGACCAGGTACTACTGGCCGTCCATGGTGGTGGACATCTACAGTTGGGTGGCTGCCTGCACAATTTGTGCGCAGAACCGTCTGATGGAACGGCGGCCTACTACGGCTATGCTATTGTTCCCGGCCAAGGGGCCCTTCGCCGCGTTGGCGATGGACATCCTTGGGCCACTGCCAGTGACCGAGGAGGGCAACCAGTACCTCCTGGTTATCTGTGACCGCTTCACGAAACTTACGCGAGCGATCCCACTGGCAGAGATCACGGCCATGTCGGTCGTGTCAGCCTTCCTAGATCACTGGGTTGCCGCGTATGGCATTCCGGATAGTACACTATCGGACAATGGACCGCAATTTTGCGTCTGTACTGTTTCAGGGAGTGCTGGATATGTTGGGGGTTCGGGCAAACTATGCCACCCCCTACCACCCACAAACTAATGGGCAGGTGGAGCGCTTCAACAAAACTATTGTTAGGCAGCTGCGCCACTATGTGAGTGAGCACGTGAAAACGTGGGACCAATACATTTCTATTCTTACCACTGCCTACAAGTCGCAGGTTCACTCATCTACCGGGGAAGTACCCCTCGCTTTTGTGACTCCCCGTCGCGTGCGGTCTATTGCCGTGCGGCGGCCGCTCCTAACTAGGGAGGATGGTGGCAGGACGCATACTCCTACTGAGAGTAAGGCGGAGTTCGCTGCTAGGCTTGAAAACATCTTTCCTAAAGTCAGGGCTGAGATGGACAAAGCACAAAAGCGCTACAAGCGTACCTTTGACAAAAAGGTGCGCAACGCCAAGCATGTCCCCGAACAGGGTGACTGGGTATTGGTCCACTCACACACCCCAACTGGGGGTAAGTTGGTATTCCAGACGAAGGGGCCGTACCAGGTCCTCCGTACTGATGGGCGACGCTTCACCATCGAAAGTGACGATGGGGTCCGCACAGTGAACGGACAGGACGTGGTCAAAGTTGCACCACCGCCTGCAGGCGACCCAGCTTGGGCGCGTGCGTTGGAAGCGTGGCGCCTCCCCTCACTGCCTGCGGCCAGACAGGGCCCGCAGGAGTGCGTGTTCGATACGTTCATCGACCACGGCTGGGATGAGGACACTGACCGCCTCATGTTGAGGGTCCGTTGGTTTGGCTACAAAGCCAAGGATGATACGTGGGAGTATGTGGAGGACCTTCCCGCTGAGAAGGTCCGGGCTTACTGTTCCCGGAATGAGATAGACCCTAACAGCCCTCCCTCAACGTGAGGGAAAGCCGAGTAACAGTGCCAAGAGAGTGCTTCAAGTCGAAGTGGTACGCAGAGTGGCTTGTAACAACAGCCCTAACCCTCACACTCTCACAACCAAGGCAGCTGCCAACTAGGCATGCATGCTAGACTCTCCAACCCCACGGCGATAACGCTCCCCACCAGTCGGCGGGGCCGGCGGCTCCAAGTCGGACCCGTCGCGCCCCTCACGGTCGCGCAAGTGGCGACGACCGCGGCTGCTCTTCTGCTTAGTCTTGCGCGCAAGTTGGCGACGCAGACGCCGGACCGCCTCCGACTCTGACGGAGTCGAGGACTCCGAGACGGACTAAGACAACTCGTCTTCCGACACGGAGGGAGAGCGCCGCGAGCGTCGGCGACGACGGCGAGGAGGCGAGTATGCCCGGCTCGCACGACGTTTGCCACGCCCAAGTGGGGCTGGATGGGGCATAATAGCCCCGATGCGAGCCAACTCGGCCGTCATAAACTCCGCCACCGACTCGCAACTCGCGGTCGCCACTGCAGTACGAACGCGCTCCTCAAGTTGAGGAGTCTCGGAACTTTGAAGGGTTGCGGTCGACGCGGCCAACCAGGAAATGGTGCGCACCAACGTGGTGATCATCATCTCTGAGGTTAGAGGCGTGGGCGGTAACACCAACTTGGGGTATACCGTCAGGAGGGTGGCCCCCAAGTTGGGGGACACCGGGGTGGACGACTCAACGGCCACGCTAATCGGGATGTCCCCGTGCGGCTGGTAGGGGACAGGAGGAAGCGGAGGGGCACGCCGAGGTGGCGGGACCCGGGTGTAACTGCGACCCCGACTTGGGGCCCCCGCAGTGGGTTGAGTCATATGGTCATCATGTGAGGGCACGGCCATAAATATGGCCTTGTCCGGGGGTGGCGCAGTGTGGCGATCCACCCCCGGGGCATACGGGTAGTCCCCGATGCCCAACCCCTCTCGTAGGACCACACGGCCGTCGTGAAGTTCACGAGCGACCCACACGAACTGGCGAAGAGCGCCATCGTCCTTGGGCCCACGAGTGGGGCGGCGCAACTTGTGCTCGATGCTCTCCCACTCGATAAACTTGTGGAGGCGGAGCATCTCCTCAAGTAGAGTGAGTTGTCCTGATGAGCACCCCTCAGCAACTAGCTGAGGGGTGAGCTGTTCCAAACCTTGGATAAGCCGGAGGGGGAGATGCCAGAGCATCCACCGCGGCTGAACACAAGACACCCAGGTCGACATGACCTCGAGGAGCCACTGGGTGGCCAACATGGCCCACACCAGGTGATCAGGGCCAGCCGTCAACATGACGGAGCCGAAGTGGTCAAGCAACCGTGGCAGCAACGCCGGGAACCCGACGGGGACCTCAACTTGAGGCCACCACTCGGGCTTCTTCGGATAGTACTGCTCCTTACTGGCAGCAGACTGCTGAGGAAACTCAAGTTGAGCCGAGGTCACCAAGTAGGGACCTCGCCGGAAGTCCTTCTCCATTCGCACATCAAAATGATGAGTGTGCGGATCGGCCTCGTGAAGGTACGGGGGGCGAGTTGCCACCGCGTCCCAAGTAAAGGTCGGCAAGTCGCCGGGACCCGGGATAGTTCCCCCGCGGTCCACCATGGCCTTGGCCCGCTGTACGTCTTCGACCTCCTCGTCGTCCAGGAAGGCAAACTGGTCCGTCCTGAAGCCGGCAGGGAACCCGACCCTACGGGGATACTTCTCCCGTAGGCGGTCCCATACCCGACCCATCGCTGCGCCAAGTCGGCCACAGTGAAGAACAGTCAACCCCTCCTCATATAGAGGCCAAGCGGGGTAAAACCACCGCCCCAAGGCCTCACGCGGGACAACTTGTCCCGCCTCCGGGGGAGATCCCGCCGTCAACCCAAAGCCGGGTGACGCGGGAGTCCCATCCCCCGGAGCGATCGCGGAGCCCCCGCCGGAAGTCCCGGCGGGCGCTGCACCGTAGGGGGTGTCCTCCATACGTTCGTCGAGAGAGTCCGTCTCCACCGCCGGGGTCGCCATGGCTCTCCCCAAGTTGGGGAGAGACGCCCTGGCTACAGCGGCACGAGACCCGCCTCGAGTTGAGGGGGACTCGGATCGTGGGTAGACGGGTGGCCTCCCCAGCGTGGGGCGGCCCAGTGGAAGGTGAAGGGGTGGTGGTGGTGATGGTGAAGTGAGAACCGGGGAGAGAAAGCTGCCGAGTGGGCAAGCTTGAGGAGAGGGGCGGTCAGCGTGACCGCCTCCACATCCGCGTTACGCACTCAAGGGGGGACAGCAAGTCGCGCCCCCAACGCCGAGACGTGCGTTTACGCACCCCCTCACAGGGCCGGCCGGGTCGGTCAGAACTGACGAGAGGGGAGTGTGGCAGTATTGGCCCCCAGGAAGGGGGGCAACACGTGCCATGCAAGGGGCGGCAGGCCACTAGCCTGATCCGTTCCTCCCCCTGCATTTGGGTCCGTATTCCCTAAGTTTGGGATAGTTAGCTTAGTAGTAAATCCAACTTGGATTTGAGGGTTTTCTGCATTTATCGTCTTGAATTTTCGTGTGGCCCGGTGGGCAGGTGCTGGGGTGGGAGATTCTGAGTGGCGAGATTCTGAGGGGACCCTGGGGGGATAAGGGGAGGGACAGCGGGGCTTGGCCCTGCGTCCCCGTCCCGACCAAGAAACTGTTGGACCACACACCATCCTCTTGTTTGTCAGTGGGGGGTTTGCCCCACAACAGGGACAGAGTGTGTGCGACTTGCACTTCTTCCGGTTCCCCCGACACGGGAGGCAGCCCTTGTACACCGCCCCAACTTGGGTGTCGTGTGTGCAAGTGGTTTTTGCCACAGTAGCCAGCACCGACAAATGGGCACGGTGATCACACCTTATTTCAAATTCTTCCCTTTCAAGGTAGGATCGTACGTGTGTCACGGCCCATACGACACCGAGCGCTTCAATCTCGGTGACGTGATGATTTCTCTCGGCCGGGTTCAACGGCCGGGAGTAGTACCCTACAGGGAGGTATTCCCCGTCTGGTTGCTGGTGTAATAAACAACAGCCGAGCTGCTCATAGCTCGCGTCCACGTCCAATATATAGTGGCCGCCCATCCGAGGTATTGCTAGTACGGGGGGTGATAGAAGCAGCCCCCGTAGCGTCTCGAAAGCGTTCCTCTCCACCTCTTTGGGGGGAGATGGCTTCGTAGGAAGCTTGGTACTCGTCAGCGCGGTTAGGGGCTTCGCTACTTTGGCGAAGTCCCGTACGAAGCAGCGATAAACGCCGCACATCCCCAGAAAACTTTTCATCTGAGTTTGTGTACGAGGGTATTGCAACCCTCGTAGCGCTCTTGTATTTTTCTCGTTAACGAGAACGCGGCCAGGTCTTATGACATGGCCGAGGTAGTCGACCTCCTCTTGAAAGAGGTGGCACTTGTTGGCCTTGAGGGAAACCCCATGGGCCTTGAGGAGGGAGAGCACCGTCTCAAGGTGCTCTAAGTGATCCTCGGCCGACTTAGAAAAGACAATAACGTCATCCAAGTAGACCAGACATATCTGCCACTTCAAGCCTGCCAGGATCATGTCCATGGCACGCTGAAAGGTGGCTGGTGCGTTGCACAGCCCAAAAGGGAGGCGCTTGCACTGCCGAGTGCCAGAGTGGCACTTAAAGGCCGATAACGGCCGGTCCTCTTTGGCTACCGGTATTTGCCAGTAGCCATCATTACAATCCGACGTCGAAAAGACGTTGGCGTTCCCGAGTGAATCTAAACACTCGTCCATACGCGGGATAGGATATGCATCCTTCACCGTCATCTCATTAAGACGACGGTAGTCGATGCAAAATCGTTTACTGCCCCCAGGCTTGAGGACGATTACCACGGGGCTAGCCCATTCCCCGTGGGAGGGTTCTATGACCCCGAGCGAGTCCATTAATCGGACTTGCTCCTCTTCCACTAGACGGGTCCTAGGACCAGACTTATAGGGATGTTGTCGGACGGGGACCGCTCCTGGCTTAAGCCGGATACGGTGTACCGTCTCTTTGATAGTCCCGAGGGTGCCATCCCAGAGAGAATTATATCTCTGTAAAAGCGCCGTGAGCTTAGCTCGTAGGTCTTCGGGAAGCGTCCCCAGGTCTATACCTGTGGCGGAAGAGGATTCTTTCGGAGCCGGTTTGGGCTCCGGATCTCTCAAATCCTCGGCGGTTGCCTCCTGGCTGACGCCATCAAACACAGTAATGTGTTCTATGGCCATACCGGCACGTAAACGTACCGGCCGCTTGGTCGGATTCATAACCTGTACCGTAGTAGGCTGGCCAGGATTAAGCGTAGCGGGCCTCTCGGCCAGTTGCGCTCCATAAAAGGAGTGCAATGTGCTCTTGCCACGGATGTACCCGTGGGCTTGAAAGTTGCCACGCACTTAAACGTGCGCAATCGTACCCGGACGCATAAGCGTCTTGTGGGTAAGGACCAGGCGGGCGTTCCCCCCCCGGGGACACGCACACACCGCCTCCCTGTTCGGCTTGCGGAGGGGGTTCTTCTGAACCCCTCGCAGGATGGGGACGGTCTCCCCCGATAAGAGTGTGACCGTCTGGTCCTCCGAGTTAATACTCTTAGTTTCGTGGTCCTCGAATGTGTTCCACAGGATAACAGGGACGCACATATTCGGAACCACGCCAAAGGATATATATGAGACTTGTTTTCCCACACAGACCCCCAGGGTGACGCTTCCCACTATAGGGAGCCATCCCCCGTTCACATTATAAAACCTTAAGGTTTCCAGGTCTCCCAGAGGTTCCATAGGGCACCCCCGAGGTGATGCCTGCTTCCAGACGAGCGAAGGGCCACTCCGGTTATCGAGGATGGCCCTCGTCGCCCATTCATATTCCTTAGTAATAAAAGGCCGTACTGCTAATTGATAGGCCGTGGGTGGTGACGCTAATGCCACCATCCGAGCTGCTTGTTTAGCTTCGTCCTTCCCTTAAGAGGGGATCATCTTACGCTTTACCCCACGAGGCCGGGGTAAGATGCGTTTCAACACGACATCCTCTTCCCCGGGGTTGGAATAATCCTCATCAGGCCTCCCCCTGAATCGTTTTTTGAGGAGAGTGGTATCCTCAGATGAAGAATCCTCTGACGCTTCGGTATTCCCCTGGGGGCCAGGCCCCCCTTCAGTGACAACCGCTACGGGCTGCGCTGTCCCCGCCATACCCCGCGGGGTACGGCCCTCAACCCGTGCGCGCTTCTTACGAGCTTTCTCAAATTTGGCCCGCGTCTCGACACCAAGGTCGGGACAGTGGCGCGTAAAATGCTCATGGCTATTACAAGCCAAGCACGGGTAGCGGTTTAAACGCTCCTTCCCCGCTTCAGTGCCAATTTTCGCCTTCCCCCCGTACAACGAAGGTACGGAGGAACCGCTGGAGGTAGTAGCCACCCCCGCTACAATTCCTTTTGAGGCATTGCGCCGAGCCCGACGCTCCGCGGCGTCTGCGGACCATTGGGCCTGCAGGTCCTCATTGCGCCGGCGACATAAGTCGCCTTTGCGTTGAGCATATCGTACCAACGCCTCTATGGGCGTGTCTGGTGTATTGCATTCACGGACATCGGTCCCTACCTCCCACCAGACCCCTTGCATAAAGCGGCCTTTAAGCTGGCTCGCCGTATGTATATACCCGCAGAGCGCATTTGCGTCGCGGACGCGCCGGTAAAAGGCGGTCTCGGTTTCATCCCCCTCTTTGGCAACGTCATTAAACGCTGCCACTTGGGATGATATTATCTCCTCGTCCGCATAACTGCAGAGGAGCCAGTTAACCAGCTCCAGATACGAAGTGACCTCTCCCGCCCGTCCCCCCACCTTAGAGAGGATAAGGGAGAGGAGCTCCTTCTTGAGTTCCCCTTTGGTAAACTCCGGAAGGAGGTACATAGCCAGACCTTCTGAGAGGTCGTTGTCATCGCTAGCCTTACGGAAACGATTTCGGAAATCGAACACCCCTAGAGGGGGGGTCCCGTCCCAGAGGGCGTCACGCCCAAACGTGAGGGATATCTCTTTGCGCTTCCGGCCTAAGCCGTGAGCCATCTCTTTATCATAGCGCACGCTCTTGTTGGCGAGTGCATAAGACTCGCAATCCAGGATACCTTTAATGGTATCGTCATCGGGTATTATCTTGAGCGGGATAACCCGCTCCGGTTCCCCGTTACGTCCGGGGAATAGCACACGGGCCACCCGGCGGTGGGTCGAAGCCCTTGAGCGCCTCGCCCCACGCCTCTCAGGATCGACACCACTTGCCTCTGAAGAGGAAGATATCTGCGAATAACCGTGGGGTTGGCGGCGAGTCCGCCGACCAGATCGAGAGATTGAACCCTCGACCTTCTCGAGTCGAGCAGATATTGGTGACACCACCTCAGTCAACATCTGGCGGAAAGCCGCCAGAGGAGCAGTCATCATAACCGTGGAGGACCACCCCCCCACAGCAGGTACGCCCCCCAAAGGGGAGCCTCTAAAGTTATCCGTAGCCATACGGTTCTGGGTGGGCGATGCAAACGTACCCCCACCCGTGGGTGAGGCCCAGGCCCTCCACTCACGGGAGGTGAAGGTAGAGCGGTCACCGAAGCCGTGGGCTGCCTCCCCATCAGGGGTCGCGCCTGGAGTGGCTAATGCCAGGCCGGGAGCCTCACCGGCGCCTGGCACTCCACCCGGAGGCAGGTCCAAACGGGACACACTCGTGCGTTCCCGCTCAGCGGCCGACTCAACACCAGGGTTGATCCGTGAGGCGCCACCGGGAACTTCGCCGGTGCCTGCTGTCACGTTTGACGTTTCCACAGGTGTTGGACCTCCTCCTTGAGGAGGAGCAGAACTATCAGACTGCATCTTGACCCACCTGTAAAGGCTAGAAAGAAAAGGTACCAAGGGTCACAACCCAACCACAGAGCACACGACCAAGAACCACCCAACAAAAGGAGAGGAGACTCCACCAGAAGGCGGAGCGAATCCCCTCCCCTGCTGCTCTACCAAATGTGGTGGTTATCTGGGCGTAAGCCCACACCAACGTGGTACCTTATCTCCCTGAAGGAGATGGTGGGGAACCCGGGGTATAAACCCTGGAGGCAGAACCGCCGGAACGTAGAGCTCCACGCGAAGGGGGAAGCGTCCGGGACGGGCAACACGAGGGTAACGCAAGGTTGATTTTTTTGTGAGGGGGAAGCAACGGGCACGGCCCCACGCGCAGATATCCCTCTTTGGCCCGCGGGTCCAGGATCCGCTGTGGGACCCCGGAGTGCGGGCCAACACTCCCTACACTAAACACCCAATCAAAACACTCAGAACCCTCCAACACATCTCTCCACGCAAAACACGCTCAGTGGAGGGATCTCACTAAATCTCGGCCAGATTGGGGCGGACGTAGCCCGCCCTAGGTAACTTCCCTTCCCTGGCCAGAAGGCCAATTCCAATCGGCCGGGCGTAATCGCTCTACCCGATAGTATCTTATCTCCCCCCACCCACTCATGGGGGGATCCAGCGAGGATGACGTGGCGTGCCCCTCCCGAGGGAGGAGCGACCCCCTACTGCCCCCGATTGGTCAGGGGCAGAGGTCGCCACGATCAGCCCCCCCCTGAAGGGGGATGCCCCTAGTCCGAGGGGTGCGGTAAACCCCCACGAGTAGCAGCCGCCCCCTCGGCGGTACCAGCCGCCCCCAACCTGTAGCAGCCGCCCCCACGCAGGTACTACCGGCGGCCCCCCCGCCAGAAGCAGCAGCAAATTCGCCGGGACCTGCCACCCCCCCGCCGGTAGCGGCCGCCCCCCACCGGTAGCGCCCGCCCCCCCGCCAGTGTGAGCCGCCCCCCAAGGGTAGCTGCCGCCCCCCTGGTACCAACAGACCCCCCCGCCGGTATCAGCCGCCCCCGCACAGGTAGTGGCCGCCCCCCACCAGTACCGGCCTAACCGCCGCCGGTACCTGCCGCCCCAACGGCCGCGGCAGCAGCCCCACAGCCGGTACCAGCAGCCCCCCCGCCGGGAGCGGAAGCCCCCCACCGGTACCAGCCGCACCCCCGCCGGTACCTGCCGCCCCAACGGCCGCAGCAGCAGCCCCATAGCCGGTACCAGCAGCCCCCCCGCCGGGAGCGGAAGCCCCCCACCGGTACCAGCCGCCCCCCCGCCGGTACCTGCAGACCCAACGGCCGCAGCAGCAGCCCCACAGCCGATAGCAGCCGCCCCCCCACCGGTAGCAGCCGCCCCCCCGCCGGTCGCGGCCGCCCCCCACCGGTAGCGGCCGCCCCCACAGTGGTAGCGGCCGCTCCCCACCAGTAGCAGCCGCTCCCCCGCCGGCCACGGCCGCCCCCGAACCGGTAACAGCCGCCCCCCCCCCGATACCAGCCGCCCCCCACAGGTAGCGGCCGCTCACCCGCCGGTAGCAGCCGCCCCCCCACCGGTAGCAGCCGCCCCCTCACCGGTAGCAGCCGCCCCCCCGCCGATCGCGGCCGCCCTCCAGCGGTAGCGGCCGCGCCCCACCGGCCGCGGCCGCCCCTCACCGGTAGCGGCCGCCCTCCCGCGGGAAGCAGCCGCCCCCCACCAGTAGCAGACGCCCCCCCGCGTGTTGCGGCCGCCCCTCACCGGTCGCGGCCGCTCCCCCGCCAGTACGAGCTGCCTCCCACCTGGAGCAGCCGCCCCCTCGCCGGTACCTGCCGCCCCCCACATGGAGCGCCCGCCCCTCCGCCGGAAACAGCCGCCCCCCACCGGTAGAACCCGCCCCCCCGGCCACAGAAGCCGCGCTCTATCGGTAGCGGCCGCCCCCCCGCCGGCCGCGGCCGCCCCCAACCGGTACCAGCCGCCCCCCCGACGGTCGCGGCTGCCCCCTACCGGTAGCAGTCGCCTCCCCGCCGGTAGCGGCCGCCCCCCACAGGTAGCGGGCGCCCCCTTGCCGGTAGTAGCCGCCCCCCCACTGGTTGCAGCCGCCCACCCGCCGGCCGCGGCCGCCCCCCACCGGTAGCGGCCGCCCGCCAGCCGGTAGCAGCCACCCCCCCACCGGTAGCGGCCGCGCTTTCGCCGGTCGCTGCCGCCCCCCACAAGTATCAGTCACCCCCCCGCCGGCCGCGGCCGCCCCCCACCGGTAGCAGCCGCGCCCCCGTCCACAGCAGCCGCCCGCCAGCCGGTAGCAGCCGCCCCCCCACCGGTACCAGTCACCCCCCCGGCGGCCGCGGCCGCCCCCCACCGGTAGCAGCCGCGCCCCCGTCCACAGCAGCCGCCCGCAAGCCGGTAGCAGCCGCCCCCTTGCCGGTAGTAGCCGCCCCCCCACTGGTTGCAGCCGCCCCCCCGCCGGCCGCGGCCGCCCCCCACCGGTAGCGGCCGCCCGCCAGCCGGTAGCAGCCGCCCCCCCACCGGTAGCGGCCGCCCCTTCGCCGGTTGCTGCCGCCCCCCACAAGTATCAGTCACCCCCCCGCCGGCCGCGGCCGCCCCGCACCGGTAGCGGCCGCCCCTTCGCCGGTCGCTGCCGCCCCCCACAAGTATCAGTCACCCCCCCGCCGGCCGCGGCCGCCCCGCACCGGTACCAGCCGCGCCCCCGTCCGCAGCAGCCGCCCGCCAGCCGGTAGAAGCCGCCCCCCCACCGGTAGCAGCCGCCCCTTCGCCGGTCGCTGCCGCCTCCCACAAGTAGCAGTCACCCCCCCGCCGGCCGCGGCCGCCCCGCACCGGTACCAGCCGCGCCCCCGTCCGCAGCAGCCGCCCGCCAGCCGGTAGCAGCCGCCCCCCCACCGGTAGCGGCCGCCCCCCCGCCGGTAGCGGCCGCCCCCCACATGTAGTAGCCGCCCCCCCGCCTGTACCAGCCCCCCCCCACCTGTAGCAGCTGCCCACCCGCCGGTACCAGCCGCCCCCGACCGGTAGCAGCCGCCCCCCCATCCGCAGCAGCCGCCCCCTAGCTGGTACCAGCCGCCCCCCCACCGGTAGCGTCGCCGCCCCGGCTGCAGCGGCCGGCGGCAGGCCGCAGCCTGGCGCGTGGTGGCCAGGGTACGCCCGCCCGCGTCCCATTTTTTGGCGCCTGCCCCAGCCCCTTTGGCTGGCCCTCTACCTCCGTGCTGCAGTAGACACCATCCCCCTGCATGCCTGAGTCATCCCCCGTGGCCTCTCGCCACTTCCGGCATCTCCCATGGCCGTAGCGGTCTATCGTCGGCCGTAGCTGCGCCTTCCAGACGCGTCAATTTCCAAGTATGACGAACTTGCAGGGTGATAGAGACGAATCCACAGGCTGCGGGCCTCGCGCGAGCGAACTTGCAGTCTGCAAGTTCAAAGGAGTATTAACTTAATGCGGGGAATGGGAATGGACAACGGCACCATCACCAGATTCCGGGACAAGCTCTTGCTGGGGCGACCCGCCCGCCACCCTGCCCATGGCGTGCAGCGCGGCACCGTCCTCCAGCACATGCCCGTCCACAGGAGGGCGCCCGTCACCGCCCGGCACATCAACCCGCCCCCCTTCACGGCCAAGGTCCGCAGTGGTGGGCACGTCAGCAACGGGGGCGACCGGGGAGACACGACCGGGAAGGGGGGGGAAATCAGAGAGGTCCATTCCGAGCAGTGCGGCCGACAACGGCAGCACAACAGCGCAACAAGTTGGCAGTCACGCTCGAGGAAGAAACGGGGTTGCCCTGGAAGGACTAACACCCCCAGGGAGCACAGGACCCACGCACGAGGGCACCCGTCGCAACCCAACACACGCGGACATGCCAGCCTGCGGGAAGAACAGCACCCAGGGCAGGGCGCCCACGCGGTACACAGCGACAGGAAGACACCCAGCACTCGAGGAGGTACAGACCGTACAGAGGAAGCTACCATGTGGGAATATAGGTCTGTATCTTCCTACCGACCCCGTCTGGCACCGTCCAAGCCCGGCGCGCCCATCTGTGTACGGGGCCTCGCCCCTCACTCCCACTCCCAGCAGCGCGCGGTGGAGCCGCTCGTCCGCCACGACAGTCGGTCGACTTGCCGCGTGGAACGATCGTACCTGCGCACCGAGCACCACAAGTCCCTTGTGGACTTGACCACCCTCGTCAATCACACTCACAGCGGGGACAAGGACAGTGGCGGCGACGGGTTTCCATCACCAGCCGCCTCCAGCGCCGCAAGACGGGCGGGTATCAATGAAACATTGAAGGTGTACATGCATCGCCAACTGGAAGGATGACGTCGCCGCAGGATGATTCAGTTCATCATCGAAGCTCGGCCTGGGAACAGTACATGCGGTCGCGCAAGTTTACATACATACCTGGGCTAACGTCCGTTACAGAGACACACTCTTCATTACTGTACATACATACACACTGGCGAATGGTCTTGCCCCTTCCGCTCCTGTCCCCGCCACCCCCACTAGCCATTTGGCAACTCCTCAGGAACCTCACGTAACCCATTCACCCACATCCCCATAGATTGAGACACAGCAACAGACCGCCGCTGTCCTATCCCTCCCCCTCTCCCGGATGCGGCGACGCGTGGCTCCATCCCAGCCGTCGCCGCTCCGCCGCCAACCCCCTGACCGCATCGGCACGCAGATCCGCCACCACCCCGTAATGGTCGCTCGGGAACACCCCCTCCCCGTCGGGCCAGTCACACACCACCCGCGACCGGACGACTGCTCCACGCCCATCGGCGGCGGGCGGCGCCACACACACGTAATCCAGCCGCCGGTCCGGCTCAGCTTCTAGTGCCGCCGCCGGGTTCGCCGACGGCACGTACGTCTCGCCGCCGTCGGTTGCGGCGGCGGCCGCCACCGCCGGCGCAGACCGCCGAGCAGCCTCCCACGCATCGGTCCACGCGGTGGACGCGCCGCCAATGGTCGCGTGGCCACGAAGGAAGCAGAGTTCCGTCGAGGGCGGCTCGGCGTTGAAGTCGCCGAGGAGGACCGACGGGAAGGGCCGGTGTGGGCCCCCGCCAGTGGAGGTGACGGCGGCAGCGGCGGCGGCAGCCGCCGCCCGACCTCGCGCAAGCGCAAACGCGTCGAGCGCCACCACCTGCGCCTGCCGCACCGGGCTGTCGTGGAGCCGCCAGTTGAGGTGAGCAGTCGTCACAGCGAGAGTGCCAGCGGAGGTGGCGACCACTGCAGACACGGCCGCCCGGCGCTCGGGAGGACGGGACACCACCGGTGGGACCTCGCGGGCGGGCGAGGTGGCTACCCCATTGGCGGGCACGCCAGTGAGAGGCACAGCCTTGTCCCCCTTACTGCTCGTCCCGCGCTCCTCCCAGTCGCCAGCGGTGGACGGCAGGGTCAGGCGTTCAGCATCGAGGATGGGGTGCCGGGACGCAATCGCGTTGCCAATCACCTGCGACGGGTCGCCCCAAAAAGAGCTCGCCGCCCCATAGGCCACTGCTGCAAAGCCGAGGCCGTCCAGCAGCTCGTGGCTCTGGTCGTAGGGTGCCGGGGGGGGCAGCGACGCACCGCCGCCGTCAATGTTGCCGCCTCCACCACCACCGCCATCACCAGTAGCTTCCTCCTGCCCCCCAGAGTGAACTGCCATTGACGGCCCATCTGCATCCAGCTGAGTAACTGAGCACGCCGGCAGCGACGCGTCCCGGAGGACCTCTTGAAGTGCAAGCACATCAGGTCGAACTGCAGCAATCCATCGCCGCAGACCCGCCAGGCGAGCGGCGTAGGTAGGACCCCCAGCAGTATACCAGACGTTAATAGTCATAAAGCGGAGGACGCGGGGCACACAGGGGGCCTCCATCGTATGAAGAGTGAAGGGAGGTGCGGAGGAGGAGCGGCTGAGAGGTGGGCGAATGGGGTCGAGCGAAGCACATGGGATGACACATTATCTGGAACTACCTGGGATCGGCCAATAGAGAGCGCTCTCAGTTGGTTGCAAGTGCCCGCTCCGGCCCGCTTGAAATGTGAAGTGTGAGCTGGGCTCCGCCAGGAGAAGCCCCACCAATGTCAAGTGTGAGATTGGCTCACTGGTGGGGAAGTCCGATGAGTTTGAAGTGTGATTGCGATGTAGCGAATAGTGTGATTTTGGTTGGATAAAAGGGGGACCGTCGCGCTCGCCCGGCCGTCCGATGGGGGTCTCGGCAGTCTTCTTCGTCATATTCACGATATCTCACTGTGAATAACTGACTGTCACTATCTGGTCAGCTGACAGTCGGATTAGCTGACAGTCAGACTAGCAGTAACGTTTCGAAGTTGCTCATGTCTTTCCGTTTGTCAGTTTCTTTCGGCGTCAGACCGACTGCAGAGCCCCACTCGCTTGGTCACACTGGCCGTCACATTGGGCTTTGCTGTGGGCATGTTTGCTCTCCCTCGTGCGGTCGTGCAGGTTGTGCCTGCAGCGGCGGGCGGCGCCAAGGCCCCGCCTTCTCCCTCTTGTCGATGAGGGGCCGCAAAAGGCGGCTACCGCTACCGGCGGAGCTGCTGGCGGCGCGTGGCGATTGCGTCGCGGGCAGGTGGGGGCGAGACGAGGCCAGGGGGTGACTGGCTTGGGCGCCGCTGCCGAGGCATGCCTCTCTGGGGCGCTCCTTGGCCGGCGCCGCTTCTGGGCTGCCTCCCCTAGGGGGCGGCGGCTGCTCACCACGACTCCCAGGTTCGGGGCGTGCGCTGGCGCGGCTCGCCACCGCCGGGGCTCCCTACCTGTCGCGTCGCGTGCGCGGCCTTTATCTCTTCTCTTCGGCGGATATCTATGAGCGTGTGCCCCTGCGACGCATCCCCCGCCGCCGCCCCACATTCTCCGCTTCCCCCTCCTCCCGGTCGCCGTCCGTGTCGCTGCTCCGTTTGGACTGCGGGTCCCGCGCGGCGCCATGGGGCTTCCGTGGGACTCGTCGCCCCGGTCCCCCCGGTCCGTAATGGGGCTGTACGGGGCGGCCGACTCGTCCGACACGGAGGACGGGGGGTGTGACTCGCCGCTCGCGCACCCCGCCATTGGGTGGCTCCATACCATGGCGGACGTCTACAACGATGGCAACGTGCGCAAGACTGTGCGGGCGCTCCTTGAGTACGCGTCGGCGCAGTGGGACATGGAGGCTGTCCTCACGCGCCCGTCGTCGGCGTCGGGCGGCGCCGCGGCCGCGACCGACACGGACCTAGCGGCCTTTGACGGGGTCATCAGCACGGCCCACGGGGACTGGCTGTCCCGCATGGCCGTGCGGTACGGCCTGCCGTCGGGTGCCGCGGCGCTGCTGAGGCTGCTGGCGTACGGGGCCAAGTGTGAGGACCGGGCGGGCGAGATTTTCGGCATGGTCTGGCTCCGCCCTACCACCCTGACCGTGATGGGCGATGTTGGGATGTACAAGGGCCTCCTCACGGCCGAGCCGTTGAGCTTTCGGCTGTCGCCCAAGGCGCTCTACTGTCATGTGGATGGGCCGCGCGGGGAGTCGCGCGTCGGGCAGGTAATCTCGGGCTCCCGCTGGGTTGTCTTCACGGCCAGGGAGGTGTGGACGGCCGGCTGGGCGCTTGCCCTGTCGGCCCGCACTCAGCTGATGCAGTGGATGGCCAACGGGAGTGGCTTTTACACGGACTTACTGTTCAAGCGGGCGGACCGGTACACGTACTAGGTGCGCGTTCCATGCCACCGCATGGCTGTCGCCGCACACACTCGCCCCCCCCCGCGCTTCACGTGGAGCTGCTGCTGCGCGGGCACCTGCGGTCCTGGGGGTTGCCATCAAGGCTCTTGGCTGCCGTTTGGGTGGCTCGTCACTGGTGTTCTTGGCGCTCGGCGATGCTGTCTACCCAACAGGACGGCCACATGTCCGAGAACAGACGGGCAACGTGGGGTCCCTTGGTTCTGCGTGATCACGCGCGACGGCCCGAGCACCACCGACGCGGCAGTCTGAGGACGCGAGGCGAGGAGCAAAGCCGGACCGGTAACGACGGCTGATGCACAAGCATGCCGTAGCAGCCATGAGTCACGCCACTCCCCGAGCCATCATGAGGCGAATTTAATGTCCGGTCGCAGAGTAGCAAGCATACACAGGCAAATAGAAAAACAAAACAACCCTAGACCCACACACGGCCCCCATCAAGCAACAACGAGGACAGAAGAAAAAACGGAGAAGAAGAAACGTGCGGGGGGGCTCTCCACATCGACCAGTAGCCCACATCAAGATACCGAGAGGAGATTGTTGGTGAAAGCGCCCTCCCCTCTCGTGGGCAAGTCCTTGGCCAGCCCCCACTTTCCGTCCACTTTGAACTTGAACTCGTAATCCCCAGGCGGAAGCCGCAGCCGCACCATGTGCTTCTCCACGGGCACACTTCCGTCGGCGGCCTCCTCCCCCCCTTCACCGTCAATCGGAGTGGGCCCGTCCGTCAGCGGCCACTCGCGAGCCCAGCCGTCCCAGGAGCCCTTGACAACCACATCCTCGCCCGCCGCCGTCCACCGCACAACGTGGACGGTGGCGGCAGGGTCCAGTGCCTCCGAGTCCTCTTCCACAACGGCATTTAAGTCCTCCCTGAAGATGGGCCGCCGCACGTAGATGCTGTTGCGCAGCCGATGGAACTCAGAGCTCCACGCCCACGCAGCATCCCGCACGTCGATGGCCGTCGTGCGGGTGGCACGACGAAGCTCGGCGAACTCGTCCGGCTTGGAAAAGACCCGCAGCGCCCGCTTGACGGCGCCCAGGAAGTTATGATGATTGTACTCGTGGAAGAGGAAGCCGTTGCCGCTGCCCGACTCAAGGTCCCACTCAAACACCGTATCCACGAGCCCGCCCACCGCGTGTGCAATGACGGGCGTGCCGTCGCCGGCACCCACAAAAGACTCAATTTGCCGCAGGCCAGCCGGCTCAAACAGTGACGGAACAAAGCCAAAGTCTGCCCCCGCGTCCACCAGCAAGCCGTCCGTGAAAAACTCCTCAGGCGCGGCCCAAAAGCACCACTTGTGTCGGCGCGACAGGTCGCGCATGTGTCGCGCACACGCAGCGGCGTAAGGGTCGGCCTCGTTGGCAGGGCCGCCGACCAGGACTTGGATCTTGCCGCCAGTATGGGCAATGAGCTCGTCCACGGCGTTCAGGATGAGGTGCACACCCTTTTGGGAGGTTACTCGCCCCACAAACGCAAACAGAGGAATAGAGTGGTCCGCCGCGTTGAAGCCAAAGTACTTCTTCTGAACCATCTCCTTGGCCTGCGCGTGCGTTTTGATGTTGAGGGCCGCCAATGACGCCTCTCGCTCCTTGATCCGGATCCCGTTCGGGTAGGCAAACGGTGACTTGGCCATCGCCAGCAGGTTCTTGAGCGGGTGGCCGGCCAGCAGCTCCTTAAGATAGTTGGGCGATACCGTGCCCCACGTGTCGGACGTCATGAATGCACAGCGCGAAGGGTTGACAACCACCCGGGACCACCAGGGGTCTACCAGCAGATTCCTGGGCAGGCGGTGGATGACACCAAAGTCGCCCTCATGGGGGTTGGGGTAGACGCGGCCCTCGTACGCCGCATCGCCAAGGTTGTGCACCAGGTGAAAGAAGCTGGTGTTGTCAAAGTACGGTCCAAAGAATCCGTTCTTGGCATACCCCGCCGCCATACTCGGGAGCCAGTCGTTCGAAATAACGACCGACGGCACCAAGCCCGTCGCGCAGCACGCCTCAAGAGCGCCCATCGAGAACAGGACGACAGTCTGCAAGTGCTTGGCAGCGCCCCCTGGGTCAGCGTACACCTTGGGCAGAAGGTCACCCCGCTCTAAAAAGAGAAGGTTGACACCAGCCTCCTTGCCCTGGAAGATGCCTACCTCCACAACATGGGAGCCCAAGTCCACCTTGATGTTGCGCGTCCAACGAATGTTGTCGCCTAGGTAGCCCGTCTTGTTCTTCCGATTGAGCGTGTAGTAGGGGGTGATGACGTGCACTTCCAGGCCAAGTGCAGCCAGCTCCTTCGCCAAGTCATCCACCATAACGCCAAGGCCACCGGCTGTAGAGAAACGACCCAGCTCTGGGGTGAGAAGCACGATCGGCCCAATGGCAGTGGCGTTTGCCAAGAGTGACCGCGCCAGCGACTTCGTGTCGGGATTCGCCGCAGAAAGCGACAGCATGGCAAGAAAAGATACGAGGCGCTCACCCACAGGTGGCACAAAGTCCTTGGGTGCCACCGTCCCTTCGTACAAGACGGAGAATAGCAGCGACGACGCGCGCTGCAACCCAAGCTGCAGTACACGCCAAATCTCCGACGCTTCCAGGCCCTCGGCTGCGAGGCCACACCTGGCCTTCTCCAGCGCCGTCGCAAAAGCGGTAAGTGATGTAGCCGCCCCACGCGCGAGCTCCGACAGCACAGTGTTCTCGCGCGGGTCCTTGATATCCCCAGCGTCCTCCAGCGTCAACCGCGTGATCGACTGAGCGTAATGCTCCTCAGCCGACCCGTTGGGCTCCGCCCGCAACTCTAGCACGGAAGAAGACATGGGCCTCAGGTGCAGTGACAGGCGGCGGAACATCAGTTCCTCCAGAGTCAAGAGGCCCTCCGTCACAAACGGTTCCTCAGCGCCGGCAACCACGTCAAAGGCGTTGAAGAGGTCGGCACGGCGATTGATGAACTCCTCAGGCAGCGCCGACCACAGGGGCCGCAAGTCCAGGTCAACATTGACGCCTGCCTCAAATGCCTCTCCGTCGCGCCCGTCCTTGAGGTTCAGCGCCACAAGAACTATTTGATCAGTGGTGAAGCGGGCAAACGCAAACACCTGCTCCTTCACCGACGGGTCTACGGGCACCACAACCATCTTACCAAGGCGCAGTGCCGGCAGCTGCTGCCGCATCAGCGAACGGTGAGTGTAGTGGCCACGAATCTGAGACAGGTCAAACCCCAGCTGCGGCCCAATCTCGGCCCTCAGCCGAGCCTCCTGGTCCGCAATGGCCATCAGGTCGCTGGCGCCCACGCCGCGCACGGCAAGACGCTTGCCCTCGTCCGTCGTTTGGCTCCGCACAAGCGACGACACGGACGAAGTGCGGCGCACGCCAGATGTGAGTGTCTTGGCCTTCGAGGCCGCCGCCGGGGCGGCCCCCCCAGTGGCTCGACTGGCCGATGCATCCCGGCCGGGAGACGACGGCGGCGCGTTGGCCGCGGCGGCGAGGTTGCCAAAGCTAGGCTTCCGACCGCCCATGGACATGGAGCGCAGGTTCAGGCTCGAGTTGGAGCGCTTGCGCATGCCGGTGCCAACACCACCCAGACCGCGGCCGCCGCCTGCAGTGGTGGCATTGGCTGTCACCGCTGGGGGTGGAGGTGCAGCCCCGCCAGCAAGCCCATCCATAGGGCTCACCGACGCGGACTGAGAAGAGGAATAGGGAGGTGCCCGGAGGCCACCGCTGCTCGAAGCCGAAACGGTCATCGCTGCTTCACCCAGGGACAGCTCCGACAGCTCGTGACTGGCATTTGCGAGTCCGGCGGATGGGGACACGGGCTGCGATCCCGAGTGTCGCAGACGAGGGCTCTTGGGCAGCACCGCGTCGTAATTGACATCGTACACGGAATCCTCCTCCACTTCTACCACCGGCGCCATGTCCACCCGCAGAGCCCGGCCCGCATCCTCCCCCCACAGCAGCACCGGCATGTGGGGCAGGAAGAAGAGCAAGTCCACAGCAATCCACGACCGCCGGCGATAGAGGGCGCCTGGGTAGGGGGACGCGTGCGTGCACGTGCATGATGCGAGGATGGCGTCGCGAGGTAGGTCGGCCTGATCGGCTCGGTACAGCCGCGCGAGGGTATTCGCGGTGGAGCGCTTGTGCGGCGGCAGCACCGCCACCGACCCGTCCCGCCGGAGGGACATCCCTGAGATGGACGCCAAAATCTGCGATACACGCATGCTGTGAGGCACCACCCCCGAAGCAACCAGTTGGGGCTCACGGTGAAAGTGGCTTTCACCGAGCACCATAAACGTCGGGTACTCGTTCCAGAGCTCGCGAGTGAGCTTAACCAGGAAAGGGTTGGCGTAGCCACAGTCGGCCCCCGCTTCGCTCGCCCAGTAGCCGCTTTCCTCGTTGCGCAGCACCACCGTCCCGTACAGGATGTCAGACAGGGAATAGTGAGGTACGCCGTCAGGGTCCAACCGAAAGAGTTCTTCCGCATCCATCGTCATGATGGGGGGACACGATTGGGCATTGTCCAGTCGGATGCCTCGCACCCCGTAGTCCCGCGCAAGGCGCTTCACCTCGGAAATGAGCAGCGCCCACGTCTCCACCTTGCGGTAGTTCAGCAGCGCCGACTCCTCCCACGTGATCACCCGCCCATCCGTGCCTGGGTGGGAGACCAGTACGCCCCGCTCGTCACGCGTCATCACCCCAAGGGACGTATACTTGCGGTGCGCTCGCCGCCGGGAGACTCTCTCAATGGCGTCCACAATGGGCACCATGCCCAGCCGCCGGATCTCTGTCGTCAGCGACGCAAAGTCCTCCCCACCGCCGAGTACCTTGGCGAGCACGCCCCGATCCGCTGCCGCCATGGGCGGAGCATCGGGCTCGTCAATCGGGCGCTCGAGGGCGCCCATCAGGTACACAGCAGTTGCGCCCGACATTTTCAGCTCGGGCAACGTCTCCAGCACAGCCGAAAAAGAGCCCCGGGTCTCCAGCTGGCCAGTCCCTGCGTTCCACGACGCGCCCACCTGGTCCACCGGCACCTCGGCAACGAGTGACTCCCGCGTGCCCGCCGGCTGCACGACAAAGCGGCCACACAAACGGCGCCGGTCTATGTTGCTCAAGGGGTCGGCACCACCCGCGCCGGAGGTGCCACTGTCGGCGGCGGCACCGCCCTCCCCATTTACGGCTGCCGCCGGCGCAGCGCCCGTGCTTGCCACCGACGGGTCCGGGGGCGAGCTCCGGTCCGTGTCGGGCTTGAAGTCTCCGTCAGCCGCGTGCGCGACGAGCCAGTCGTAGTAGCCAGGTCGGGGAAACGGGGGAAGCCGGACGCGGAGCCCCCCCCCCGCCGTCGACGTGACTGCATGGGTCGTCCACCGCGGAGGGCGACCCGCGTCGACAGGCCCAAAGAGGCGCAACGTGAGGGAGCCCTTTGGCAGCACCGTCGGTTGAGTGGGATCCGCCTGGGGCAGGCTAAGGCGAACGACAGGGGCCTCCCCAACTGAAGATACGGCCGGCGTCAGCGCGTTCTCCAGCTGCATCGCATGCCCATCGTAAAGCACATTGAGCAGCACCACCGCCGCCTCTCGCACCGATGCATGCAAGTTGCCGAGCGCGGCGATGAGCGTCGCCTCAATGACCGTCACCACATCGGGGCAACGAGCGTAAGACGTGGCCTGCGCATCAAGCAGCGCCGCCTGGACGTCGGCCATCGCGTCGGTAGCCACGGCCGCATCACGGGTGGTCAGGCCCTGCGCCCATTTTTCCGCCCGCCGCCGCGTCGCCACCGACGGCTTTGCTTGGCCCGCGGGCGCTGGGCTGCCCCCACCACTGCCAAGGCGAGATACTACCATTGGTCGTCACATGGGGAAGGGGGCGGGGGGAGAGACGGGGGGGGGGGCAAGGAAAGAAAACAAAGACCACCCAAACATGTCAGCACCGTCATGGTGCGAGAAGCAACGTCGCGCACCCCACTCGCGTAAGCATTACGCATGACCGGCGTGCCAACGGAAGCAACCGGCAAACCGTGGCGCCCGCGCAAGACCGGCACAGCCCCACTGCCACGGCTCCAATCAAGGAGGACGGGACCGGTAAGAAACAGAGACGGTGGTGCGCCACGGCTGGGGCTCCCCAACGGCGCAACCACTTGTCCCCCCCCCGTCAACGTACCGAGCGCGCTCATCATTCCGGTCGGGGCTGCCAGGGCCGCCAGCCGCCGTGTTGAGACGCGCACAACGGCGGCGGCGGGGGAATGGCACCGCTGTGGGATGCTCGGCAAAGCCGTCGCCCGGCGTCAGCCAGCACCCTGCCCACCAGCACCCAATCCCTCCCACCACGCACCGGGCGGTACCAGTACACAGTGCGCGATCGGCGGGAGACTCCTCCGCCGCCCCGTCCGCGAAGGGGCCACGAGGCAAACCCCCGCATAGGCGGTCCAGCGGGAGACGCCGGCGGAGCTCCTCCCCCTCAATCCCACCCACCGCGCCCCAAGCCTTCGGCTGTGGCTGCTGCTGTGTGGATGGATCGAGCTGCGTGCCACGTCAAGAGTCTGCGAAGCCACCACTCGTTCCACGTTGCACATGCGCCGCACCCGTCTCAGCCACAGGCAGCGAAGGTCCATTTGGATCGCCGGCCACTCATCACCGACTTGCTGAGGTTGGACTCGCCAGCATCAGGCCCCACGTGGCATACGATCACGGATACGGACCTCGAAAGACCAATTGTCGGAATTGCGCATCACAAGCACTAGCAGCAGAAAAACTAGCACAAGTGCGGGGGCTTGCATGCGGGCGGTGCAAGGGGAAGAGCAGACGATGCAGAGCCATCCGAAGTGAAGACCTCGCTACGTAGTTCCTCATCGTAAATCTACCACGCGCTTCTTTTTCAGGGGCCACACGGTCGTCGGGAAGGCGTTGGGAGCGCGGCCGGAAGGCGTCGGGAGGGTGCGTACGGAAGGCGTTGGGAGGGCGTTGTTGAGAGGCTAAAAACCAACTACGCCACATGACCGGTGTGACTGGCCTGGGGTGCTGAAGATCACCACTTCAACAGGCGTCCAGCATCCGGAAGGGTTGCAGCTGCTGCGTCTACTCCACGCGCAGCTCTTTGCAGCAGCCGAATGAAGCCGCAGGCTTTGTTTCCGAATGCGCCGGCTTCACTTCCCACGATGAGCACTGAAGTTGCGCAGATAGGACAGAGGGAGGAGGAAAACAGGAAGAGAAAACTGCAAACCACGAGGTGTGTGCAGGAAAGGTAGTCGTCATCCACCACCCCCTCACACTCATCCCCAAGCACCCCTGCTGGCCCCCCTGTCCGTCTCCGCCCCGCAATAAAAGGTTGTGGTTCAGAGCGCGGCGTCGTCAAACACGCCCATCTCATCCAGCCGCCGCACCCGATGCGATGCGAGCGCGCCCGCCCGCTTGGCGCTCCGCTGGGTGCGCACCCAAAAGAGGAGCCCCTCGTCCAGGCAGCTCGCACGCGCGTGCCAGCGCCCGCCGCTGGCCGCGACGGCCGCCTCGAGGCGCGCAAAGCCGCGCTCCCACTCGAGGTCAAACCAGTCAAAGTCAAAGCGGGCGTCGAGCAGCTGCGCAAACCGCTCTGGCCGTAGGGCGCCCGTGCGGAGCAGGCGCCGCTGCGTCAGCATCCAAAGCTGGAGCTTCCGCAGTCGGAGGGGGAGCTTGGTCGGCACCACTGACGTCGCCGCTTCGGGCGCTTGGGTCCACGCAGGGGTTGAGAGAGTCGAGCCCGGGGTGAGGGGGGCGGGTGGGGGGGGGGACTGCGCCAGGGGCGACACCGAAGGCGGTCTGCCAACCGTCGCCGAATGGGCAGGCAATAGTGCTCCTGGAGACGACGCACCTGCCGCCCCACTTGGTGGGGCCACGCCATTCGACGCCGTCAACCGGTCGGCAGTGGCTCGTACTGTGGCTTCGCCTCCCTCGGCGAGCCCGTTGCCCGTCGAGGCATCGGTCCTACCACGGTTACTGGGCAGATGCAGTTCACAGACGCTGGGCTTGCCGCCACGAGCGGCACCGCCCCCAACGTGTTTGCGGGCAGACCGCCATGACGCGGCCGAGGCACGACCCTTGGCGGTCTGTGCAGCGGCCAGGCGTTGCAGGCATAGCTCCCGGGCGGCGCGCTCCAGATCCACCACCCCCTCGGCCGCGTCGTCCGCCGCGTCGGCCGCCTCGGCAGCGCTGACAAGCTCCGCGACGCTCATCGACCCATCCGCAATCCGGGTGGACACGCGCAGAATCTCCTCCCGCAGGCGCACAAACTCTGAGAGGCGTGCCTCCCACGCCGCCTGCTGCGCGTCCCACACAAAGCCGATCGACTCGAGGCGCGCCGCCCGCGACTGCGGCATCAGGCCCTTGCGCCACTGCGTGCGCTGCGAAGACACCCAGTTGTGAAGGCTAACGCTCTCCGAGATGGGCACATCCGTCACGCCCCCATGGGCCGACGCGTACGAGGCCAGGTCTGCAAAGCGCGACTCCCAAGGCGGCAGCCGGTGGTGCGCCCACTCCATCCCGAGAGCGTCGAGCTTAACCAGCCGTTCAGGGGCGAGGCGGCCCAGCCGCTGGGACGTCCGCTGGTTCTGTACCCACGCGCCCAGCGGGGCCAGCGGCCCGCTCGTCGGCACCCGCACGTGCCCCCGGGCGGCCTTGAACTGCCGCAGCTCGTGCAGCCGTGCCTCCCACTGGCTGCTGTGCCGGTTCCACACCATTCCAATCGCGTTGAGGCGGGCAACGCGGTCGGGGAGGAGCAGGCCTTGTCGATGAAGCGCGCGCTGTAGCTGCGTCCACCGGACGAGGCGGTCGTCAGAGCCCATCGCTGTGTGGCAGTGGCCATACGTGCGCCGGAACTCGACCAGTGCGTTGTACTGCACATCCCAAGCGCTGGAGGGGGGGGAGCTCTTCGCCGACGACAGCGAAGGGGACGAGGTGGAGCGGGGGGGGGGGGGGGAGGCCATCGATGCCGGGCTGGCCCCCCGCGATTCAGGGGTGAGGGATGGCAGGTCCGTCGATGCCGACGCGCGGCTGCCGTGCCTGGTGCCGCTTGCGACCGGCCGACTCCTGTTGCTGCTGCGGCTGCTGCTGCTGCTACTGCTGCTGCTCCTGCTACGGCTGCTGCTACTGCCATTAATGCTATTGCTGCTACGACCACTGCTCCTGTTGATGCCGCGGCTGCCGTCCGCCGCGTCAGCGAAAGAAGCAGGTGCCGCAGACGCATCCCCCTCAGCCGGCCGCCCTCGCCTTGCCCGCTGCCTCCCCACCCCCGCCGAGGCCGCGTGTCCCCCCTCCCCCGCCGCTCGCACAGACCGGCCACACCCGCGACCCGACGTCGCCGCCACCGCCGCCGCTGCCACCACCACGGCCCCCCCCGCCGCCTCCACTCGCAGTGCTGCCCGCCGTTTCCTCACACCCACGGGGGCGGCTACCGTCACCGACGCGGAAGATGCGGAAACGGCGGCCGTGGCTGCAGAACCGCGCGGGGAGGAGGGGGCGCGTGCCGCCGCCGCCGCCGCCGCCGCCCCCCCTCCACCTCCGCTGGGCATTCCGGCTGCCGCCACGACCGCCGCGGCGGCTGCACCCCCCGACGGCGGTGGCGGCGGCGACGGCGGCGGCTGCGGCGGCGGCTGCACCACCACCCGCAGCGCACGGTGTCGCCGCGCGCTCGTCGACGCCGCGCGGCTGACGACGGCCAGCCGGCGTGGCCGTCGCCGTGCCACCGCGGCTGGCAATGGCGCCCCCCGCCGCGGGCCCGCGCCCACCAGGCCAGGGGGGGTGAGGAACGCCGCCGCCGCGGCCGCCGCTGCCGGTGGTGGTGGCTCCAGGCTGGGTGCGAGCAGTGCGGCGGCGGCGGCCGCATCCGCTCCGTCATCGAGGGCGGGCGCAGCGGCGGGGGGGGGGAAGGGAGGGGCGACCCCGCCAGCGGCTCGGCACGCCGCCATGGCCACAACCGCCCGCCGATCCAAGCGCGACCGCCGCGGGGACGCGTTGGCGACTGTCGCCAACGGCGCGCTGGCAGACCCAGCACACCACGACGCGCCGGCAGGGACGGGGAGGCGGCACATACGCAAGCAAGGCAGCCAAAGGGAGCCAACAACAAACAAAACAAATAAAAACACCACCACCGACAAACAGGCGCAGCCCTCCCGAGGGCAGCCAGGTACGCCGGGCGACCACGGCGACCAAAAAGAGACCCAGGCACTGGGTATTGAGGAGGGCGTGGGGGGGGAGGGGGGGAGCGGGAGATGCGGGCGGCGGCGCGGGGCGGGGATGCCGCCACCGCGCACCAGCGCCGGCAGTTGAGGGGGTTGCGACAGGGGGGGGGTCGAGTTGGGGCGCGGGGGGTGCGGCGCGGTGGCGCGTCCCGGCCCGCCGCGCTCGGAGCGGCGCGCGCCTGCCGGTCCGTGGTCGGGCCAGCGGTGGGGTGATGGGGGCCGGTGGTGGTGATGGTGGTGCACAAGCGGTGGTTCGGTGGGGGGGGGGAGGCGGTTGGAACCTGCCTGAGCGGACCGGTTCGCCCCATGCGGTCCCCCCCAGGGCTGGAAAGTGGGTCAATTGCGGGGGGAGTGCGGCGCGCGTGCCCAATCTCAAGAGCTCCACCGCGCACCTGCGTCGGTCTGTGGCCAGATGAGATCAGACGGAGGGCTCCCCCAGGCCCGCGAGTGGCGGGGGACGGTGCGCAGCCCACGGATTGATTGGCAGAGGGGGCCCCCGGGTGGGGGGAGGGACCTGGAAGGGACCCTCCCGTGGTGTTCCAGAGGAGTGCGATACGAAATCATAGACGAAAAGCCCTCTTTGACTATTTGCCACCATCATGGCTTGGCCTACGCCCGTGATTGCACGCGCGCTGTTGCGTGTGGAACCTGCCACGGTGGCGGGCCGTGGCATCGTTGTGCTTTGAATGTACGTAATTACACTTGGCCCTTTTCGATAGACCGTGGTCTTCAAGTGATGGTTGGCAGCAAAAAAGTCGATGCATTAAATTGGTATAATTAATCACATATTACCAGTAGTTCGGCCGCCCCTTCTGCTCCTCGGCGGGGGTGAGCACGCCTATAGTGCGTCCCGTAAAAAGTGGACGTGCTCGTGTCGTGATCATGTCAAATATCGGCCACTGGACCAATCAAACACACACTGCACGACCTGTGCACGTCCACTTTTTACGGGACGCACAATACTCAAGGTGGCTGAGGCCTGTTCGCAGACCGCGTTCGCAGGTCACACGCAGCGCGTCCCCGGGGCCCGGGGCTGCGAAAGGATGAGCGCAGGCACAACCGCACGACAATTAACTACACAGCCGAGGAAGATAAATGAAATAAATGCGTGTCGATTTAGCCTCGACCTCGGTGGGCCATTTACAAACACTCCTACCCGATGACGATGGCAGTGGTCTCCTCCGCGACAGACGCGCGGCCATGTACCCCCGGGCCTGTCAGACTGCCGCTACAGCGCACGCCATCACCGTAGCGGCCACCATGTATAGTAGGCGCGGGTTGTTTGCTTCTCCTCCCCCTGTTGTAAACATCCCTATTACTGTGGAGGATGTGCAGGCCCGCTACGGTGCCAACTGCGCCCGCGCAATGCGGATGCCGGCAGACGCTGTCGAGAGCTTGGTGGCTGTTTTGCGCCCCCACCTCCCGCGCCGCGGACTGTCCCCACTGTGTCGCACGGCTCTGGCGCTCAGGTACTTGGGCGGCGGCGGCTATGTGGACATCTGCGCGGTTTTTGGTGTCCACCCTGCCACGCTCTACCGGGCGCTCTGGGAGGTGATCGATGCCATCAATGCCACCCCAGCGCTGGATTTTGACTTCAGGTTGAGCAGCCGAGACCGACGGCTGGATTACGCGGGTGGCTTCCAGCGCCGTCGGGGGATCCCGTTTGGGCATGTGATTGGAGCTTTGGACGGCGTCGCGATACGCCAGGAGCAGCCTCTGCCGTCTGACGTCCAATGCGTCGCGGATTACTACTCAAGGAAGGGCTTTTACTCGTTCAACGCCCAGGCGATCTGCGACGCCGATTACAAGTTTCGGTGGATGAGCTGCATGAGCCCTGGTGCTGCCCATGACTCGACAGCGTTTGCCTGCACGCGACTTGGTCGGACGTTATTGGACCCTGTCCACGCGCTGACGGCGGCTTTGATTGCCGACGGCCATTGCATTGTGGCTGACGAGGCATATGCTGCCAGCGAGATATTGGCCGTACCTTGGCCAAGCGGTGGGCGAGGTGACCGCAGGAAGGATGGTTACAACTTTTATCAGTCATCAAGCCGCATCCACATCGAGCAAGCCTTTGGCATGCTTTCGTGGCGATGGGGTGTGTTTTGGCGCCCTTTGCGTGTGCCTTTTCCCAAGAGACCGAGCCTCGTGCGTGCGTGTTTTCGCTTGCATAACTTTTGTCGGGGCGACGCTTCTGCAAGGAACTGTGCCCCTGGGCCGTGGGGTAACGACCAAGTTGGGGGTCAAGCGTCATTCGCTCCGACAGATATGGTCGGTCCTGACCAACATGGGCGCCGCCGGGACCGTGAGCGTTCTGACCTGAGGGTTAGAATGACGCGCGGAGTGGAGGATATGGGGCTGCTTCGCCCGGGTGTGGGGCCTATGTTCTGAGGCAGACGGCTTGTGCATGCGTAAACCTAAGTCACCTGCGACACAAAGAAATAAAACCGAGAAAACAGAAAAGCCTACATGAACGTCTCTGCCTCATCCTCCCGCCCAACACTATCACCCACACGCTCACCCTCGGATTCGGCACGCGACGATCCGACACCGCTTGCGTCCGTCCCCGGCGCCGCAGGTACAGACGGCGGGAACAGAATTCGCTCCAGCTTCTGCTCCACAGCGGAAATGAAGCGCGGGTCAGCGTCGGCCTCGCGCAGGTTTTTTCAAGTCTCAGAGAGCGTGGCCAGCTCACTAAAGCCAGCCTGCTTAGTGATAGCTTGGGTGAGGGCGGTTGAATTGGCGGCTAGCGAGGCCATCGCGCGCTGGTCGTCCATCCGCTTGCGCTTGCCGCGGTTCGTGGCCATCACGCGAGTCGCTTGTTCGGGAGGCGTCCGGTCGTCCCCCTCCACGCCATCGCGACCAATATCTGGTGTGACGAGCGTCAAGACGACGTCGTTTCCTTGGAACAGGTGGATGTAATAGTCCAGGAGTGTGTCCCCTTTTGAAAAGCGCCCCCACAGGGTCACGTCGTTTTGACCTGAGCTAGAGAACTTCTTGAACAAAGGCCAGAAACACGCCCCCAGCTGAACAGTCATACAGAAAACAAGAAAACACGCCACAGGAAGCCAAACGCCAGCGGGCCACACGTGCGTGAGAGACGGTCACAGCAGATAACATATCAACGTGGGCCACGACAGATACATTGAGCTCCAAGCAGAAGGGAAAAGCGGTGACGTACATCGGACCATCTCGACTTGAGAGCCTCCCCGGTGCGAATATGGGGGTGCATATTGGGGTCGATGCCCCCTTCGGTACATCCAGCGGGCACATCAAAAGTCCAGGGGCAGTTAAACATAGGGGCCACAACAACCACTGAGACAGACCCGCGAGAGGTCCGCGCGTCCTGCTGCTGGCGGGACATCACACCTCGAGACGTCACGACGCCGGCAGCCACCTCAGGCGTGCACAAATCGTGTGCCAGGCGCGCCTTCTCATGTTTCGTAAATGAGGGGGTCCGCAGTGTCGCCGCGCCTCCACGACCAGACGTCGGGCCGACCGCGCTTGAGCCACCCCGAGCGGCGGGCGTTGGAGGCGACAGCCGGAAGCGCCGCGGTCGGCGTCATCAGTCGGTCGCCGGCGTCAGCCCCGGCCGACGATGCGTCTGGCCCGGTGACAGCCGTGGCCGCTGTCGTGGCCGGCGCGTCGACAGGAGCAGCTGACGATGCGGCCAGCGCGGGCCCGTCATCGGGCGGGGCTGACAGCGGCAGCGCGCAGCCTTGCGATGCGGGAGCCACCGCCGCCGCCACCGCACCGCCTGGGGCCGGACGGTCGGAGGGGGCCCGCACGCCGTTAGCGCGGCAGCGCTCAACGAGAGCCGCCTTGACACCGGCAGTCGATAAACCACGTTCGCTCAACAACATCCGCAGCGTGTCGACGGTAATACGTGATGCCATTGTGGTCAGAAGGTGGAAGGATGTGGTTGGGGAGGGGCAGCGGAACGAACGTGGCTCGTGGGGAGGAGGCGGAAAGTGTTTGCCGAAGGGCAACAACGGACGCCGGCGTCGAGCGGTGTGGACATACAAAAAATGACCTCTGATCGAGAACAAGTTGCGTGACACCAGAAGAATTTCACTGGCTCAAATATTGCTCCCTCGCATTAAGTCTTTCGGGGAGCGATGCGGCGCAGCCTCTCAACGTACGCGGCGGCGCCGCGTACGTTGCGTGCCGCGCTGCACCGCGGGGCCCCGCCGCGTGACGCCAGCCAATGGGAGTGTCGCATCCCGGGCTGCAGCATCTGCGAAACGCGGTCTGCGAACAGGCCTGAGTCCAGGTCTCGGTGCATTACAGCACAGTATGCAAATTGCGTGAAACTTGTACTGCATAGCATCGGCGCAGGAGACGACTGCGATCCGACCCTGCGATCCTGTCCTGCCCGTCTTCTTCGCGTGGCCGCCGACCGGCTCGCCACCAGCCTCTGCCAGAATTGCGCCGCGTGCTTGGAGTTCACAGGATCTAACACGCGTCTGCGGGTACCAACGGGCGCGCCGTGAGTAGCGCTTTCGGACGCTCTCTTTTCCTGCGTCATGTCTTCACGCAGTCCTGTTGGGGAAGGCCCAGCTGCTGGCTCTCGGACGAGAGCGACGTCAGCGTATGTTGCGCAACTTTTCACGCCCACGTCCCACCTGCCTCTTCTGTACCGGTCCTCCTTGGGCATACTTTCTTTCTGACGAAGTGCTGAACGGCCTTGTGTGTTGAGATCCTAATTTTTCTACGGTTCCCGTCCTGCTGTGACGCTCTGAAGAAGACGCGCATGTTTCCTCTCTCTGCACAGTTTGCTCTCGTCTCCTGACGTAAGAAGCGCTTTTGAGGGCAAAGTGTATGCCCATACTTGTATCCAGTGCTGCTCTGCGTTCCTACGGACCTCACACGAAGCCATCATTTGGAAGACCAGTGCTGTTTCTCTGGCGCAGACTGCATCCCGAAAGCGCCTGGTGCAGCGCATGGTAGCTCTGCCGACAGTGTTGTGCAAGCACACTTTCAGAGCTGACCAGTGCGGTGTACCCAAAGGGATGTGCAGCCCTTGCCACTCACGACTGGCACGAGCTAGGCGCCCTGCGGGACAGAGTACGGCGCAGGCGGACTCCAACGCCCATGCTGACAGTGGTCCCCCACCACCACCCGACCTTACTCTTCCTCCACATGGCGAAGGCCCCGCCCCGCGCAGCCATCCCCACGCCCATGGTGGCAGTGGTCCCCCTCCCGCTCCCGAACGTTCTTTCCCCCCACCTGGCGGCGGCCCTGCCCCGCGCAGTCAACCGCACGCCCATGGTGGTAGTGGTCACTCTCTCCCAGCCCCCCCTGCCCCACCTCCACCAGGCGGCGGTCCCGCGCCACGCGGTCACCCGCACGCCCATGGTGGAAGTGGTCGCCGTCCCCCCCGTGACCTTCCTCCCCTCCCACCAGGCGGCGGCCCCGCCCCGCGCGGTCACCTGCACGCCCATCGTGGCAGTGGTCCCTCTCTCCCACCCCCCCCTGCCCCACCTCCACCAGGCGGTGGTCCCGCCCCGCACGGTCACCCGCACGCCCATGGGGGCAGTGGTCCCTCTCTCCCACCCCCCCCTTCCCCAGCTCCACCTGGAGGCGGCCACGCCCAGCGCAGCCATCCCCACGCCCATGGTGGCAGTGGTCCCCCTCCCGCTCCCGAACGTTCTTTCCCCCCACCTGGCGGCGGCCCTGCCCCGCGCAGTCAACCGCACGCCCATGGTGGTAGTGGTCACTCTCTTCCAGCCCCCCCTGCCCCACCTCCACCAGGCGGCGGTCCCGCGCCACGCGGTCACCCGCACGCCCATGGTGGAAGTGGTCGCCGTCCCCCCCGTGACCTTCCTCCCCTCCCACCAGGCGGCGGCCCCGCCCCGCGCGGTCACCTGCACGCCCATCGTGGCAGTGGTCCCTCTCTCCCACCCCCCCCTGCCCCACCTCCACCAGGCGGTGGCCCCGCCCCGCCCGGTCACCCGCACGCCCATGGTGGCAGTGGTCACTCTCTCCCACCCCCCCCTTCCCCAGCTCCACCTGGAGGCGGCCACGCCCAGCGCAGCCATCCCCACGCCCATGGTGGGAGTGGTCCCCCTCCCGCTCCCGAACGTTCTTTCCCTCCACCTGGCGGTGGCCCTGCCCCGCGCAGTCAACCGCACGCCCATGGTGATAGTGGTCACTCTCTCCCAGCCCCCCCCGCCCCACCTTCACCAGGCGGCGGTCCCGCGCCACGCGGTCACCCGCACGCCCATGGTGGCAGTGGTTCATCTCCACACCCCGACCTTGCTCCCCCTCCACATGGCGAAGGCCCCGCCCCGCGCGGTCACCCGCACGCCCATGGTGGCAGTGGTCCCTCTCTCCCAGCCCCCCCTGCCCCACCTCCACCAGGCGGCGGTCCCGCCCCGCGCGGTCACCCGCACGACCATGGTGGCAGTGGTTCATCTCCACACCCCGACCTTGCTCCCCCTCCACATGGCGAAGGCCCCGCCCCGCGCGGTCACCCGCACGCCCATGGTGGCAGTGGTCACTCTCTCCCAGCCCCCCCTGCCCCACCTTCACCTGGCCGCGGTCCCGCGCTACGCGGTCACCCGCACGCCCATGGTGGCAGTGGTTCATCTCAACCCCCCGACCTTGCCCCCCCTCCACATGGCGAAGGCCCCGCCCCGCGCGGTCACCCGCACGCCCATGGTGGCAGTGGTCCCTCTCTCCCAGCCCCCCCTGCCCCACCTCCACCAGGCGGCGGTCCCGCCCCGCGCGGTCACCCGCACGCCCATGGGGGCAGTGGTCACTCTCTCCCAGCCCCCCCTGCCCCACCTTCACCAAGCGGCGGTTCCGCGCCTCGCGGTTACCCGCACGCCCATGGTGGAAGTGGTCGCCGTCCGCCCCGAGACCTTCCTCCCCTTCCACCAGGCCGCGGCCCCGCCCCACGCGGTCACCTGCACGCCCATCTTGGCAGTGGTCCCTCTCTCCCACCCCCCCCTGCTCCACCTCCACCAGGCGGCGGTCCCCCCCTGCGCGGTCGCCCGCACGCCCATGGTGGCAGGTGTCCCTCTGCCCCACCCCTTCCTGCCTCACCTCCACCTCGCGGCGGTTACGCCCAGCGCGGCGACCCGCACGCCCATGGTGGCAATGGTCCTCCTCTTCCCCCCCACCTGGCTCCCCCGCCATTTGGCAGCGGCCCCGCCCCGCGCGGTCACGCGCATGCCCAAGGTGGCAGAGGTCCTCCTCCACTCTGGTGGCGGGCCGGCCTGGAGGTCACACCCACGAGCCCCAGGAGGTAAGCCTTCGGATTTCGTGGGGGAATTACAATGCCCAGTGAGCCGGGAAGCAGACTTCTATGCAATTGGGCGCCGATTCTTGGAGTGCGTCTACGCTGCCAAGACGCTGGCGGAATGCGCGGCGTTGGGGCTGGACACAGTCCTGTCCGTGATACTGGGGAAGCGTGGGCCTCGATCGGAGCTGCGTGTGGTGCACGGCAACGGGCGCGTGAGCATATATACACGCCGCCCAACACCCCTGAAGAGCGCAGTGAGAAAACGCCAGGCCAATAAGCGGGCCGCTGCAGTGCGTCGCCTAGATGGGACTGGCGCTGCACGGACGGATGGCGCTCGGGCTCTCTCCGCTCGTGCGCTGCCCACCGTTTTGCAGCAGGTGGGCCTTCTCGCGGCCATTGGTTTCAGTGACGCCAAATGGAACCGGATACGCACTTTGTACGGGGGGCGGGCAAGTGGAATGGCGAGGCGGCACTGCCTGAGCTGCACACGCGAGGTGATGCGGCGCTCACCGGCCATGACTGTCACTGTAGACGACACAGGGGCGCACATGGCTCGTCTCCGCGATGCTGTGGAAAAACGATTGGGGGATCTGTGGGATGCTGGCCAGTTGCGGGAGATGAGCGCGGAGTACAATAGCGCAGGCGGCGACGCTCGCGATCTCGGGGTGGCAGTGCACCTGTCCATTGAGCGCTCCCCGCTTTTGGTGACTCATCCACGCCAGCTGGCACCACTGCCGCTGCACACGACCTGTGGCAGAACGAGACGCCTCGTGGTCGTCGCAATCGAGGCCGTGACGATGGAGCGCGGGCAAGCGGACGAGCATTTGTTTGCGGACTTACTTGCCTCGAAGCTGTGTTTGGACAGTGGAGTCCAGCCGGTGCCGTACAATGGGGGCAGCTTTATTGGTCGGCACTGCCTCCAAATTGCCCGCGAAAGCGACCTCCTATGCCAGGCACTGCTGGGGCTCGTTTCTGACGAACTCCACGGCGCCTACAAACGAGCTTGAGGGCTGTGGAGGAAGCTGGTGGGCCCATTGAACGGCGCCTGTGACGTATCCGCCGAGGACGTGAGCCGGTTCCGTGGCAACGCCGTCGCATTCGTCACCGGCCTGAAAGAAGCCTTCCCATGGATGACTGTCTCGCCAAAACTGGACGTGCTTATGCATCACGCTGCCGACTGCGCGCTACGGCAGCGTGGGCCGCTATGGTGAGCAGGCTGTTGAGGGCTGGCATGGCTACTTCAACCAAAACGCCGCGCGGTTTACCGCGGATACCCACCTGAAGTCCTGCGCCAAGCTCGTGCAGTCGGTGGCCCTTGCTGGGGCCGCCTCTGATGCCTTGATGCGATTTAAGGCGCCCTGTAGGAAACTGAGCGCGGGCGCTTACCTGGCCAAAGGTCCCAATGACAAGCGGCGGAGGAAGAACAAAGTGGAGTTTCGTCACTGCCGCGCGACGACCGAAGAGGAGGAGGAGGAAAGAAAGAACTGGGCGAAGTCACTGGCCGAGGAGGCCCGACGCACTGTGGAGGTGTGTCAGAGGAGAATGAATACGTAAACGTACAGGTCATGTCCGTTTCTTTTTTTACTTCCGTTGATGCAAGAAAACGAACACACGCTGCCCACCAAAATGCCCCTGCCTTGTTGTGCAGACAGCAGGCAAGTCGGAGACGTGCAGTTTCTTGTTCAGCCCCGCATCCCTTCCAGAAGGCACCCCTAAACAGTCCCCTCAGTCGTCGCGAGGTCAACTGTGCACCATGCTTCGCATCGTCGGCGACCGGAACCACATGCAACTCAATCACACACACTGCATGGCGTTGTATTTCACAATTTTCCACTGCAACGTACTGCAACATCACGCGAAGACCGTCCACTGATGAAAAAAGAGCACCACTGCAATACATGTCATGACTTGTGTATCGCCGCATCTTCTTGTATTTCCCTGCAACACAGATCCCTCATGCGCATTACCGCTCCTCACACACTGGCCATCGCGACTCCGACAGTCGCATCGGACAAGCTGGTCGAGTCACGGACGACGAAACATCGACCTTTCGTTCTCCACGCCTACACTCCCGGCCGCCAGTGTCGTCTTCGTTCAAAATACATCCCTGAAGAGTCCACCAATTCTTCCGACCCGACCAGATCGCGCGGTCCGGACGTTTCAGGACATCTGATTGACCACACAGCCTCGCCCGAGCCTCCATTCACGCAGGCTACTTTTTGGCATTCCCTCCTGAACATGCTCATTTGCGCATCTACCGACGCCAGTGAGCTGATTCTGGACTCAGCTTGTCTTAAATCGCACCAAGATCCTCCACAATTGATGACCCAGTTCCCGGCTCGCACCCCTCCCACATCACCACGCGAAGCACCTCCCGAGAATCGTCCTTGGGGAGGGGCACGGTGCCTTCTGGGCCCAAGTCAGAGGACTGTCGACTTGGTGCAGTCAGCGAAGAGCAAGAGCCTGTACGTCTGCGTGTCCATGATTGAAGATTTCACCGAATCGCCTCTCCTTGCCACGTCCTGAGCAATCCCCACCCCTCTTTCCCAGAATTCTCATCTGACTACTCAAATCCTAGTCAATCGCAGCTCCGGAAGCTCTCTGCCTCCCCGCCCCCCCGCGCCCCGACAGCTCTCCCAGTTGCTCATGTTGACCCCCCCTCCAAGAAGGGCTCTCAGTAAATCAATTCAGCTCTTGGAACTTGTTCGGGAGGACGAATGACGACGGGAGCAAGACGCTGGGCTCATTGGACAGCGTGATCCCCCGCTCCCGGGCAGGCTACTGCAACGTAAAAAAATATCCCGCAGGGGCATGGAGGACTGACAAGCTACCAAATCGGTCTCACTTCAGATTCCTTCTCGAGAAAGTTAGTAGACCTTAATTGTTCATGATAAGTCTCATTCGACACCACTATCGTGAATTCGCATAGGGGCACCATCGCGTTCTGGTTGGTCGATGTGATGATATGTTTTGAAAACGTTGCATTTCCGCATGTTCTCTTGATGACTTACGTTAGAATGCTCGAGCACTCCGAAACTGGGGATGCTTCAAGTACGATTTCGTCAGTATTTGAACTTTCTGTGTGCGCAAGTATAGGATATTTTGCTGAACTATCACAGAATCTGAACAGAGTGGGCAGATCCTTGCACGGGCTTGCTCCATATGAAGATTATTTGCTTGACCAATCAGCGCGATCCGCCACCACCACTTGGCGCCCAATGAATGAACTGGTGGCTACCGTCGCTGTGGTGGAGACCGCACGCCATTGGATGCGTGTGGAGCACGAACCGGGCTTGCCACTCATTGCCCCCTCCACCCACCGCCTTGCCTCCACCTCACCCCCCCCTCCACGCCCCGCTCGCACTCTTCTCCATCCCCTGCAAGCGCTCTCCCGGACTGCCCCTTCTCCCACCGTGTCGTGTCAGATTCCTTTCCTGCTCCCCCCCCACCCCCCCCCGTCTCCACCCCTCGAGCCCCCATTCTCTCCATCTCCTCTCCCACTTCCCCGCACCCATGCCCCCCCCCCCAACCCCCCCCCTTTCCACCCCTCGCGCCCCCCCGCTTCCTTCCATCGCCTCTCCCGCTTCCCCGCACCCACGCTCTTCCTTTTCCGCTTACTTTTCTTGTCCATCACTCAGGTATGTGCGGAGGATGCCATGGGTGGTACATGTGGGTGGATCGGCTGGACGGAGCTGCTTTGGTGATGTACGTGGGTGTGTGCGCGGGGGGCTGCTCGCGCGGTGGTACGAGAGGGCGTGTGGGAGGGTGGCAGTTGCCGTGGTGGTGGCGGTAGGAAGACGATACTCACGGGGGTGCCTTACATGCACAGTTGCATGTCATGCGCTACATTGGCTTGCATTTCCCTGCAACTGCGTTGCATTGGCTTGCAGTTATCTGCACTATCTTGCATATACACCAGTGTTCTACTCGCTACGCACCTTTCGCGGGTTCTTCTGGATCTTTTTCTTGTCGAGCTGGCGTCCTCCCTTCCCTTTCCACCCCCCGCACCCACCCCGCTTCCCTCCGTCGCCTCTCCCGCTTCCCCGCACCCACGCTCTTCCTTTTTCGCTTACTTTTCTTGTCCATCACTCAGGTATGTGCGGAGGATGCCATGGGTGGTGCATGTGGGTGGATCGGCTGGACGGAGCTGCTTTGGTGATGTACGTGGGTGTGTGCGCGGGGGGCTGCTCGCGCGGTGGTACGAGAGGGCGTGTGGGAGGGTGGCAGTTGCCGTGGTGGTGGCGGTAGGAAGACGATACTCATGGGGGTGCCATACATGCACAGTTCCATGTCATGCGCTACATTGGCTTGCATTGCCCTGCATGTGCGTTGCGTTGGCTTGCAATTACCTGCATGTTTTTTAATATTCACGAGTTTTTTGCCCGCTACGTACCTTTCGCAGTTCCTTCTCAATGTGATCCTTACCGCGCTGGTGTCCTCTCTTTCCTTCCCTTCCGCCCCCGGCTTCCCGGCTCCCCTCCACGCGATTTCACACCGCCCGGCGCCCTCTCCCTCCTCCCCTTGGTCTTTCTGTGTACCCATCAGGTATGCGCAGAGTATGCCGTGAGTGGTGCATGTGGATGGATGAGCCGGACGCAGCTGCTATGGTGTTTTGGTGGGTGCGTCGGTGGGTGGATGCGTCTGCTGTGGTACGGGAGGACATGTGAGCGGGAGGCCGCGGGCGTAGTTGTGTGCGTCGGGTGACGGCGAGTACAGGCGGCCGCGCGTGGGAGCACCAGCAGGCGTGCGGAGTGTCAGGCGGGATCCGTTGAACGGTAAGTCTGCCAACTGTGTCAGGGACGGCGGGTGTCTGGGGCGGCGCAGACACTGCAGCGAGGCATTGACGTCGATGCGGCAAGTGGCTGTGACTGTGTCTGTCTCTGGTGTGTGTCTGTGCCTGTGTCTATTCTCCTGATCAGGCAGCTCCAGGTCGCCCGCCTCTGTAGTACTTGTCCACATGCTTTGAGAAGGTGCTGAGTAACTACTAAAGTGAACAAAAAAATGGATGAGCGATTCCACAAGGACCGGAATAAAAGGGGCCGTCATTCGGCGTCATCCGGACTGTGCCGGATACGCACTGTAGTGGCCTATTCAACTCTATGTGTTTCACACTGCAATCTAACTTGCATTGAAGTGTGTTACGGGATGCAATACACGTGGTGTATGGTGCATCACACCATTCTTGCTGCCCTTTTCCGGTGCCTGAGTTGCAAGCATCTGCCTGTATCTACTGCACTTCAAACAGGCGTTGAAATACACGAAATCATGCAGTGAAATACAGTGGATGCGGTCGCCGACGATCGTCCACCATCTTGGCCCCATGCCAACAACCCAACTGGATGACTTGCCATTGACTGCCGACACACTCTTCCCCCTGGCCAGTAACGCTGCAACACGTCTATAACTCCCCCCCGCGAACCCACAAGCCACGTATACCCCCCCCCCCACTGCAACAAACACCGCCCACCCACCCCCCGCCAGCTCCTTACCTCCCCCCTCATGCCTCTCTTCACCGCGCCAGCCTTGTCCTTGAATTGCAACCACACACACACCGCCACCATGCACAAGTGGTGGAGAAGCACTCCCCCAGAAGATCAGCATCACGACGCCTAGCACGACAGAGTCATGAGAGGGGCCTCTACACGACTCACACCTCGATGACCCCCCACCCTTTTGCACCGCGAGCCGCATACCCCCCCCCCCTCCAACTATCGCCCCCCACCCCCCTCTACCATGTCCCAACCTCCCCTCTGCGTCTCTCAGCACCATGGCAGCCTTGGATGTGTCGGTTTTTCTCGTCCCTGCCGGCTATTGTCTCCCCAGCAACGAGAGGGCGGCGATGATGATCGGTAACCGACCGGGGGATAGGACGCCAGCCGCTAGATGTTGCCCGCCGTGACGCCGCGGCCTGGGTCCGGGTGACACGAGGCGAAAAAATGACACGACCAGCAGAAGGGGGGCACACACAGTACCAGTCACATCACTGGAAACCGGGACGGCAACAAAAGAAAAGGAGTAGAGGTACGGCAAACCTGTTCGGCCAGATGCGATTTTGCCGCCCCCCCACCAGCACCGCGCGTGGCGCCACCGCACGACCAAACAACCCGTGACCCGATCGTGCAGTACGCCCTCTCCCATCACTCAAGACACAAACCAGTTGACCCCTCCAACCCCCCCCCCCCCCCCCCCCCCCAGGCTCGACACGTCCGCTTCCATCCGCTTTCCGCAGCCCACCTGCCCCCCCCCCCCCCCAAGCACGCACCATGACAGTCGCCAGCCGCCCCCGCACCCGCGCGCTGGCAGCTTATACGTTCCGGCGCCCCCGCCCCCTTCCCCCACCTTAGGGCGGCACCCCCGCCCGAAGAAGTGGGGAGGCCTAAAGCAGCCCCGCAAAGACCGCCCTTGCCGACCGTCTCCCGCCCAAAACAGCGCCACCTGCAGCACCCCCCTCAAGGCGGCCAAGACCACCCACGCCCGCGCCTCCACGGTCCCCACCAGGTCCACGGGGGCGCCGCCGAAGGCGGCCGCCCCTGCTACCAACAACGGGCAGATGGGGCATCCGGGAGGGAGCGGCAGGCCCAGTGCTCAGGGGGCGAACGCGGGAGTGTGGCCGTACGAGCAGAGCGTAACTCTGGCGCTGGCAGACAGGCAGACGGCACAGGTGGGAGGGGCGGCGGGGCGAGAAGAGGGGGGGGAGAGGTGGGGGAGGGACGGGGGTAGGGGGGCGTCATCATTGGGGAAGCGTTGGCGAGGTTGAGGGGAGGGAAGGGGCGGGGATGGCGGGGACGTGGATGACAAGAGCACCAGGGGCCTGGTGCACCTCGCATCAGAGTTGAAAGGTCGACCGCGCGTGCTGCTCTCCTCCAAAACAAGATTGTCGGACCCCCTCCAAAGACAGCTCTAATGCAGTGCCAGCAGCGAAGGATGGTCGTCGGGCTGGATCCAGGGTAGTGTTCGAGTTAAACGTGAAAGAGGCCGACACAGAGCATCGCATCCAATAGAACGCGGCATTTGGAAGTGTGTGGCCTATGGGAAGAGCCAATTGCTATGATGGTCCTGGAGAGCCGATACACTGGGCGTCGAGTAGGCGTGTGAGATGCTGCCCCAAGCGGCAGTCGGCTCGCCGGCGCGCCCCCCCTCCCAATGTCCGTAAGTACATACGATTTTGGACTCCCAGCCCGGCAAAGTCCTCTTAATGAAATGGATGCGCTCGAGGTGCTCACGGGCTGTTAGTTATAGTGCGTCCCGTAAAAAGTGGATGTGCTCGTGTCGTGATCATGTCAATTTTCGGCCACTGGACCAATCAAACCCACACTGCACGACCCGTGACGTCCACTTCTTACAATAGTAGGGAAGTGGTGAGAGGGGGGGATGACCATCCCCACTCGGCGGCAGATGCTGGTGTAGCCTGTCTGCCCCAATAATCAACCACCTCACCAGACGAGGTAGTTCTCTACGGCTCCTCAAAAAATAAAACAATAAACCGCTGGAAAGAGGAGAGTGAGCTCAGTCCCATGATGTTCTTTTTTTTTGTCCTCATGAGTGAACATCTCGTAGCGCATCCCCCAATATGCGGCTGCCACGTGTAGTGCCCCTAAATCAACCAGTTCTGCAATAGGCCTTCAGGGCCCATCTCGAGTACGATACGTGTCTAGAGAATTTCCAGTACGGCTCAGTGTTTATTCTTCCCTCGCATAGTCGAACCGTTCTGCCTTACGGAAGCACTGCCAAACCCAAGCGCGTCCGCTGGTGGCGCGCACAAGATAGCAGACGCTGTCTTTGTACTGTATTTGCTCCCCCACCCGCCGGTCCCTGGTGACGAGGGCTTCTCGAGCGCGACTATCCGTGCGCTGCTTCTTCTCGGCAGCCTTCCGCACCGCCTCCTCGAGCCTATCAGCATGCGAGACAGACCGGGGATGGCGAACATGAACTGGGATGCCAGGCTTTTACCAGACAGAGAAGGAAAAAACTCACAGGCCCGCGCAGACGGGTCCACAGGGGGATGCTCGCTCCCCGGCGACGACGCACGCCCCCCCCCCTCGCTCGGAGAAACCGCCTGCTGCCGCGCCGCATCAGGTCCTGAGCAAGTTCCAGCTACATGGCCGGCTCCGCCACGGGTAGGCGACCTTGTTGGATGGGGGGGGCGGTGCGGGGTGCGGGACCCCTTCCACAGACCCTCAAAATCAGGGCAGTGGGGGGGGGGGGAGCACAGAACGGGCCCCAGGTGGGCAGGCAGGTCGCTCCCTGTGCCGGTCGCCAGTTTGGGGGGGGTGGAGCGCCAGGGGGGTGGGGGGCGGTGCGCTGGTGGAGCCGCGTCCGTCGTTGCACGCGGTGGCCGTCGACGACGCGACCATCTCTTTCCGCACCATCACCGTCCTGTCCGCCTCACCATCGCCGTACCCTCCACCACGACGCCACCATTCCTTTTCTCACCACCACTGTCCCCTCCCTCACGACGCTGCATTCTTGCTCCTCTCCATCACCGTATCCTCCCCCTCGACGCACGTCCGTCGGCACGGCCATGGACCTGGGCCAGGACAGCGGCGACGAATTGGACACGTACGCCATGCTCGGCGCCAGCAATGCGCTGGCGATGCGGCGCGCCATGGCGCCATTTGACGAGGACGAGGACGACGCACCCCCCGAGGAGAATAAGCGTTATTCCGGGTCCCTTCCTGGCCGACGGCCCAACAAGGACCGCGCCTTCTCTGTCGGAGTGGACAACATCTCACGTGATTACTTTGGACTCAATGGCAACCCTCCTGTGTACGACGAGAAGGACTTCGAGCGCCGCTTTCGTGTGCCGCGGGTTGTCTTTGATCGCATCTACAAGGACATCAAGGACGGGCCCGGGTGGCAGCAGACCATCAATGCCACGGGGCGGCCGCAGTCTCATCCTCTCCAGAAGCTGGTGGCGGCCGTTCGCGTCCTCGCGTAGGGGGAGGCGTATGACCGCACCGACGAATACGTCCGCCTCTCTCGCAGTACGATTGAGAAGGCCACCAAGAGCTTTATTGACTTCATTATGGACACCTACGAGCACATCTACCTCCGCCGCCCCAACAATGACGAGCTCGCCATCATCTTGAAATGGAACGCGGAGCGAGGGATGCCGGGGTGCATGGGCTCCATCGACTGCTCGCATTGGACGTGGCGCAACTGCTCTCGCGCGCACGCTGGTATGTACCAGGGCTACAAGAAGAAGCGCTCCATCGTCATGGAAACCGTATGCGACGAGGACCTCTTCATCTGGCATTTTTTCATTGGCACGCCGGGGAGCAACAATGATATGAATGTGCTGCGCCAATCTCCTCTTTACTTTGACGTCATTTCCGGCGCGTGGTCGCCGCGAACCTTCGACTACACACTCAACGGTCCCACACGCTCGCTCCTTTACTACATCGCCGACGGTATTTATCCTCAATACGCCTTCTTTGCCACACCCTTCGCCACGCCGCAGACGCCGCAGGACCGTACGTACAACTGGCTTCAGGAGGCTCTACGCAAGGACGTAGAGCGCATTTTACGCCGTTTTGACGGCTGGTTTCCACGTGGCCCTTCACCCTGCACGGTTTCGGTCGGTGCGGCGCATCATCCTCGCAGGCAAGGCCGTTGCCATCTTACACAACATGACGGTCGAGCAGCGGCGCGGGAGTTTCTTGTCTCGTCGGCGCACTGGCCGGGACCATGGCGCTCCTGCTGGTGGAGGTGGTGGCGCCGCCGGCCCAGATGGCGGACCGGCGGCAAGGGGTGGCGGCCCTGCCGCCGGCCGACGTGGAGACGGCGGCGGTGGCGGATCAGCGGCAGGGGGTGGCGGCCCTGCCGCCTGTGGACGCGGAGGCGGCGGCAGCGGTGGCGGACCGGCGGCGGGGGCTGGCGGCCCTGCCGCCGGCGGACGTGGAGACGGCGGCGGAGGCGGATCAGCGGCGGGGGTGGCGGCCCTGCCCGTGGTGGCGGACCGGCCGCGGGGGGTGGCGGCCCTGCCCGTGGTGGCGGTGGTGGCGGGGGTCCGCTTCCCGCTGTTAGTCCAGCCCAAGACCCGCCTGTGGGCTCCTTCCTCTTTGAGCTGCGGGCACGCGCGGAGGCAACAGACGCGGATGAGTTTGCGGCACTGAGGGACGACTTGGCCCCTCATATATGGGAAGACCGCGCTGCCTTCCTCCAGCCGTATCTGTAGCACATAAAGAGGGGTGCCATCGTAAAGGTTTCTTTTTTTGCTGGCGTTTACCCTTTGCAAGGGTGGACGCCTGCTTTTTTTTTTTTCCTTGACACGCTGTGCCTTTTGCTTGTGTGTAGGCCATCATAGCCGCCATATCCATTCTCCCTGAGGCGTCAATGCAGAGACTCAAAGCACACGCCTACGTGATCGAAGCCCCATCCTCTGCTAGAGCCACTGCAATGCCACAGAAGGGTAGGGGAGTCTCAAACCGCGCCCACGCCAGCAAGAGAGCCATCCTGTCCTCTCCTGGCTGTGATGATGGCGCTGCCGCCGCTGCATTTTGTGGGGAAGGAGCTCCCCCCCCCACAGCGCAAATCTCTAAGACGCCCTCTCGAGGAGCGTCGCGGGAATGTTGGGTGCAGCTGTGTGTGGGGACGTTGGGTGCAGCTGTGTGCTTTACTGCCACCCGGTGACGCCCGAGGTGTTCAGGCGAGATGTTCAGGCTGAGGGCTCTTTGCATGTTCCAAGGAAAAAAAAGACTGTGGTCACTTCTGGATGAAGCAGCCACAACCAAAAAAAAACCTTTGCTGCCGTTCTACGCACGCGAAAGAAAAGCACACGACTATGAAGTGCAGCGCAGAAAAGGAACAGAGCACAAGGATGAGGCGGGCACACGCAAGTAAACGAAGCACAAGGATGGGGCGGGCACACGCATATCAAGAGGGTCTCAGACGGTCACAAAGATGCAAGCAAGGGATGGGACAAAACTGCAGAGTAGATGGGTCGAGGTGCATCAAGGCTCCTCCTCGCCAAAATCATCAGCGTCTTCGTCGTCGGCCTTCGTTTGATCAAGCTCTGCAGCCCACGGGCCGCCATTGTCGTCCCCATCCTCCAGGTCCTCCTCCTCCAGGTCCTCCACGTCCTTCTCCACGTCCCGCGCAATGTCCCGGTCCACGTCCGCTTCCTCCTGCTCGTCAGATGGCCCCGGCGGGGGGCTGGGCGTACTCTCAATCATGTGCACCGCCAAATTGGACGCAACGGCATGAAATTTGTTGGCCTTGGTCAGCTGCGCCTTCTCTCCGCGAGAGAGAGAGACCACCGGGTTCATGTCACTCTCCTCCATTACGGCAACAGGTGCGTGCGGCGGTGACGGCGACGGAGGGCCAGATCCCGAGGAAGGAGTGCCGGTAGAAGGCTCAGGGGAAGCCAAAATACGCGGTGGCATGAGGGTAGATGTGCCCGCCTTGCGCCGCGCCTCATCCGCGTCGCTCTGCTCCATGATGCGGTTAAGAAGGTTCTCGTGGAAGCGGCGCCCCTCCGTCGTGTCACGGATGGCGGGGTCGCTCATGATGGCGACCTGCATGCGCATCTTGGCCGTCTCCCCAATGCTGGTCAACGCCTTGGTGTTGGCAGAGCACGCGCGCGTTAGGGCAGCGGCCGCAGCGCGCGTGGTTTTGGCGGCCTTGGTGCCGCCGGGTGGCCCCTGGAAGTCCGACACCGACCCGTCGCGCTTGCCGAGGATGGGCTGGCCCGCATCGTCAAGAAGGAAATCTTCATCGCCCAGCTTGCCGGCAGCCATGTCGTACGCCGCCCCACTGTACTTATCGACGGTCCGGAGCACACGCCAGCAGGGAAGGATCCGACACTTGCCCTCGACGGGCTTGTTGTTGACGTCGACTGCTCCGCGCACCGCCGCATACCAGTCCTTCTTGCCGTTGTAGTGCGCCACAGCCCCGCGGATGAGGTCCTCCTCCCCCGGGTTGCCAGTCAGCTGCGCATGCTTGATGTAGCTCCAGGATGAGGCAAATCGCTAGGTCTGCTTGCTGATGTTGTCACGAAACTCTTTGGTGATGGCCGACGTGCTGCGGTTCGGCGTACCGGTAATGATGTGGCTGATATCCTCGCGGAAGGTGTCGGTAACGCGACCGTAGGAAACCTTGCCAGACTGGTGCGTCCCGGTGACGGCATCAGACATGATCTTGAGGGCTGCGCGGCTCAGCACGACGCGCTCAGTGTCCGTCCAGCCCATGCCTCGGCCACCGTCGGAGGAGGGCGCGCCGCCAGGAGGGGTAGGATCACTTCCAGGGGAACCGATAGAAGGGCCACAACGAGTGGGGGCGCGTGGCGCTTTGCGAGAAGGTGCAGCAGCCCTACCAGTGCGACCAGCGGGAAGGGAGCTTCCATGAGGGATGAAGGCAGTCACTCGCTTTCCGTTGCCGGCGGCTGGTCACGCGGAGCGTCCGGCGGCCTCCCCGACCCGACGTGCGCGCTCGTTGGCTGCGTTGAAGGCGGCCGTTGCGGCGACGATGGCAGGGTCGCCGCCGGCGGAGGAGCTGCTTGACATGTTGACGTCGTTGCGCTTGGGCTCGTTCCCGATGAGTCTTGAGGTGGTAGGAAGAAAGCAATCTGGAGCGCCAGCCGCTCGGCCTCCCGGATGCGCTTGAGCTTGCTCTTGAGGGTGGGTCGCCCCCACTGGCCCCGGTACTTGGTAGGCGTCACCAGCTTGGGGGGTGCCCGTGGCGTTGACGTTGATGGGCCTGACGGTCTTGATGTGTATGGGCAGGATGGGCACGGGCAGGTAGGTGGGCAGGGTGTGACGTGCGAGGGAGGGGTCGGCTGGTGTGGAGGGGGCTGGGGTAGATGAGCCGGCTGTTGTGTTGTCGGGTAGCCGCCCCGCTGCTGCTAAAGTACTGGTGCAGCTCCTCGCCATCGGCCGTCCTGGGTGGATGGGGACGACGGCTTCCAATGGCCCCCCCCTTGGCGCTGCGGCGACGGGCCCTCCCAGTCCGCCGCGCGCCGCGATGGGCCGTCCAAGGGCGCCTGGTCGTACGACGGGGCGGCGTCCCGGCTGCCGTAGCCGCCCCGCTGGGAGGGGCCTTCCCAATCGCCGCGGCCACCACGCGGCGGCCCGTCGCCGTACCCACCCCCGCCCCGCGGCGGGCCGTCGCTGTACCCACCGCCCCCCCGCGGCGGCCCGTACCCACCGCCCCCCTGTTCAGGCGGTGCGTGCCGGAAAGGGCGCGGGGGGAGGGCTCCCCGCGGCGGCAGCCCGCCGCGCCCGTCCATGGCAGCTGCGTCGAGGGATGAGGCTCACAGTTGACGGGACAGTCTCCCCGTGATGGTGATGAGGAGGGGGAGGGGGGAAGCGCGCCCAAACCAATGCCAAGGAGGGCGCGCAAATGAAGCGAAGGTGCCCGCAAGTGGTAAAGGAAGAGGGGTGGGGGGGACCGTGGCGCGAAGACGACGACGGTGCGACGACGGTGCGGCGAGGAAAGCGCGCGCGCGCGCAAGTGATACCCGTCCAGATGGGTCGTCGACAGGGGGGGGGGCGCACAGCACCCACCCACGACGAGCCGCCCCACGCTGGCGCGCGCGCGCGCAAGTGATACCTGTCCAGATGGGCCGTCGACAGGGGGGGGGCGTACAGCACCCACCCAAAAAGGGCCGCCCCACGCTGGTGCAGAACGGCACCTTGGACGCCTGAAGATGGGACCACAGCAAGGGGGGGGTGGCACACGGCGCCGCCCCCCCCTTCGGGCTTTTGTGCCCAAGGACACCAATAAACACACGCCGTGGCGTTCCCCTGCGCGTCCCCTCGCGCAAGGGCGCGCCCCAGAGCTCGGATGGCGCCCCAATCACCAATTTTGCGGTGTGGACAGTCGACTGGTGCACAGAGGGGGGCTCACGCCACCTGAACAGCGCAGTGGCCCCACTCATCAGCCACACGGGGGGGGTGTCCACCGACGGGGTTCGCGTCGTCCTCCGCGCGGGGCTCGCGCGGGAGCCTCACGCGCGGTCCGCGTGGCCCCAAAAAAGAGAGCGTGCCCCCCTGCCACGGCTTCGTCCGTGTGATCCTCGCACAAGGGTCACCCTATCCCAACGCCGCGCCACCCACGTGGCGCTTCTCAGGAGCAGCACACACCAATGCCGTTCCGAACGCCTGGGAGGGGTGGGGGAGTGGGGGGGCGCGGGGTCGACGTGGGCGCGCGTCGAGGCCCGCGCGCTCGCGTCGGCCGCCAGTGGGGTGTGTCAATGGATGGTCATGTGCCACCCTCAAAGGAAGGGACCATCCGCCACGGGGGGGTGTGCTCGCAGCATCCCCGCGACGTGAGTAGTCGAAGACGCCCTTCCCACGCCACCCCATCCGGCTGGGCCCCCCTCCCCCCACACGCAGGACCTGTCAACTGTTGGCAAGGAGCCCCCCCTGCGAAGAGACACGCGGTACGTGATGGGCACCTTCCAGCCCCTGAAGGAAGGTCAGACACGGACGGGCGAGGCCCGTCGAATCCGCGGCTGTCGTTCGCCGCATACAGCTCGTGGTGGCGGCCCTAAGTGGCTGGCAGCGAAACAATCGAACCATTTGTACACGGAAGTATACGTGGCGGGTCCAAAACAGACATGATTGTTCCAGATGACCTGATTCGGTCGCGTTTCCACGACATTGACTGCATGTTTGCCGCCATGCGGACCGACTTCCGCCGGGTTGGCCTGGGGATTGACTGATCCGTCACACCCACATTGCAAATATAGCGATCCTCGGAACGCCTCCACCCAGCGATCGCCAGACAATCCGCCCCTATTTCATGACAGCGTGTCAGCACCGATCTACCTAACTCCACGGGCGTTTTAGGCCTGCTCGGTCGGGCGTGGTCGGAACGGGGTCGGAAAGGAGCGCCAGCCAATCAGAGGCGGCTCTGAAAGTTCAGTTAGCAAACCTGAAATGACTTGAGACGTCGACGGTGGGTTCGCTCTAAAGGGTGCGCGGTGCGATTCAATCTTTGTGGCCCGCGCGCTCCACGGCGAATGCCTGTTTGGGGAGACCCGTCTCGGGTGTGGTTGGACGGTCCCCACAACGGCGTGCGGGCGGGCGCACTTGCGGGGAGCGCGCGAGAGCTCGTGCCCACACCCGCCGCCGCCGCCGCCGCCGCCGTTGCTGCTGCTGCTGCCACGACTTGTCCCGGGCGGCGCGGCTGTCCACGCTGCGAATATGTAAGTAAAAAGAGGCCTCGAGCTCGGAGATTGGGGCGGGAAGGAACCCTTGCGGCCGCCACCCACCGCCTGTAGAAGCTATGCAACGGTGGGTGGGGGATGGGGGCCGGCCACACCTGGGGGTCTATCCGAGTGAGGCTCTCTGAAGGCCCAAAGGCGATGTCCATCTTGAGTGACTTAAGCGCATCTTGGACGCCGCGCACGCCACTGCGAGAGAGTCACGGACTGTCCCATGGTCCCAAAACATTGCCCATATTGAAGAAATATTTAAGAATCAGCTGTTGCGGCGTCATCACGGCCTTCGCTCGTGACTTTGACGTCGTTGCTTTTTTTCAGAATGAGAACAAAAGAGTGCCACCTCGCCAGCGCGCCCGCGCCCTGGTCATCAACGAGAATACGAGGAAAAAAACGAAATAAAAAGGATAGAGGAACCAAGCGAGAGCGGATGCCGTGGACGGCCGCGGTGGTTGCAAAGTAAAGAATACAGGGGAAGAAAAGGTTGGCGCCGCCGCGCCGACGCGGTGCCGCGAAAAGATACGAAGCGAGGGGAGTGGGGACAAAACCGGAAGACACAGCACACCCTGGTCCGAAAGTAGCACCAAGAGTGCCTCCCACCCCCCCCTTCCCCTTCCTCTGCGGTCCAAGCGGGGAAGGACCCAAAGGCTCCCCCATCGTCCACGCGGGGGCGGGGAACTCAAAAGGGCTCCTCCGCGCCGCCGCCCGCCAAGGGCGGTGGCGACGGCGTCAGCGGGGACAGGGGCACTGGTGGCAGCGGCGTCCCCGCCGGCGGCGTGACCACCAGCGCGCGGCAGACGGGGCACGTGGGGGCGTCGGCAAACCAGCGGTCCGCACAGGGGGCGGCGTGAAAGGCGTGGCCGCACGGCATGACCAGCAGCTGGTCGCCGGCCGCATAGTCGGTGAGACAAATGACGCACGAGGTGTGGTGTGAGGCGCCGCCGCCGCCGCCGCCGCCGCCGCCGCCGCCGCCGCCGCGGCTGGCGAGCCGCCCCGTCGACGACGCGGACGCCCCGTCCGTGTCCACGTCCGTGACCGCGCCGTCGTCATCGTCCATGACCGCCGCCGCCGCCGCGGCGGTGGCCTCCCCAAACGTGCGCACCGGCAGCGAGTCGAGCACCCCCCGGGGCACCCCCGTGGGGAGTTGCTCCAACGGCGGCGGCGCCCCGCGGCGGCCGAACCTGTAGCCGGGGAGGCCCCCCGCGGCGGTGACATTAAAGACGGGGGAGCCGGCGGCGTTGGCCACCACCTCGTACTGAAAGGTGCCGTGGCTCCCCACTTCCAGCGCCGCGGGGCTCATCAGCATCACCACCCCCGCAGCCGCAAAGGGCACCTGCACCACGTACGACGGCGCCGTCGTCGCCGCCGCCTCGAACGAGGGTAGCCCCATGCCGGGAGCCCCGCGGGAGGCGCGGCGCGGCAGCGCCGCCCGCTGCGGGGCGGCCCCCCGGCCCGACGGCGGGCGGGGCGGGACCGCCACAGACGACGGCAGGGCCTGCATCCCCAGGGGGGCCCGCACAGCCGCCGCGGCAGCGACGGCGAGGGCACAGGCACGGGCGGCCGGCCGCGGCCGCCGGGCGGCCGACGACGCCGTCGACGGGGCGGCCGCGGCGGGGCGGCGGCGGCGCAACGGGCGCTCCACCCCCCCCCGCGGCGTCAACGTCGACGGCGGCGCCGCAGACGGCTGCTGACGGCGGGGGCGGGCGGCCCGCGGGGCTGGCGCCACGGCGGTGGGCACCGCCGCCGTCGGGTGCCGGCCGGGACGCCGCGCCGCCGACCGCCCCGCGCTTGGCCCGGCCGCCGCCACCGCGCAAGGGGTGGCAGTGGGGGCTTGGGCCGCCGCCGCCGCCGCGGCCAGCGTCGTGCGCGTCATCAGCGGGGGCGGCAGCGGGGGACGCCCGTCGGTCACCCCCGCCCCGACCGTTGCCGGCCGACTGCCGGCGGCGCTGGCGGCCGCCGCCTCCCACGTCTTGGCGTCGGCAGGGTGGTGGGGGCGGGGGGGACTGGCGGCGGCACGTGGCGCCAGGGGGCGACCAGGCCCGTTCATGGCAACGACAAAAGCGGCTGCCGCGTGAGGAGGACGACGGTGGGAAGAGAAGGAGGGGGAAAGCGGCGGGGAGGGGGGGGGGGGGGGCGGGGGGGGGGGGTGGGAGGTGGGGGGAGCAAGACAGTGGTGCGACGCGGGGCCGTTTCGATGGAGGGGGGGGGGCGTCTCCCAGCTTGCTGCGGTCACCAACGCCGGCCGTTGAGGGCACGGGGACGGGGATGCCGGCAGAGCCGCTGCGGTCAAGGGGTGGGCAAGGGGAAGGAGGGCGTGGGGGTGACGTGCAGACGCACCGACCAGCAGGCGGGCGGCGAGCCGACGGCAGCGCGCGGGGGTGCGTGTTTAATACCCGCTCCCCCCCCTCCCCCCTCCCCCTCTCCCTCCACCCTGACCTCCGCGGCGCGACAGCCGAGCTGGCAGCTACAGCGCGGGCGGTCGGGCGGGCGGGCGGGCGGGCGGGCGGGCGGGCGGGTCGGGTGCGGAGGTGCGTGGGGGCCACGCGGGGGGGGGCAGGGGGCAGCGCCCGCCGGCCGGCCGGCGCGCGGCGGCGGCGGCGGGTGCCAACGTTGCAGCGGTCCCGCCTTGCCCTCGCACGCCACCCGCTGCCCCGCGCTGGGCGGCGAGCACGACAGCACGGCGCTTGCACCCGGGCGGGGGGAAGAGGGCCCACGGAGGGTGGGCGGGCGGGCGGGCGGGCGGGCGGGCGGGCGGGCGGGCCTCGATGCACCGCGCCACGGGGGGGGGGGGGGTGGGCGGGCGTTGCAGCTGGGGTTGGGGGTGGCACCACGCGGCAGGGGGGGGGGGGGGGAGCCGCGGCGCCGCCGAGCCGCGGCGCCGCCGGCAAAACCCACCCGCCACGACGCCAGCACGCGGCTGCCGCCGCCGCCGCCGCCGCCGCCGCTGCCGCCGCCGTCCCCGCTGCTGCCGTCACCGCTGCCGTCACCGCCACCGCCGCGGCCGCTGCCCCCCGCCGTTGCCAAAACGGCCGCCGCCGCCCCTGCCGGCGTGGCGTGACCGCCACCGCGACCCGCCGCCGCCGCCGCCGCCGCCGCCGCCGCCGCCCGCCGCCCGCCGCCGCCACCGGCGCTGCGGCAGCCGCCGGGAGCGGCGGTGCGCCGTCTCCCGCCGCGCGGCGGCGGCGCCGCGAGCCCCCCCACCAGACAGCACGGCAGGGGGGGAGGAGCGACGGGGGGGAGGGCCGCCCCGCCGGGGCGGCCGCCGGCGGCCGCCGTCGCGGTGGCCGTCCCACCCCGCCAATGTGCGCACGTGCCCGTACCGGGGGGGGGGCGGGGCGGCGGCGCGCAGGCCACCGTGGCCTGCGCGCAGTGACTGGGCGCCCGGGGGGCTGGGTGGGCAGGCAGGCGGCGCGGGTATCGGGGATGGGCGGAAGAGGGAGAGGGGGGGGGGGGGGTGGGGGGGGGGGTGGGAGCGATAGCACGCCCACGAGAGTGGGCGGGCGAGGACGCCCCGACCGCGCACGTGCGGGCAGGTGGGAGGGCGGACAGGCGGGGGGGGGGGGGGGGCAAAGAGGCGGGCGGGCGGGCGGGCGGGCGGGCGGACAGGGTCTTGTGGGCGGCCGGCCGGCCGGCCGGCCGGGTGGGGGCGGCAGGCAGGGCGCACGGCGTCAGTCCCTACGAGCCGTGGGGCGGCGGCCACCCAGGGGGGGAGGGGGGAAGGAAGACGAGCCCCGCCGTTTGCGGGGTGGCCCCGCCGCGCCGCCGCGCGCCGCCGCGGCAGGGGCGGCCCGCCGGCCGCGCGCCCAACCGCCGCCCCGCCCACGGGTCGGGTAAGCGGCGGCGAGGCGGGGGGGCGTCTTGGCGTCTGGCCGCCCCATCCCCCCCCCCCCCCCCCCCAAGGCCTGGTCGTTGACCGAGCGGCCGTGGCGGGTCGGCAGGGGCGGCCGGCAGCCAGCCATGGCGGGCAGGCAGGTGACGGCAGCAGGCAGGCAGCACTGGCGTCAGCGCACTCTCCCCCCCCTCCCCCCCCCCCCCCCCCCCCCTCCTCCTCCTACCCACTCACTCCTCCCACTGGGCGACTCAACCCCCACCGACGGCGCCACGGCGCGGGTGCGCGGGGGTGGACGCCCCCCCCACGGCGGTGCAGCAGCAGGCAGCGCCGGGCGGGCGGTGGGGGGAGGCGGGCAGCCCGTGTCTGGGCACGCAGCCCCCCTTGGCGTGCCGCCGGGGGGAGGAGCCCCGCCTCGTCCACGGCGGGTCTCATTTCCCCGACCCGCCCCCCCCCCCGCCGCACCTCCCCATGGGGAAAGGAGCAAGGGCGGGGCGGGGGGGTGGGCAGGCAGGCAGGGAGACTGCTCCGCCGCTGGCCATCTGCCGCGCGGCGGGGCGGGCAGAGGCAAAAAAAAAAAAAGAAAAGGGCCACCCTCCTCCCGCACCCACCCCACCGCCGAGCACGGGGGGGGGGACTGCCGGCGCCGTGCACCCGCCGCCTGGCACAGAGACTGGCATGGATGGGGGGGTGGGGAGTAGGCGGGCGGGCGGGCGGGTGGGAGTGGAAAGGGGGGGCAGCAGCAATGCAGAGCGGGATGGAAAAACACAGAGGGGGGGCGGGGAGGCCGGGAGGAGTGGGGGAGGGTGGGGAGGGTGCGGCGGGAGGAAGAGAGGGGGGGGGGGGGGTCGCCCGTTTCGGCAAGATGAGCGCGGGGCACCGGCCGAGACCCGTCCGTGAGCCGCGCGCGGGGTCTGGCCGGGCGCCCCCCGCCCCGCGCAGCGGGGCTGGCCACCACCCGCTGCCCCTCACGCCCCACTCTCCACCCCCCCCCCCCCCCCCCCCCCCGTCCGTGTCCCCCCTGTTGGCGTGTCCATCATGGACCGTGATGGTGGTGTGGGTGGGGAAGAGATGGGGGTGGGGTGGGGTTGGGTGGGGTTGGGGTGGTGGGGGGGGGAGCGGAGGGGGGGTTCCCGTGGCTTGGGGCAGCCGTCGAGCTCAAGAGAGAAAAAAAGAGAAGAAAAAAAAAGAAGTTTGAACGGCCGGTGGGAGGGGGAGGGTGGGGAGGTCAGAGAAAGGGAGGGAGGGAGGGGGGGGGGGGGGGGTGGGGGTGGGGGGGGCGGGAGGGGAGGGGGAAGACAGCCCCACTGTCCGACACTCGCCCGCCCGCCCCGCCTAGCGATGGGGGTACGTCACGCCCAGGGCCAACCCACAACGGACCGTGCGCACGTCAGCCCACGCGCAGAGGAGGAGCGCCAGTGCCGTCCGAGGGCGGCGGCCGGCGGATCCGCCCACCCCCGCGGGCGCAGGCACCCAGTGGCCCAGCCGCGGGCGGCAGCACCCCCCCCCCACCCCCACCACCGCCACCGCCACCGCCAACAACAACAACAGCTGCCAAAGCGAGGCGGGGGGGGGGGGGGGGGGAAAGGGCACACGACGGGAGGAGGGAGGGGCACCACCGGGGGGGGCAAGCGCGCCACGCGGCTGGGCAACGCGGCCGCCGGGGGCGCGGCCGCTGGGGGGGGGCGGGAGCGGTGGCCTCGGCGGCCGGGGTGGGGCGCCCACGCGGCACCATTGCGCCGCCGCCCGCCGCTGCCGGCAGGGCCGCAGGGCGGGCCACGGTCACGTTTGCAGCGTCCACGGTAAGTCAACCGTGGCAACGGTGGGGGTGGGAACCCCACCCACCCACCCCCCCCCCCCCCCCCCCCCCCCCCCCCCCCCCCCCCCCCCCCCCCGCTCACCGCGGCCACCACCCCCTTCCACATGCCACCCGCCCACCACCACCACCCCCTCTTCCCAATGCCCAATGCCTCGCGGATACTCTGTAGGGGGGCGGAGCGGGGCGGGGTGCGGGGGGGGGGTCTATCACGTGGGCCCCCACCGGCCGGCACGCACCAGATCCGTCGCCCTCCCCGCGACCGCGACCGACCGCCCCCAGCCATCCTATACTGGCCGGATGCCAGTGCTCAACCCCCCGCGCGCCCCCGCACGTGCGCGCGCGGCGGCCCCGACGGCCCACTGCTGTTCTGCCACACCCACACCCCCCCAGTGCAGTTTGGGCTCTGGGTACATGATGGGCACCCCCCCCCCCCCTCCACCTTGACTTGCATCACGGAAAGGTTCCACCCCGCTATCGACTCCTCCCTGCAGGGCAGCAGCGGCGGGCGATGGCGGCGGTTTTGGTGTGTGACCCCGCCCCCCCCCACCAAAGAGGAAGAGGGGGGGGGGGGGGGGGGGGGGGGGGGTGGGGAGTGGCGAGCCGGGTGGCCTGGCTGTTTAGATAGTGGCCATGGCGGGAAGGAGCGCCGTGGCGAGCAGCGAGGCCGGCAGACCCCCCCCGGGGGGGGGGGTGGGGGGGTGACACACGCTTCCAGCGTAGACGCACGTGGGGCGCCCGCCGTCACGCGCGCACGTGCTGGGGCACCGGGAAGGGGGGGAGGGGGGCGGGTGGGTGGGTGGGGAGAGAGCGGCCGGCCGGCCGGCCGACGGGGGGGGCGAGGAGACCCCTCTCCCCGCCCGGGTGCGGGGATTGGGGTGGTGGCGGAAAACGCCGCCGCCGCCGCCGCCGCCGCCGCTGCCCAGAGGGGTGGGTGTGGCGGCGGGTTTGAGCACCCGCCACCGCCGCCGCTGCCGCCACCGCCACACCGCCGCCCGCAGCAGGCACGGCTGGCGCGGCCGCGCGGGTGCGGGCTGCTGACCAGCAGCAGCAGCGGGCAAGAGACAGGCTGGCGGCGGGTGGCGGCCGCGTGGGGGGGTGCCGTTGGTGAGGTGGCAGTCCCGCAGCGACGGGGGCCGGCAGACGGCCGGCCGCACTGTCACTGTCCACCCCGTCGGGGACCCAGACGGTTGGAGGGGGGGGGCGGGGGGAAGAGGGGCGGCAGACGGCCGCCACAACGGGGGGGGGGGGGGGGGGGGGGGGGGGGGGGGGGGGGGGGGGGACACGACAGGCAGGTGTCAGCGGCTGGCGGGTGGGGGCGGGCGGGCACCTGGCGGGGTGGCTGGCCCGCGGTGGGACGGACCGGCCGGGCGGGCGGCGGGGCTAGCGGCCGTGACGGAGACGGCATTGGCGGCCGCTGACGCGCGCGGGAGGCGGCGGGCGGGCGGGCGGGCGGGCGGGCGGGCGGGCGGGCCGTCGGCGCCGACGCTGGGCGGGCGGGCGGTCGGCCGGGCGGGTGCGCGCGGCCACGACGCGGCCGTCAGGTGCACCGGCGGGTGGTGGCGGGTGGAGGGGACGCGCGGGGGAGGCGGCAGCGGCGGCGGCGGGAGAGGCGGGAGAGGCGGGAGGGGCGGCCGAGGCGGCGGCTGCCACCAGCCGCTGCCGCCACGCCACGCCAACGGCTCTTGTGTGAGCCCCCTGGGCGCACGTGCGCCAACGGGAGGTGGCGGTCTCGGTGAGTCCGGTAGGGAGGGCATGGCGGTGGCGGTCTCGGGGCAAGTGGCAATGGCAAAGGTAGTGGCAGGGTGCCCGCGGGCGGCCGCTCCTCCTCCTTTTTTCTTGTCTCCCGCGTGCCCAGACCAGATAGTCATACATTTTACCCTGCCCTTTTCTTCTCTCTTCTTTTTTTTTTTTTTTGCCTCTCTCGTACGGGAGCATTGAGCAAGAGGGGGGGAAAAGGTCGAGGGGCAGCGCGGGACAGCTGTGCCGGCAGGGCTCGGGGACACTGCCCCGGGTCAGCGGCCGCGCCTGGCCGCCGTCACCGTGGTCGACGAGGGGCAAAGGACGTGGACGCGCACGGCTTTCCGGGGGAGTGTCCGCTCGTTGCATCGTTGTCCCGACCATGACCGGCGAGGCACACACGGGCAGCTGCCCGTGCCCTGCAGGGCGCCATTGTACGGGAGTCGTTTGCGTTTTTAGGGGGGAGGGGGGGTTTTGGGGGGGACTGCACTTTGGGTCTCACCAGCCTGCGCGACGAGGCGGCGGGGGCATCTTCTCTTTCACCCCTGGCGCGCCGCCCCGTGCCTCTCCGCCTCCCCGTCACGGCCGGCTCTATCATTCCCACGAGAAGCTGCGCTGGGGGAGGGGGGGGGGAAGGGGAACAGGGGTTTGTCCCCAGCCCCACTTCCTTCCTCTCACTCGTTTTTCCCACGAGCAGCCGGGCAGGGGTGGGGGGGGAAGGGAGGGCGGGGGTTCGTCCCCAGCCCTCCGCCCTTCCTCTCACCGCGCGGGCCCCTCGAGCGAGAGGCCAGCACCCCCGCGGCCGCCACCCTCGGCCGGCCCCCGCGCGGGGTTGGCTCCGACGCGTTGGAGCGCAACCGCCTCGCGGGGTCGGCCGGGTCCCGAACCGTGGACCTTTCATCGCTTTGTCGGACAGGGAGGGGGTCAAGGGGGAGCCGCATCCCTTCCCTGGGCTTGCGTCGTCGGCGGCGGTCACCCTTGGAAGCACCCCACCGCCGCCCGGAAAGAGAAGAGAACCAAAGTGCACAGCGATCATCGCAGGCTACTGCTTTTGCAATAAATGTCCAAATGCGAAATATTCCACTGCCTAAAATGATTGGAGCTTTTGCATGTCGCCAACAGGACCGAGGACGGGTCGGGCTCCTGGCTTGACTTGCTTCCCAGCTGCGACAGCCGCCCTCACAGCTTGCGCTACCCTTCTCCTTTCGAAGCAGTTGCATGCCCACCCACCACTCCCCTTCACTGAGACGCCACAACCATTGGCGAGTTCCCCCCGCCCCCAGCATGGAACGTGGACGTCATGAATGGCCACGAGCGTGGCTCTCCCGCCTGTGGATGGCGCTCCGGGAAACAGAGGCTGTGCCGGCCGCCCACCAGGCGTCGCACAACAAAATAGGGTGGCCCACCCTGACATCTGCTGCATGTCAGGTTCGCTCAAACGTGCGGAGTTTACCAAGTAAATGCGCCGTGGGATGAGGCAATGCGAAAGCCGCTACGACGGGGGACGCGATGACCCAGCCTTGACCTCCGCCGCGGCCGTCTCTTCCCGCCCCTTCTTCCACAGCGCCTCTAGCTCATCGGGCGCAGGCGTCAGGTCAGTGTATAGACCCGTGTCGCCGGGGTCGGCCCGCATTGACACCAGCTCCAAGTCAATCACGACGAGCCCGTTGCCTGACGGTCGGGCACCCCACAGAAGCAGAGCGCCACTCACCACCGAGGCAAGGTGCACCACCAAGAGGAGAGAACCGCAGGCACGCCCACCACAGAAAGGAATGTCTCGGCGGGTGAGTACGTGCACAGTCGGACGATCCACAGCCCAGCGTAAACAGCTGCCTCCCGCTCCCTCTCATCACCTCGGCTCCTATCCCCACCAGCCATACCTTCATTGAGGGTCTTGTTGAGCGCCCGCCGCGTGGTCGTCCGTGGCGGCACAGGCCCGAGCCCCGAGTTGGTGTAGCCCAGCGCCGGCGGGATCACAACCCTACGACGCCCGCCCACTCGCATCCCATGAAGCGCCTCCTCCACCCCAAGAATGGTCTGCCCGTTCCCATGGTGTATGAGCATATTCTTGTTGCGAGCGTAGGTGCTGTCAGCCACGTCAAGGCGGTCACCTGACGGGCTGACCGTGTAAAGGACGTACGAGACGGTGAGGAGGTCGCCCCACGCGGGAGGACGGTCTCCGTTGCCGACCTTGAAGTCAAAGTAGCGCAAGCCACTCTTGGTGACAAAGCCCGTCTCCGGGGGCGTGTTGTCTTCGCGGCGTGCATTGGTTGTCGTCGGGCCAACGGCGGGGGAGGAGGGGCCAGCCGCGGCGGCCGGAGGAAGGAGGCCGGGAGAGCCCGCGTCACTCGCCAAAGCAGCAGCAACCACACCGAACGCAGCCGTGGCAAGGCGGGTAAGCAAGATGCGACGGCCCACAGGGGTTGAGGCCGATGTCGAAGGGCGCGAGAACGCCGGAACGTCCCCCGACGCTCGTACAGGTGTCACGGCGGGACTACAAGCAGGCACCACCGTCGCACCCCACCCAAAACGTGGACAGAAGCTACAACCACGGGGGCGATGGGGGAGAGGCGGCCGCACGTACACAGTCAGGCGGGCAGGGCGAACGGCGCGGGCCACGGCGGGTGTCTGGCGGTGGCCGCCAATGCCGACCGCAGACGTCACAAACGCCATTTCCTGGGGCAGCGTCAGCCGAGGAAGTGTGGATGAAAACGACCTTGCGGGGAAGGGTGTGAAGAAGAACGACGAGCTGGCGCGGACTGAGGCGGCTGTTGTCAAGGGCTGGAACTGGAGCGGGGCGTTGAGTGGCGGAGTCATCGACCTGGCCCGCGCTGAGATTGGGCCGCAGGTCGAGTATTTGGAAACGAATACTTGTAACGAAAGACAGAAACAATTCTGGTCCATAGGTGATGTTAGGGTCACCAAAGTCACGTCACTTCTTGAGGATTCCAGAACAGCCTCTTTTTCTCACTTCGTCGTCAGCTCTTGGCGGCTTGACGTGCCCACTGTCTCCTCCAAAGACGCATTGTCTGACGAACAGCAGCTCCAAGATAAGGTTATGGCTTCAGTCGGTCTCTGCGTGCGACCTCAGCGAAGAAAACATCAAGGGTCGCCACCTCTGCTTTAATGGACTCGGCCGCAAGGTCGTTCGCAGCCAACAGCCATACTCCGCACGTTAATGCCCCTCTATCCGGCGCTGCAACGAACACACTGTTCTGTGCGCATGGGTATGGGTCCTAGAACTCCTGTATCTCTCTGCAGTCACCATAGGTAAACATCCCACTCCAGGACACGGCTTACTAACTCGTGTCTTCTGCGAACTCCACAGGAACCCTATAAATATGATTTATACGCAGGAATGCCGTAGATAGGCAAGTTGTGTCCGGTGGAGCAAGCAACAGGCAGGTTTTCTCTCCAATTTGAGCATACTATAATAATACCATGATCCATCCAATTTGCAAGCTCTGGTGGCTTAGTTGGTTTCTTCGTCAATGAAAGCGTCAGATTGTTAATCTGAAAATCGTGAGTTCAAGAGAGTTGTAGAAAGTCTCACCCGGAGCGATCTAACTTTTTCCCATTCCAGACAGAAGTTTTCTTTTATAGATGAACAACGCCGCAGACGTTCATGTAACTTCTTGGGAAGGTCATTTCAGGGTTACAGTATCGCTGTCATGTGGCACTCCAGCCACGTGGGTTGGTGTGCCCCCTGCATCGAGCGGCCACGTTGGCGTGGGTCGCACAAGGTCACACCTTCTCTGCCTGAGGAGCTCAGAGTCGTTGCCACCACCGTCCCCCCCCCTTACGGTGCGTCCCGTAAAAAGTGGACGTGCACGTGTCGTGATCATGTCAAACATCGGCCACTGGACCAATCAAACCCACACTGCACGACCTGTGCACGTCCACTTTTTACGGGACGTACAATATCCCTCCTGCGCTTGCTCGGCGGCCTCACAGAGGACTTGCAGATGCCCGTTTTTTAGCCGCTCTACCGCGATGGCGGCTGCTTGCCAGAGCCTCAACTACCGGCCACAGCATCCTACCCTTCCGTGCAGTCAGCAAAGCACCATCTCACAAGTTGTGAAGTGGTGCTTTGCTGACTGCACGGTCACAACGCGCACGCAGCGAAAAAGCTCGCCCATTGACAGTCCCAGCGGTTGGAACTGAGTTTCAACATGGGTAACGGGCGATCGTGCCGCTTAAGAAGCGAGAGAACGGACCTAACAGCTCATCTGTCTCTTCCGTGCGGGGCTCCCAATTGTTATTCCAGTACAGCTCTGTCCCTCACCCCCCGTCAGGGCTCTGAACAACAAAGACATGACCAGGCGGCTGGCTTGCCAGACGGCAGACTACCCAAGAGAGCCGGAACTGCGGCTGCCATGGAGGTTGTCAGCCGCATGCACGCGCCGCCAATTGCAGCGTGGGCCACACTGCTGTTCCTCACCTGCAATGGGCAGCTGCACGTGCGTCGGGCCATGATGCCCTTCGTGAGCCAATGATTAGCTAGTTACTCCTTGCCCTCAGACGCGGGTGAGCCAGTTGACACAGTTTTAATAGGGTGGCCTTAGGCCGGCGCTACCGAAGCTGTCTTGGCTGTCGTGGAGTGCTCGGCCGGCCACGGGCGCGGTAGGACCCGCGCCCAACAGATAAGAGGGCAAACAGCGTGCACCCGCAAGCGGGGCAAGAGAGGAGAAGGGCGCCACCCGAGGAAGGTGCCCTAGGGCGTCATGCCGGGACGGTGGGCGGGGCGCGAGGGCAAACGAACGTGCCGGCCGACGGCGGCCGGCGGTTCCCCGCTCGCGCCACCCCTCATATCTCCCTCGGGGTGAGAGACAGGTGGCCTCGGGGGGCCGGTTAGAAATCTACCGGCCCCCGCCCCTCCCCCCAGGAAGTCCAATCCCCAGCAATACAATGGGGGAGAGGCAAGTCACCCGCTGGCCGGCGGTCCGTAACCCCTTACACAAGCAAAACAAGCGATATTACTCCTTGCCCTCAGACGCGGGTGAGCCAGCAGATGGAGAAGGCCGCAGTCGGCGGGCGCCGGCAGGCGTCCTGAGCCAGCGGCCGCAGAGGCGCAGTGCTGCAGAGGACCACGGCGCCAAAACGTCGATGTAGGACGAGATGGCCGTGCGGGTGTCGTTGTCCTTGTGGCCCAGCATGGCTGCGACCGCGACAAGGGGCACACCTACGACGTAGAGAGCGGTCGCGCCTCCCGCCCGGGCGCTGTACGACGTGTAACGAACGCCCGGAGGGGGCGCTGTCTGCAGCACCGACATGGCGTGCTGCAGCCAGTGGGTGAGGTGGTTGGGCGTTGGCGCCGTAGGTAGGGAGGGGGTAGAGAAGATGAGGCGGTTCGGCGGCGCTCGCTCCGCCGCGAGTTCGAGCATCATCCGGCGCAGGAGAGCGAGCACTGGGTCAGATGGGAGCGCCGGGTCTACGGGGACGGTGTAGACTAAGCGGTGGGGATCGGAGCGCCCCTCGGCGTTCTTGAAGCGTTGGACTTGGAGGTGGAAGGCTCCGTCCGACAGCAGAGACACGTCTTGCAGCTGCAACTCCAGCACCTCGGTGGAACGGCGGCACACCAGGAAGCAGAGCACCACCGCCGTGAAGCGCCGACGCCACTCGGCGTCGGCGGTGGCGGAAGCGAGGCCGACGATGTCCCACAGCAGGGGGGCCGGAAGAGGGCCACGAGCTGTTGGCAGTGAGTTGGTCCGGTCCGCCAGGATGCGTGCCCAGCCCTTGCGCAACTTGATTACATGGGCGCCGGTCGCCGGCTTGGGGTAGCCCTTGGCGGCGTGCACCGAGTTGACCGCCGTGAGGTACCGCTTTATAGTTGACGCCTTTAACCCGCGGTCGCACATGGACGCGAAGTAACAGGTGACCGCCGCCTCCGTAGTGGGCAGGGCGGGCCACCCGTTGCTGTCACAGAAGTCGGCGAACACCAGCCAGCTGCGGTTGTAGCTGTCCGCCGTGCCGTGGGTCACCGCCGAGCCGAGGATCAGGCGGGCGGTGGCCGCGCCGGCGCTATGCGAGCCCAGGGCGGCCACGGTGCGGGCGTCGGTGAGGTCCCGCCAAGCCACGCTGTGCGCGGTCGGCCGCCGCACTCGATCAACATGGCGGCCGTTCGCCAGGAGGGCTGCCTGGCGGGCGTCGACCACCGACCGTGGGTGAACAAGCGGGCGTGGGATGGCAAGTACACCGCCGCGCTGGAGGCCATGAGGAGCGGCCGCCACCACGGAGACGCCGGCCAGTGCGGCACCAAGACGACGGCCGTGGCGAGGTCTTGTTGCAGCTTGGGCAGCACCAGTGTGGGAGATTGGGCCGGAATTCGGTACCAATACTTTGAAGATTCGGGTCAAGTGGACCTGACCGGAAGTCGAAATTCACCCGACCCACGATGGTGAAACTTCTGACTTCTGGACGGAAATTCGACTAGGACTTCCGACATACTAGAGCAGGGTAATGCTGCTGGTATTTGTTTCTTGGGATTTTTGCACGGGAGCCAGACGGATTTCTACGCTTTGAGTTCTTTGCATGTGGAGTGATATGATTGGTTTGTTTGAGGGTTCATTTTCTGAGTGTTTTGAGGGGTTGCGTGAGCGTGTGAGGAGGGTTGATAAGGAGGGACAGCAAGGCGGGGAGGGCCCACCTTGGCTGGCCAAGCAAGAAAACACCGTCTGGCTCCGACACATCTTGTTCGTGCCTTGGTGAGTGGACCCGCTCACCACACGCAAGTTCCGTGTTCGGCTGTGTGGAGGTGCTTGCTTCCGGTGTCCCAAGTTGGGATATCGGCAATACTCCTCTTCCTTCCCTGACTCGGGGTTGGTGCTTGGGAGTACTGCTACAGTTGGTGGATCAGCGGGGGAGAGGATATCGACTTTGGTACCTCCCTTGACCGGAGACGGGACCAAGTTGGCCCCTCTCCCCCTTCGGCACCGAGACTTCCGGTGACACGATCGACTCGCCTACGTTCCGAGCGTTCGCTGGGTGACGAGGTTGGCCACCGTGAGTCTTGGTGGGAGACCCGGAGTTTCGGGAAACCTCACCGCCTTCCTTGAGGCAGGTGGAGGGGTGGAACGTGCTCTAGGAACTCCCTAGCTGACGATCCCCGACTCTGGACACCGTTTGGTCGTTTTGGTTGACTCCACGTGACTCTTGTGGAGATGGCTGGTGAGGGAGACCCCCCCATTGCGCCGAGTGTACCTGGGGAGGGGGAGCGTAGTCCTCCCCCGACGGGCGGAGTACCACCCAGGCCGGGCAGTGCGGATGTGGTGGGTCCAGAGGTTGGACCCCGACGGCGATCGGCCAGGTTCCTTCCCAGGCCGTCACCGGAAGAGACGGGCGGAGTTCGCCCTTCTCCGGTGGGAGCGCCGAGCCAGCGTCAGGCTCCGGCAACCTCTTCGGGGAGTGACGACACTCACTTCGGCATGGGACCGCCGACCGGCAGAGGTGACGGGACAGGGAGTTCTGTACCCCGGGTTGGTGGGTCCGCGCCACGACTGGTGCCGGAAGGACCGGGTGGGAGCTCGAGTCAAGCTCCACCTGGATCATCCGGTATCGTGGATAACTCGGTGATGACTGCCATCGCACAAGTCGTGCGAGAGGAGGTGGGGAAGGCGTTGAAGGGGAGCACCCCTCCGCCTGAGCAGGCCTCGAGGCGTCAGAAGCGACGGGAGATTCGACGTACTCTCCGTCGTGAGGTGGACTCGGAGTCTGAGTCCTCTGCAAGTGGCAAGTCGGGTGAAGAAGATCTTACTCGACATGGTCGTGTGACTCACACGGACCGTCTTGGGACTAGAGTCGTCCCAGGAAAGATCGTGGTGAATAATCCATTGTTCAAGGATGTCTTCGACTGTGAGACATATGGGTTGGTCAACAAGTCGTTGACCTACTCAAATAGCCAGGCCCGTACCCTGGGCCGGCGCAAGAAACACGTTGCGCAATCCTTCGGGGTCCGTTCAGAATGGGACGGGACTCCACCCCTGAAGGTCTTCCAGTTTTTGCGGAAGTTCGCAAAAGCCTGCGATGACAATGATGTCTCTGAAGCTGAAGCGTTTTTCATGCTTCAGGACTTCACCAAGGAGCCACTCCGCTCCGAGGTGATGAACGTCATGCCAAGTCGGCATGGTGGGAATCCGGGTGAGGTGACCTCCTACCTGGAGTTGGTTAATTGGATCCTTCGTCTTCACGCAGACGAGGCTTCCTTGGCTGTGCAGGTTGAAGAGTTCAACCGCGCCACCCAGAGTAAGGGTGAAGAGGAACGGGAGTTCGCTGAACGACTCCGTCAGCTGAACGTCCTCTGTGGATTCCTATATCCCCAAGGAGTCATTAAGGGACGCTTTGTGGAGGGTGTCCACCGAGCAGCTCGAGCGACTGTGCGAGAGCGTAATACTCCGACCATGACTCTGGCGGAGTTGGCACGCATCGCCCAGACTAAGGGTGATGAGTACCGCTGGCTCGTGTCTGAGCAGCGGAAGGAACGAGAGAAAGAAGTTAAGGGAATGGAAGCAAGTCGCTTCCGCAGAACTGCAAGGATGCCTTCCTACACGCGGACGTACCCTGCAGTACCTTCGTCCTCAACTCGAGAGACGGAAGGTATGGTGGCCGCCATCCCTGATAAGTCACAGGGAAAAGCGGGGCCATCGGCGGCGATGAGTGATCGGCCGTGTTGGCAGTGTTCCAAGTCGGGACACTGGGCAGCCCAATGCCCCACTCTGGACGTTCGTTTGAGAGCCCTGTTGGCTCGTATTGGGAAGCTCGGTATTCCGAGGACTGATTCGGATACCCGGCCACACACCACACGTGTGACGGCCATGACTCAACCTAAGTCAGAGGATGAGTCCACGCTTGAGAAGGGGGAAACCTCTTCCCCCAGCTCAAGTGGCAAGGATACTCCATCATCCGAGTCGGATGAGGGAAACGCCTAGCCGCTGGGACTAAGACTGACCCAAAGGCTCCAGCGGTAATGAAGCGGGTTGCTTCACGCTCACCGACCCATGGGAGAGTGAAGGTCCTGACTCGACCTCGAGGGGTGAGACCTAGGGACAAGGCCCCTCCTCAGAAGCACGACCCGAGTCGGATTGTGTCAGTGCTGGTAGGGAGTAACTACCAGGTCGCAGCTCGACTCTGGCTGCAGGATGGATATGAGTTTACCTCTCGTGTCATAGTCGACACAGGCTCTGCTGCCTCTCTCATTAGGCAAGACTTATTGCCAGAGGGGACGGATGTGAGCCCCGCCGGCTCACCCGAGTGGCGTATGTTTGATGTCAATGGGGGACTCCTCCCCATTGTTGGGTCTATTGCATTGACTGTTTGCATTGGGTTCTACCAGACGCAGGTGAACTTTGGAGTAGTCTCCAATATGTCAGTCCCCGTACTCCTGGGAACTGACTATCTGGACCTCCATGTCCCGGCCGTCTGTGGACCGGAAGGGATAATCCGAATGCGTAATGGAGAGACTGTCCCCATATTGCGTAAAGGGAGGACTGTTTCCCCTACGACTCATCAACCTAGGGAAAACTCTCCCAAGGGTGGAGGCTCTACGACCCATGTACGAGTATGTAAGGGTACGGTAGTCCCGCCCCGATCAAGGACCTTTGTGCGAGTACGCACACGGTTTCGAGGGAATGGACTTGTTTCCCCCGTGGACCGAGTCTATTATACTCACCAAGTGCAAGTTGCTTGGGGCCCCATGACTTGTGGGGATGACCAAACCTGGTGGGTGGAGGTCCTCAACACGTCGGAGGAACCTCGACGACTCCCCGGAGGCATGAAGATTGCGTCGATCTCTACCTTTGAGGGGAATGTCGTTGCTGTGACTCAACAGCAATGGAAGGATATTGGAACGGCAGGCTCTGCCGACCAATCGAGTTCATCGACGGCTAAGTCGCCGACGGTACATCGGGAGAACATCCCGGAGTGTTTACATGGACGACTGGATGAGTTAATCCAGAAGCATCACAAGTTGTGGAATGGTGACCTTGGGCTCATCAAGGCCACCGAACACAGAATCGTGTTGAAGCCAGGGGCTAGGCCAGTTCGCCTGAGTCCCTACCGTATGGGACCAGACTCACGGGAACTCACCCGAGAGCAGGTCCAACGGATGCAAGACATGGGTGTCATTGAGCCTTGCTCAAGTGAGTGGGCCAGTCCCATAGTCTTGGTGCCCAAGTCAGACGGCACGATGCGGTTCTGCATCGATTATCGTAAGCTAAACGAGCGGACGGTAAGGGATAGTTACCCCTTACCCCGTATGGACGATTGCCTTGACTCACTCGGTGAGGCACAGTACTTTTCCACGTTGGACTGCAACGCGGGGTACTGGCAGATACCCATCCGCAAGGAGGACAGACACTTGACCACCTTCACGTGTCACTGTGGAGTTTATCAGTGTACACGGCTCCCTTTTGGGCTTTGCAATGCACCTGCGACTTTCCAGCGTGCTATTGACTTGATACTTGCCGGAGTCAAGTGGCAGATCGCCCTGGTGTATCTGGACGATATCATTGTGTTCTCCGGGACTGCCGAAGAACACTTGTCCCACTTGGACAGAGTGTTTACCCTGTTGGGTGAAGCAGGAGTAACACTCAAACCTACGAAGTGTCACCTCTTTAGTAATGAGGTGGAGTACCTCGGCCATATAGTCCGGCCAGGTCGCATTCTGGTCAATGAGAAGAACCTCATGGCCATCCGTCGGGCGAAGTTCCCCCAGACGCAGACACAACTCAGGAGCTTCCTGGGTATGTGTAACGTATACAGACGCTTTGTGGCGAACTATGCCAAAGTGTCTGCACCGTTGAACCACTTGGTAAGTTCCAAGATGCCCAAGCGCTTGGATGCTCCCAAACCCCCGGAGCAAGAAGCGTTTGATAGGTTGCGAGAGCTCCTCTGCAACCCACCGGTGTTAGCGATCCCGAGACCGGGGGCTCACTACATCGTTGATGTGGACGCAAGTTACGACCAACTCGGTTGTTGCTTACTCCAACAACAGCCTTCGGGGGAGTATTTACCCGTTGGCTATTTCAGTAAGGGACTCTCACCCGCCCAGAAGAACTATTCTGTGACGGAGGTAGAGGGTCTTGGCGTGGTATGGGCAGTCTCCATGCTACGGCCATACATCGAAGGAAGGAAGTTCCTCATTCGATGTGACCACAAGGCTTTGAAGTGGATACTCACCACTACAGCCTGTACGAATAACCGACTCAATCGATGGCGACTCTGCCTCGCTGAGTTCGATTATGATGTTGAATATCGGCCAGGCCCGAAGCATGCGGTTGCGGACGCGTTGTCTCGCATACCGACGGATGGGAAAGACACTTCCCCTATCCCTGAGGAACTCCCTCATGTGGCAGTGACCACTCGCTCCGGAACTGTCCTCGACCCGAGGATGCCTGGCATGGCCAAATTATTACCCGTGTCTTTGGATGAGTTTGTCCAGGCACAGGAGAGCGACAAACTTTGTCGACGACTCAGGAAGGAGCTCGACCAGGCTCAACCGACTCGGTTCTTCCTGAATGACAACGGCATACTCTGCCGTAAGGGATATACCCAGGGGGACAAGCAAGTCGTCGTCCCCAAGGAGTTACGCAAGAGTATCCTCCAACGGGAGCACTCCTCACCGTTGGGTGGACACCCAGGGTCTACGAGGATGTATCAGACCCTACGTAAGAAGTACTATTGGCCATCACTCGTGGCTGATGTGTACGGATATGTAGCCGCATGCGCGACTTGCGCAAAGAATAGACTCATGGAGTCCCGGCAGACTTCTTCCATGAGACTCTTTCCTGCAACAGAGCCGTTTGCAGCGATAGCAGTGGACTTACTCGGTCCACTACCACGAACACCTGAAGGATATGAGTACCTTCTGGTGATGTGTGATCGCTTCACTAAGCTCACACGGGTATCCCCACTCAAGGATATCACAGCCGTGGACGTTCTGAGTGAGTTACTCGACGTCTGGGTTGCCAGTTATGGCATCCCCGACTCTATCCTTTCGGATAACGGACCACAGTTTGCGTCCGTCCTGTATCAGGGAGTCATGAAGATGTTGGGGGTGCAGACGAACTTCGCCACCCCTTACCATCCCCAGACTAATGGGCAGGTGGAACGATTCAACAGGACTCTAGTGCGCCAGTTGCGTCACTATGTCCATGACCATGTAGTCACATGGGCTCGTTATGCGTCACTACTCGTGACAGCATACAACTCCCAGGTACACAGTAGTACGGGAGAGGCACCGTTTGCCTTCGTCTGCCCCCGACGACTTCCGTCAGTAGCTGTGGAGCGTCTCACCCAGACTGAGGGTGAGACTTCGACTCAAACACCGAGACAGGCGAAAGCCTCCCTACTCCAGAGACTGGAGGAGATGATACCCCTTGTCCGGGCTACTATGGAGAAGGCCCAAGCCCGTTACAAGAGGTACTTCGATGTCCGAGTCAGACATCGTCGCGATCCGCTCCGAGTTGGAGATTGGATTTATGTTAACTCCCACGACAATAAGGGAGGGAAATTGGTCTTCAAGACTCTGGGACCATATCACATCCTTAAAACGGATGGACGTCGGTTAACCATCGAGAGTGATGATGGTATCCGGACAATAAATGGGAATCACGCGACTCGCGCACCCGAACCCCCAGAGGGAGATCCCGCTTGGGAAAGGGCTTTGCAAGCATGGAAAGTCCCATCCTTGCCGACCTCTTCCAATAAGCCATTGGAGGCGGTGTTCGACAAGTTTGTCGGGCACGGATATGATGAGTCGGGGCGACTCATGCTCCGAGTCAGGTGGTTCGGGTATGGACCAACTTCCGACACATGGGAGTTTGTAGAGGACCTACCAGTAGAGAAGGTCCGTAGATACTGCCAGACTGTGGGCATATCTATACGCCGACGTAGCACTCGTACGTCGGGGGATGAAGTCCCTGCTCCAAGTCAGAGCAGAGCGGCAAGCCAACCATGAGTACAAACACATACCATGGTTCTTCAAAGATTCTCTACTAACAAAGCCGACTATGGCACAATACAAAACGAGAAGAATACCCACCACTCTTCTCACCAAGGAAAGAACAAGTCGTTCGACCGCTGACTCTAGCGTTCCATATGGCCACCCCCACCACCCTGGGAGAAAAGGGTACTGGTGCTCACGCTCCTCCAGAGGTACGTAGGTGAACTCCACCCGCGACCCGTGGATGAGGAAGCCCGAGGAGCCCCGGAGTCGGAACTCCTCTCGCACCACGCCGTGTTGGGCGTGGGCGTCCTCTCCGCCCAGGTAGGGACGGGGAAGGGCACACCACTCGGTAGACACAACCGCGTGGGTGTCGTCGATCTCCTTGTCGCCCGACCCCAAGGCGAGGGAGGTTGACAACGCCTGGACTTCAGGCGCGTCCGCCAGGCAGAGTAGCGCTGGTAGGTCGCAGACCACCCCATCAGGTAGAGTCACCTGGTTGGGGTACCGACGAGTCCGGCGGTACCATACGTCGGTCCGCCGTGGCTCGGGGATGATCAAGTAGACATCCTTGAGCTTGCAGTCGGGAAGCTCCCCGACTGACTTGGGAGGCGCCCAGGCTCGGGGCCCCATAGGAGGACGGGGCCGCGGCGGGAGTAGCAGCCGTGACTCAGGAAGGCGGGGGATGGGAGTCACATCCCCTTCCGCCACCGGGTTGGAAGACCCATCCCCCGGTGGGACCACGGGCGAGGGGGCAGTAGGAGGTGATGGGGCGGGGACGGCTGAGGCGGCCGCCTCCGACCCTCGCCCGGGACGAGTCGTCTCCATGGCCGACCCCCGGCTGAGAGACTCCTCAGTCCCGAGGGCCTCCTCTCCCGTCCGTCGCTTGTCCGACAGAGACGTCGGAGACGGGGACAAAGGCCGACTCGGCTCACCCGCCATCACGCGACCAACCTTGACCGACTCGGTGAGGTTGAGCACGGGGGGGGACACGACCCGCTCCCCCTCCGACGACAACCAACCTTGACCGACTCGGTGAGGTTGAGCACGGGGGGGGGACACGACCCGCTCCCCCTCCGACGACAACCAACCTTGACCGACTCGGTGAGGTAGAGCAAGGGGGGGGGACACGACCCACACCCCCCACCGACAACGAAGAAGCCCGACACAAGGGGCAGCGCGGGGAAGACACAACCCCGCCAACGAGGACAAAGGGGGGGGAACACGACCCGCGCCCCCACCGACAACGAAGACGCCCGACACAGGGGCGAAAGGGGGAAGACACCACCCCAACCAACGACACCAACCGCACGGCGGGAAGAGACAGACCCGCCGACGCGAGGGAGCAGCGGCGGGAAGGCACACACCCGCCCGCACACACGAAGGGGAGAGAAGACCCCGCACCGGCGGCCGAGTCCCACCGCCGGCGACCGAGTGCAACACCCCCAACTCGGGGTGCGCACACCCCTCAACCCTGACTAGAAAGGGGGGGAAGGAGTGAGGAACACCCCGCAGAGAGCCAGCTGGGGGTGGATCGAGCTGAAGGGGGGGACACAACCCGACCCCCCGAGAGCAACCGTACCCCAACTGAAGGGGCAGGTGCAGGTCGACGTTCCGAGTGAGAACGTCGACGCCCTACTCCTCCAGTTGAGGGGCAGGGGGTGTGGCGGAGGTACGCCGACACCCAGATTAGGGGGCTCACCCACACGTGAGTCCACCCGTGGAGCACCCTGACCAGGTGGGGGACGACTTTCCCCCACACCTGTTTCGCGTGGAGGGGGCTCCTCTACCCAGTGTCAGGGCAGAGAGCGCACCCCACGGAGAGGGACTGCCTCTCCCGGAGGGCCCCGCCGGACGCGAGTGCAACCCCGGCGTAACCCTGGTGCACGCTAGACGCCAGCGATGCACCGTACTTTGCATCTCAACTCGGGAATTGCATCCTCCTCTCCCGGTCACTGCGACTCGCCGCTGATTGGACGTCCACCGGGACGGCTGGACTTTTGAGAAGGGGGAAATGTGGGAGATTGGGCCGGAATTCGGTACCAATACTTTGAAGATTCGGGTCAAGTGGACCTGACCGGAAGTCGAAATTCACCCGACCCACGATGGTGAAACTTCTGACTTCTGGACGGAAATTCGACTAGGACTTCCGACATACTAGAGCAGGGTAATGCTGCTGGTATTTGTTTCTTGGGATTTTTGCACGGGAGCCAGACGGATTTCTACGCTTTGAGTTCTTTGCATGTGGAGTGATATGATTGGTTTGTTTGAGGGTTCATTTTCTGAGTGTTTTGAGGGGTTGCGTGAGCGTGTGAGGAGGGTTGATAAGGAGGGACAGCAAGGCGGGGAGGGCCCACCTTGGCTGGCCAAGCAAGAAAACACCGTCTGGCTCCGACACATCTTGTTCGTGCCTTGGTGAGTGGACCCGCTCACCACACGCAAGTTCCGTGTTCGGCTGTGTGGAGGTGCTTGCTTCCGGTGTCCCAAGTTGGGATATCGGCAATACTCCTCTTCCTTCCCTGACTCGGGGTTGGTGCTTGGGAGTACTGCTACAACCAGGTCCATTTGGCTCAGAGGTGGGCTGAGGTAGTTGCGGCATCGGCCCCACGGCTGGAGCCAAGCGTTGATGGCCTCGGTGCCGGGCGACGTCACACGGCTGTTGAACCGGCGCAGCTGCGTGTTCTCGGCTGTGGCGAATCGGTCGACCTGCAGCGGGCCCCACGCGTTGTTCAGCACCTGGAAAATGTCGGGCCGCAGGCGCCAGTCGGACGAGTCGGTGTCGCGCGACAACTTGTCGGCGTGGCTGTTGGCCACTGACGAGAGCCACGTTGCTTCCGCGCGGAGGCCCCGCCCCGACAGTTTGTGCGCGATCCGGTCTAGAACCGCCTTGAGCTCGGGCGAGCGTGTGGTCATATTGTTGACCACCGACACGTTGACCGAGCTGTCGAGCCGCAGGCGGAGCACACCCGGCCCCCGAAGGTTGGGCCAACAGTCGAGTGCCTTGTCCAGCGCTATCAACTCCTGCACGTTGATGTGGTCCGCCTGCTCTGCCAACGAGAAGAACCCGCGCGCCGGAACGCGTCGGTTGAGGACCGCCCCCCAGCCGTACCCGCACGCATCCGTTGTCAGCTCGGCGACAACAGGCTGCTGCCATAGGGCCCGGCCCACTTCTGATGACGAATCCAGACGGGCCCACCAGGTCAGCTCCGTCATCGCCGCGGTGGATAGCTGGAGTTGCGATCGTCGTTGAGTGGGCATGCAACGATACAGGGCGTGAAGGCGGAAGCGCGCCATCGGCACGGCCGCCGAGCAGGAGACGGCCAGGCCGCAGAACCGCTGCAGTGCGCGTAAGCGCGCCCAGCGCCGGTGCGAGGAAGCTGCGCGGTGGAGGGAAATCGCCGCGCCGACGACGGTGTCCAGGCGCTTGGGTGGGAGCAACAGCAGGCGGCGGACCGTGTCGACCCGGAAGCCGAGGATGTCGAGGGAGGTTGTCCCTTCCACCGCGCCTTTGGACGGGTGGATCTGGAGTCCGAGGCGTCGAAAAACGGCGACTGCCCGGCGACGCGCCGCTGTAGCGCGTGCCTTGGAGCCTGGCCTCGCCCCGGTCGCCACCGAGGCGAAGTCGTCCATGTACCCCAACATAGGGAAGCCCTTGGAGCGGAGGTAGGCAAGGACGGGCCGCAGTACCTTGGTGAGCGCCCACGGCGCGAGCTTGAGGCCGAACGGCAGGGAGAGAGGGTAGTACAACGTGCCGCCGACCACAAACGCCAGGTACTGTTGGTCGCTCTCCTTCAATGGGATGTGATGGAAGGCGTCGCTTATGTCCCACGACACCATGTGGTCGCCGGGTCGGAGGTGGGCTACGAATGACGCCAGCGACTCGTAGCGAAAGGGGCGGTCCTCCAGGTAGTCGTTCACCGTGGATAGATCGACGACCAGGCGCGGCTTGCGTGCGACGTCGGTCACAAAGGTCGCGGCCACCCACGGCGCCTTCCGGGCCTCGGAAGCTTTGGCCTTGCGCACGAAGCCGCGCGTGAGCCAGCGGTCGATCTCGCAGGCGGCCCACCGTTGGACGTCTGGGTCTTGGCAGATCGTCCGGGCCTTGTACGGTGGGGGGGTGGTACTCCATGGGAGACAGAGGCCTTGCCAAAGGGTCTGCAGGACCCACGGAGAAGCCGCGATTGCCCGCCACGCCCGTAGTGCGCGGCGGACACCCACGTACGGCGGAGGCAGGCCGGGTTCGGCCGACTTGTTGTGGACGAGGTGGCGTGGTGGCGCAGGCGCGACAAAGTTCTCGGTGGCCGAGCCGGTTTTGCCGACGGCAGGGACGCCGCCGACAGGCAACACAGAGGGTGCTGCTCCTCCCCCCAGTGGAGCAGGCGGCACCCGGGGGCCTGGGGGGGCGCCCCTCGGGTGAAAACCCGCCTCGTCAGGCGGTTGGCGGCGGCCCACCCGGCGTCTCTTCGCGGGGGCCGCCGCGTCTGCGCTTGAGATGACCCCGTCCGCGGCCACGACCGCGGCCGCGGTCGGGGAGGACGATGCCGCGGCCACCGCCGCGGCGCCAATCGTGGCCGCGCCCGCGGCCAGCGTCGGCGGCAAGGTTGGCGGCAGGGCCGCCAGGCGGGACGCGGGCGAGTATCCTGCCCTGGTCGCGGGCCACGTGTGTAGCTTGGTCGCGGGCGGCAAGCTCGTGGAAGCCGAGGGTCGCAGCGTTGGTGAAGTGCGACCCCGCGTCGTCGAGGATGGCGGAGTGCATGGCGGCGGCGTAGGAGGCGTCGGATCGCCAGCGCAGGAGCACTCCGTAGCGGGTAGCGAGCATGTTGTACACCTGGTAGACGTGGGTGCGGGCGGTAGCGTGCATGTCGAGGGAGGAGGACAGGGTGGGAGGGTGGCTAACCGCCGCCGTTTCCCAGGCGGCGAGGGTGTTGTTGAGGGACTGCAGCCACGCGCACGACATGTAGAGGATCTCAGCTTCGATCGCGTTGCGGCCGCCGCCGCCAAACTCCTCGGAAAAGCGAGTGTCTCCAGTGGGGCGGAAGGGGACGGGGGGGACGCCAGGGTCGGCAAGGCGGGCGGGGAGCACAAAACCCTCGATGCGGGGGCCGCCGTAGTACACCGCGTCCACGGCGGCACTTGAAAAGGCAGACCGGACGCCGCGTGCCGCACCGGTTCCGCCGGCGCTGCTGCCGGCTGCGCCGTGCGGCGTCGTGCCGCCGCTCGCACCGCGGTACGCCGGCTGCGGCGTCTCTGGTGCCCACGCGTCATCGTCGCCCAGATCAATGTCGTCGGCGGGCGGAGGGCGTGGCGGGGGCGTGGATGGCACCACTGGGGCCGCCGGGGGCACGGTCGGGGCTGGCTGGGAGGCCGCGAAGGCACGCGCCAGCGTGGCAAGAGCCTCGGGCGTAAGCCCGCTCAACGGTGATGCGACCGGCGGCGGCAGCGGATGGGCAGGAACCGGGAGGCTCTGTCGTCGCCGACGAGTTGGACGTCCACTCGCCGCCAGCAGGTCAGCCGTTGGGGTGGTGGATGCGGCTGGCGTCGACGCCCGTAAAGGGGAGGCGGCCGCCGAGCCCGAGTCCAACACGGGGGCCGACGAAGAAGATGGAGAGGAGGACGCCGAGGAGGCGTCGGCCGACGCCGCTGCAGCAGCGACAGCCGCGGCGACAACCGCCGACCCGTCCGGAGAGCCTCTTGGCGCCGCGGCAGCCGATCCGCCTGAGGCGGCGGCGCCGCTGGCGGCAGAGGCCTTCGAACGCGTGGACGGCATCGCTCCCACCCGACGGGGGGGGGGGGGATGCCCCAAAGAAACACCGGCAGCCGGTGCACAGAAGTGTGTGTCAAACAGCCTTGGGAAAGGCGAGCCGAAGGCCCGAGCGCGGGCCACCCCACGGACAGGCGACTGCGTCGACTGTCCACCGGTGTGGGGCGACGAACGCGCGAGGGCAAACGAACGTGCCGGCCGACGGCGGCCGGCGGTTCCCCGCTCGCGCCACCCCTCATATCTCCCTCGGGGTGAGAGACAGGTGGCCTCGGGGGGCCGGTTAGAAATCTACCGGCCCCCGCCCCTCCCCCCAGGAAGTCCAATCCCCAGCAATACAATGGGGGAGAGGCAAGTCACCCGCTGGCCGGCGGTCCGTAACCCCTTACACAAACAAAACAAGCGATAATGTACGTGCGCACGTTTTCAAAAAATGCAAACAATAGAGCTCCGGCGCGCGTGCAAGCACAAGTGGAGTCCACGGGTTGCGCGAAATTTCGAGAGGAACGAGTGTCGGATCGCAGTGCCTGAAACGAACTGGACAGTGCGCTGCAGGCCGAATTGCGCGACCCTGCAAGCCGGCGCATTTCTCGTATCAAGGGCCCTGCAACAGCCTGCAAAAAAGAGGCGATCTCGGCCGCTGCAGAACGAATAAGACCGTTCTTTACATGAGAAGGAAGGCCTTGTCGTCCTTATGACGGTTGTCGACGAGAAGAAAAAAAACGGGTAGGAAGCACGGTCATAATGCCGCCGTGTGTGCTCTTGTACGCGGAAATCGAGCTTTACGGGGCCCCTGTGCGCCCCCATACAATCCCGTGCACACCTGTTCGGGCCCGATGCACGGAAAGTAAGACACACGGACTTCGATCCGCTGCGCAGTGTCAGGGGGGGGAGGACGACCTGGAGTATGTTTTTTTTGCCTCGTTTCCTCAGTGCAGCCCTCCTCCTAAAGGTCCATTCCATATAGCTAGTCACTTGGAAAATGATTTCTCTCTCAGCCGCATCTTATGGGCTACAGCTCAAACTTGGTCAGAATGATCCCCACCGCACTCCGGGCCAGAGATAAAAAAAGCAGGACCCAAGACCATGTTTTTTCGCCTGTGTGCACGCCCGAAGCGCAACGCGGGGTTCTCTGGGCCCTCCGGTGCGATCCGGACGCGCGGTCGGGTCCGAATGCCGATTCACATCATATTGGCTGACATTCGCTTTTGGCCGAACGGGGGTTACATGATGACCGATTCCACATCCAATCAGGAGTTGGAGCACTGACTACCGTATCTACTCCATATTCCCGCCGCGCATGGCCACCGGGTTAGCGATGGATTTGGCGTAGCCCGCGGCGCGCTCCCCCTGAAAGAACCGACGGACGTTTTCCAGGAGGGTGGGCGTCTCCTTAGTCAAACGATAGAAGGCGCGGCGCCGACGTGACGGGCCACCACCAGCGGCAATCCATCCCGCAGACGACATGGTGGGGGGCGCAGCTTGCGGGGGCAGAGGGATTAGGGGGGGGGGAGGTGGTAGCGTACAATTCGCGGTGCAACCGCCGTGCAAGAGCGCCAGTCGACGATGGGTGAAGCGCAGAAGCGTGTCTGCAGACACGACAGCGCTTCACAACAATATTTCACAGTCCACAAGCTTTTTTCGTGTCATTGTACTTTTAGATAGCCCCCGTAGCCGATTTTCTGTCGGATCTGGCGGAGAAGAAGAACAAGCCGTGTGTTATTCTCTGTCTCAGAGGAGCAAGATAACGTGGCACGATAAAAGAACCTACTCTGCCGTGACCCGTAGGCGACTAACGCACGGCGAGCCGTACAAGTGCAGCTAAAAAGTCGGAAAAACGGACGAGTTGCCGATATATGCGACTGGTATGCGCGGCGGTCCTGCCTACGAACGGAGTGTTTTATTTTTGAGCGTACGGAACCATGACCAAAAAGACAGATAAATAGTGCTAAATGATGCCTATGAGCACCGTAATCGAGGAAAAAAGGAACCTGGCGGCTCCCGTGATGCACTGTGTTATGAGGAGGGGTATGAAGCTGGGTCTCAGGTGACTAGCGATATGGAATGGATCTTTAGTGTCTATTCTACTGCACATTCGCCTCCAATGAGGCGGCCTCGAGCCTCAAATGAGGCTCCCCCCGGATCACTGGAAGTCGCCGATTTCGACATGTCTGACAAAGAAGAGGCGTCGGTACCCTCCCCAGACAGCTTCCGCTCGGCCTGCAGCCCCCCCTGACCACCTCCCCCCGCTTCTCCCCCACTGTACACCTTCCCCACCCTGTCCCCTTCCCTTTGTGCGGCGAGGGCGGGCCGCAGCGGCGGCGGCGGCGGTGGGGGCGGCGGCGGAGGCGGTGGCGACGACGGGTCCAGAACGCCACCTGTCGACACCGCACGGGATGTTGCGACACATGCCCCCCTCCCCCAGCTCTTGTACCACAGTGGGCGCTCCCCAGCCCGCTTCTCTGAGTGTGGCCCGACCACCCCTTAGGTGCCGCAAGGGTGCCGTATGTCTCCGAGAACAATACACTCAATAGCAGAGAAAAAAGCACAGCAAAAAGAGAGTTGACGCTCAGGTCTTGATGCATGACAAGAAAAATAACAAAGTCTATGTGTATCCATTGGTGGAAGGCCTGATGCCCAGGCCATGTGTGCTTCTCTTGTTCTCGACTTGGAAGTAGCAGGCAAAAAGAAAAGAAAATACTTCGGTCACGAGTCTGCCTCCTGGGGGCCTCCAGGAGACCCTTGTGTGGTCAACATTTTGGACAGTGGTCGACATTACAAACAGACTAAAGTTAGCTAGCCCCTGTAAAAGAAGTACCTATGGTTTTTCTGAGAAAAGCACCTGTGGCAGAAGGGTGCAGGAGCGGATGCATCCGACCGTCATGAATACAACCAGTGAATAACGCACGAGGTCAGTGCAGCTGGACCCTCCGTAGAATCGAAACGCGTTGCTGCAGGCACCGGGCGGCAGCGTCGGCCGTTTGTCCCCGAGACGCTCCTTAAGGTGTTTCTGTTAGGACAGCAGGCAGGCGCGCCTTGACGCCGTCTGCCGTTAGGCGGCGGCGCCCGTTCCCGCCCCTGAAAACGACCGCGACATCAGCGGCGTGGCGGCGTCGAGTGAATGTGCCGGCGGCGCCCACCCGCGGGAGCGTCAAGGGGAAGCACTTGCGCCTAGCCACATCGGCGGAGGGGGCTACAGGTCGCGTCCGCGAAGTCGGCGGTAACAGAGGCCACGGCAGCGGTGGCCATCCGGGAGCAGCACCGACGGAAGGACCCCATGGTGCAGTCGGTTTCATGGAGGGGAGTGGCAGGAGGAGCTGAGGGAAGGAGGTGGGGTGGGTGGCAAGCTGCCTCCAGCGACAACGCGATGTGGTCGGGGTGCCCGCCCGTCCACGGCCAATCCATCAGGCATGCTCTTAACGCACCATGGAGATGGGGGTACCCTGCTTGATACGGGCGTACCGGCGGGGCGCAGCAGGAGCGGAACCGCTGGTGGCCAACGCTGCCCGACGTGGGCTACGCGTGTGACGCCTACCAGGCCCTTTCCCCACCGGGGGGGTGCAAAGATACGCCGCTTCCCCCCCTCCCCCCCAAACCAATCCTCGCGCCTGCCGACAGATACAGCCGGGCGCATGGGATGATTGGCCGGGGTCAAGTGTCCTGAGAGGTGTTCGGGCCAGTCGACGGCCAGTTGCTGCCGGCCGGCCGCCGTGGTGCGGAGGAGAAGGAGAGAAGGGGTGCCGTGCGGGGTAGCGGTGACTCGGCCGACCGTGATGACGGCCACCAAGTCCGTGTCCCTCCACGACGGTGGTGGCACGCGGGTGGCGACGCGCGTGGGGGACGCGGCGGGACGCGGCAGTGTCGACGCGGCGCCACCCAAACGAGCGGGGCGGCGTGCACTGGGCGGCGTTTCCACCCAGTCAGTCTGTGCAGCCCGCTGCACACCCCTCCCCCCAGGTAGACTAGCGTTCGACGCTTCAGACGACGGTGCACCGCTCCCCGCGGCGGCCGCGGAGGCGGCAATGGCACGCGCCAGTGTCAGGGGCGGGCACGCTGCCAGGCCGCGGCGCACGGCCTAGCAGTCCAGACCGCCACTGGGTTGCCGCCGCCGCGTGTGCGCCCGACGCGGCGGCCAGGTGTCGCGGCGCATCACTGGGTCGGGCGGGCGCGCAGCGAGACGATGCGCTGACCATGCCGCGCCCCAAGCGGTTGGGACATTGACTGGCTGAAGGCTGGCTGTTGACTGGCTGTGCAGTGTGTGGGCAGCCGCCACCCTGACGTGACGAGGTGGGGCGCGGCACCACGACGGCGCTTCGTGGGACGTGAGGCCGGCCACAGTACAGTACTGTATGTACTTTGCCTCGTGAGGTCAACTGCGGACCTGACGTGAGCTGCCGAACTCATGCACACGGCAAGAGTTGGACGGGAATTCGGATGGCTTACTAATTGAGCGGCCTCATGGATTGGATTCCCGTCCCACTCGCTCAGATGCCAAGCTCCTGAGGGACGTGTCCGGCCGGCGCACATACAGCGCGACACGTCACCAGACAGCGTCCAGGAACACGTCCACATTTCTTGAGCACTACACGTCATCATGCCTCATGCAAGTATCAGGGAATCGAATCCATGCTCATGGAACCGCGCGAAAAGCTAGTTTCCGACTTCTGTCCTGAGCTTTGGACGCGGACCCTCTCGCTCCAGCTCTGGGCCAATCAGGAGCGCTTCCTGGACCGACTCCCTGGCCAATGTCCCATCCAGAGGCTCGGAGAATCGGCCTGGCTTGTTCCTCTGCCTGGAAGGAGAAAAGCGGTCACGTATGAAACCTCGTGCACGAGCTTTTGACAGTTGCGGTCCGCGGCGTTTCTGTTGTATGATTGGTTTCTACCGAAGCTGACAGTATTTTTGTCCAATGGAATGGCTGTGCATTGAATCCTCGGAGGTTCGGTCCTCGGGCACAAATTCAATATATTAATTTCACTCAGAAAGAGTTGCAAAAAATGTCTCGCCGAGAGCTCTCTTCCCTCGCCGACGTCGATCGGTGAACACCGCCCGAACGCATGCCGCAGCAGGGGGTGGTCGTTCTGCCTCATCGGAATGTCTCCGTGCCTGGTCCACGCGTCCGCCACCCCCCAGCTGGGCAGTGCTGTCGAGGTGCTGTCACCCCCCTTCTCCAGCACTGCATACGCCCCCATGCAAATGCCGGCGGCACCGTTTGACCGCGGTTCTGCCCCACCCGCGCTGTTCCACGTCGCCCACGCCTCATGATTTGGGAGGGTGTCTGCTGTTACCCCCCTGGTGGACGTGCTGGGCGGGGGGCACGACGGCGGCGGCCTGGCGCCCCCCCCGCCGCTTGCTCCGCCAAGCGCCCGTGGCCGACGCCGCCTGGGTGAGGAGCGGCTGCCGTGGCGGCCAGCGGGCGTCGACCGCAAGGCGGCGTTTTGGGCGGCTCGGCGGCGGCCGCGACGCGACACGAGCCACGGCTGGCTGGGATGGGAGAGGGGGGGGGGCGGTGGGTGGCGTGGGAGTTGCACGCCACTGCCAACCCCCGCGTCAACACGCCGCCTGTGTGGTTGCCTTTGGCTGGGCAACCGCCCCCGCCCGACACTGGCTCGTGTCTGCACCGCTGGCGCGGCGGGGCATTGGGCGCCACGTCCCGACGGCGCCCCCCCCCCTCCCCCTGACCTGCCGCAGAGCCCACCTGTCGCCCGCTGGCCACCGTGCGTGGGCGGGTCGGATCTTGGCGCCAGCCTTGCCGGCTGAAGGCAGCTTCGGCGCGACAGGCCCTTTATCTTGCCCGCCGAACCAGTGCCCACCGCCGCATACTGTTCCATCCCCCCCATCCACTCACCGCCGTCGTCCCACCTGGCTCACCGTCGCTCCCCTCTCCCTCGGCGACGCCGCTGGAGCCATACCGCACCGCTTTCGGACGCCGCCGCCCACCCCCCCCCCCCCCTCTTCCCCTCCTGCTTTGCCGTCTTGGCCACGCCGTTCCCTCCTGGCCACGCGTCCCCCCCCCTCTTGGCCACTCGCCACGGCGGCCATGACGCCCCTTACCCCTCGCCGCTGCGCGTCGGTGCCCTGCCTGACGACCCTGCACGTGGACCCTGGCGGCGGCGGGGGTGGCCTCCCCAGCGACAGCCCGACGGCAGCAGGCGGTGGTGGTGGCAGCGGCAGTGGCGGCTCGCCCCGTGCCGCGCTGTTCCCGCGGTCGGCGTTTGCGCCGGCGGCGGCGACAGGCGAGCGGGCTGCGCGGGTGGCGGGGGTGCCCCACCGGTCGGCCAGCGCCGTGTGCCTGACCTCCCTGGCCGGGCCACCCCCGCCGCCGCGGTCGGGCCACCGGCGGCAGCGGAGCCATCTGCGCGGGCTGGCCGGCCTGACGCCGGCCGACCTGGGCTGGGCGGCCGCCGCCCGGCGGGTCGGGCGCACGATGGCCGCCCCCGCGGTGACGCCGGTCGTGGCGTCCAGGGAGGGCGCCGCCCTGCAGCCGCTTGTGCTCTTTCACGGGGGGCCCATCGGCGAGCCTGACGAAGCGGTCCGTGCAGCGTCCGGCGGTGGCGGCAGCGGCAGCGACGACAACGGAGCCGCTTCCTCCCGTCATGAACCAGAGATGTCCGCGCCGCTGCTGTTTGGGGGCAACCCCCCGGGCGCGCCCACGGGGGCGACCAACTCGGTGGTGTCTGCGACGGGGGTGCTCGCGCCGCGCGGGGGTGCGACGGCCACCGCGTCGACGGACGGCGGCGCCCCCGCCGCCGGTGCAGGGGACGGCGCTGCCGTCACTGGTGGGGACGGCGGCGGGCGCGCGAGCAACGCGCCGGTACCCGCCGGCGCGGCCGCTGGGGACGAGCGCGGCGGGGAGCGGGCGGTGGCAAAAAAGGGGGAGGACGGGCGTGACCGGCGCTCCTTGCTGGCGGCTGTCACCATGGCGGTCTCCCTGCTGGGCCTTCCCGGCCGTGCGGCGGGGATGACGGAGCTGCTCGCGTCCATCAGCCTGCGGGGCCCGCTGGCCGCCCGCCACCCTTTGTTTGCAGGCCTGAGCCTGGCGGGGGACGTGGCCAGCGAGGCGCTTGGTAACATTTCGTGCCCGCCCGACGGCGCGAGCGGGCTCTTCCACGACTGTGCCCCCCACTCTGCGGCGATGCTCATCCATCTTGTCGTTGATGTACTGAACCTGTCTCCGTATTGAGGAGCACGGTTTAATTGGCGTCGGTCGGTCATTGGGCCGGGGGTGATGTGGGCCGCTTGAGCGACCCGTGTTTCGATCCCAGCCGTCTTCTGGTGACCCCGCTCACCGTCCCGTTTCTGCCGCGGTGCCGCAGTGGAGCTGTACCATCTTAGGGCGATCGCGGCGGTCGCGGTAGGTATTCTTTCTTCTTTTTCTCTGCCGTGTGGAGCACAGACGCTGCGCCGGCTGGACGCGCTGCCACGTGTGCGCCGGCCTGCTCTGGTCTGCTGCTCTGTCTGCGTGAGCGCGCGGTGCGTCTCGGCTTGGCCGTCCCCGCCCGCCGCGGAGTGTATATTATCTTTTTCCGTATGTGCGACGCCGTCGCCCCGTGTTGTACCATAGCCTTGTACCATAGCGTTGTACCATAGCCGCCTTTTTTACTTGAACTTGTGTGTGCGTTTGTGGGTGGGTGGATGGGCTGCTCGTCCTCGTTTGGCTGCGTCCCCCTACCTTTGTTGCCGCGTGTCTGCCAGGAGGGGGAGCGCTGCCTGTTCTTGCGTTGCTCGCAAAATAAAAAAAGACAAAAAAGGGACACACCACGGTCACGGTCACGTCCCGGCGTCGGCGAAGCGCGGTCACCGAGGTTGCCTCTTGGCCGGCAGGGCCGCTAGTCGTCCACAGACCGCGGCTCACGTCGCCGTGGCATGTGGTAAAATTGCCAGACGCTGCACCTCACCCACACGCTTTGCCCACCTGAGGCTCGAGCCCGCCCGTTGATAGGCGCTCATGAGCGCCTTGCCAGCCTGGACGAGTGCACTGCAACTGGAATGGCTCCCCTCCTCCTCTCTCTGGCTATGGGGGCGTTGAGTGGACACAGCCCATCATTGGATGATCCAACCCCGCCTGCAGGCGGGGTTGGATGGCCTGTGTCCAACTGGACACCCGCGCGGGGGACACGCGTTTGTTGATCACCCGCAGGCAACTGACCGGCGGTGCAGCAGCCCGGGGCCTATCCACCCACACCCACACCGTCTGCGGGGTGCCTGCCTGCCGGGCACCCAACCCCCCTCAGCAGCAGCCCATCGCATAGAGAGCTCGCCTCGGCGCCTCTGGCCATCCCCCCCTTCAGCCTTTCCCCTGGTGCCCCGCCCCCCCACGCGTACGCCACAGGCGTCGTGTTCCCCCCCCCCCCCCAGAGAGGTGTGTGGTGCGCAAAGACCATTACCGTCGCTGCCGCTGCCGCCACCCATTGCCGCACGGCACAGACCGCACGGCGTCGGCAGCCCCCCCCCCCCCCCTCCTACCCCCCGACGCCTCCACGCGCGCCACCCGGACGGTACGACAGCGGGCGGGGCTCCCCCATCGCGCCGTGCGGGTGGCGCCCTTCCCCCCATTGACGCGGCTCCTTGCCGCCCCTGCGGCCGCCGCTATCATCGCCCGGCGCCACCGGGAGGGGGACCAGCGAGGGGGTGAAGGCATGCGGGAGAGCGCCGCCGAGTCCCCGCGCAGGTACTCTGCCGGCGCCACCGTAGCTGTGGGCCACGACCGTCGCCGAGACGCCATTGTGTATCTACTGGACGGGGGGGGGGTGTATGCACGGTACGGTAGTTGCGGGGAAGAGAAAGCAGGGCGGGGGGGGGGAGGGGTTATTGCTGTGGGGATTGGGGGCTGCCCGGTCAGCCGCGGGACGCGGGGCGGCGCCCCACCCCCCGGGGCCGCCACGTGAGACAGAGAGGGAGCCTTTCCAAATGGCGACGCGGCCACCGCTGGCGGCGGCCGCCGCCGCGGTGCTCCGTAGCAACAGCAGCCGCAAGCGGGAGGGGGCGGCAAGGGCAGATGTATGCAAAAAGAATAATAAAGAAAGTGCAGCGACCGCCATGGACATTGTGCGCCCATGCGCCCGCCAGAGTGTGAGCAGTGTCACGGGCGGGCGGGGGCGGGGGGGCAGCGCCAAAGGCGGCGGCCGCCGCCGCGGCAGAGAGCGGCGGCAGTGGCGGCGACGGCAGCGGCGGCAGCGGCGGCGGCGGTGGCACTCCCCACACACCCCCGACCGCCCGCCCATGCGCGGGGGCGTCTCGATTCACGAGGCGCGCGCCGCCGCCTTGGATACGCGCGCCCCCCCGGGGGGTGCGCGTACCCGGCCAGCCCCCCCTCCCTTCACCGACCCCGCCGCCTCTCAACGGCCCGCTGCACAGCTTGTCGAGATTCTTTACGTCTCGCGCGCCGCGGCACGCAGCAGCCAGCCTGGCTGGGCCGCCAGGGGGCGGCAGGGGCGTGGCGGGGGGGAGGGGGCCTCAGGGGGGTCGATGGCAGCTCCGCGTAGGGTGGGGGGGGGGGGCAAGCGAGGGGAGGGGCTTTCCAGGCGGGGGATCAACAGAGAGGCAGGACCATGAAGCTGTCGGCTGGTGATGCCGCGAGGGGGGTGGCGTCCTGGATGGGATCGGGGGAAGGAGGGGGGGGTGGGTGGGTGGGTGGGTGGGGAATGGGGCATGGGCGTTGGACGGGGGAGGATCCCTGGGGGCGATGCCCAAAAGCAGCAGGCACGTGCTGTATTGAGGCGGCGGCGTTGCCCCACAGGCCATGCTGCTTTTGACCCGCGGGAGAGGAGATGTGCGCTACGGTGGGGCGGGGAGGGGCATGGTGTGGGGTTGGGCGGGGCAGCGGGTTATGGTGGGGCGGGGGGGGGGGGGGAGGGTAGGGGAGGGTGGGGGAGGGTGGGCGTGAGGGGGTCTACCTGCGTTCCGCGGCGCCGCTATCACACCGGGGCAGCCCCACAGCGGCGACGGCGGCAGCCCAGCGTCGCGGGGAGAGGGCGGGAGGGGGACTGGCGCGGAGGGCGAGAGGGGGACTGGTGCGGCCAGCCGGTGGGTGGCGGCTGCACTTTTGCCTTGACCCCCGCGAGCCGCCCCCCCCCCCCCCTCCCCTCGCTCACCACCGCTCTCCCCCACAGCCCCCCCTCCTTTCGCCGCCGTGATGCGCGCGCCCACGCCAGTCCGCTGCAAGCCGCGCTTCCGCCCGTCCGCCTTTCCCTTCCCCTCGCGTGGTTCCTCGCGCGGCGTTGCGGCAGCGTCGCGGCGGCGTCGCGGCGGCGTCTTGCGGGGTGCGGCGACGGCGATCCCCCCCCCTACATAAAGAGGGGTGGGGGCAGCGGGGGGGGGGGGCGCCTATGGCGAGCGCATCTCTCTTTGCGGTCTGTGTTGGAGCGCAGGCGGCTTGCGGAGTCTCTCTTGCTGCGCGCGCCCGCTCGGTGGCGTTGCCAAGGACTGCGCGGTGGCGGCGGCAGGCACACGGCGGCGGGCCTGACCAACCAACCTTCTTTCCCCCCCCCCCCTTCTTGCCCTGCGGCGGGACACGCTTCTCCCCTTCCCAGGTCGGGCGCTCTGGCAGTAGCGTTGTCAAGCTGCCGCGGCCGTTCCCCCCCCGTTGCCCCTCCCCCTCCAATCCGGGATGGCCCCCCCCGCGGGACGGCGCGGCGCCTGCCGCCGGGCCCCAATGGTCGCCATGGCAGCGTCGGTGGGGACCGCTGCCACGGCGGTGGCGATGGTCGTCGTCGCGGCGTCGGCGGCGGCGACGGCGGCAGCGGCAGCAGCAACGGTGGGGGCGGCGCCCCACCCCGCGGGGCTGCCCTTTCCCCTCGCGGCCGTCGGCGGCACGTACCGCCTCTCCTCCCCCACCGGCGGCCGGCGGGGGTGCGCGGCGACGGTCACCACCGCCACCGCCGGCGGGGTGGTCACCCACCCGAGCCCGGCGGTGTGGGTGGTGCCCCACGGGGTCATCACGGCGGGGGGGGTGCCGTGCTCCTCCCCCTCCTCCCTCGTGGTGGTGGACCTCACCGCCCCCGCCGGGGAGCTCCACGCCGAGGGGCGGCTCCCGCGGCGGCGGCGGCGGCGGCAGCCGCAGGGCGCGCCCCGCAACGACGGCAACCGTCGCTTGGCGGCCCTGCTGGCGGGCGCCCCGGCCGGCGGGCGGCGGGCGGTGGCGGCGCTACTGGACGCGGCCGTGCCGGTGGTGGTGGGCATTGACGCCGCGCCGCGGGTGTGTGGGGGGTGGACCCTCCCGGCGGGGTCGCTGGTGGTGTGGGTGGGCGGCAGGTCGTCTGCGGGGGGGGCGGTCCACCTGGGGGGGGGGCTGCCGCCGTTGCCGGCAAACTCCATGCTGATGTGGGGGGGGGGGGGTGGCGGGTTGACGTGCGTGTACACCCGCGCGGAGAAGGGGTCTGCGACAGCTGGGGAGATGCCGCCGACGGGTGCGGCAGGAGAGGGGGACACATCGGAGGGGGTTGCGACGGAGGTGTTGGGGATGGACGGGGCGCCTGTGGGGGGGATGCCCAAGGAGGAACAGAAGGGAGACGAGGCGGAAGATGAGGGTGAGGACGAAGGGGAAGACAAGGAGGAGGATGTCAGAGAGGACGAGGGGGACGACGAGGGGGGGCGCGCCCCCACTGCCATGCCTGCAACGCCGGTTTTCATGCCCGCCACGGCACCCAATGACGGCAGTGACAATGAGACGGCAGCCGCCGCTGCGGCGACGGAGGCGGCGGTGGCGGCGGCGGCGGCGGTGGCGGCGGCGGCGGCGGCGGCGGAAGGCGCGGGAGCTTCGGGTGACCGGGCGCCCGCCACTGGAGTTGCAGCGACAGGGGATGCGGCGGGGGCGGCCGACGCTCAGGAGGATGCCGATGCGGCCGTCGCCGCAGCACCTGCAGCGCCGGTCTTCATGCCCGCCACGACACCCACTGACGGCAGTGACAATGAGGCGGCAGCCGCCGCCGCGGCGGCGGAGGCGGCGGTGGCGGCGGCGGCGGCGGCGGCGGCGGCGGCGGCGGCGGCGGCGGCGGCGGCGGAAGGCGCGGTCGCGTCGGGTGACCGGGCGCCCGCTACTGGAGTTGCAACGACAGGGGTTGCGGCAGAGGCAGCCGACGCTCAGGAGAACGCCGATGCGGCCGCCGCGGCCGCAGCGGTGGCTGCCGCCCTCGCGGCGGTCTTGGCTGGCGCCCCGAACATGACCGCCACCCCGTCCCCCCCGGCAATGGTGGTCGAAGTTCCGGGCAGCACCACCCCGTCTACAGCGACGGCGACGCCAGTGGCCATGGCCGCTCCGGCACCCACTCCGACGCCGTCGCCATCGTCGTCACCGTTGCCGACGCGTTCCCCGTCGCCGTCGCCAAGTGCCACCCCCCCCACCGATGAGGACGACGACTCGGCGTGCTTCCCCGCCACCGCAACGGTGACGCTCGCGTCCGGGGCGGTCATCCCGCTGGGCGACCTGGCCATTGGCGACGAGGTGCGGGTGGCGCCCGCGGCGGCGCGGGGGCGACCCGCCGGCGCGTCGTCGTCGCGCGTCATCTTCTTTTCCCACCGCCTCCCCGGCGGCGCCTACCCGGCGGTGCGGCTCACCACCGCCGGGGCGGGGTCACTCACCGCCTCGGCGGGGCACCTGCTGCGGCGGGCCGACGGGAGCGCCGTTGCCGCGGGGGCCGTCGCCGTCGGGGACACCCTCCTCTCCCTCCCCGTCGCGGTGGCGGCAGCGAATGGCAGCCGCGAGGACGGCGGCGGCGGCGACGGCGGCGGCGGCGGCGGCAACGCTGCCGGCTCGACAGCGGCAGCAGCAGCAGCAGCAGCAGCAGCGGCGGCGGCACGGGCGGCGGCGGTGGTGACGCGCGTCGAGGCGGTCACGGCGGCCGGGCGGATCCACCCGCACACGCTCGACGGCGGCGGCCTGATTGTCGACGGCTTCCTCGTGACCGAGTACACCACCGCCGTGCCGCCGGCGGTGGCCGCCGCCCTGACCGCCCCGCTGCGGGCGGCGGCGGCGGCCGTGGGGGGGGGGGCGCGGGGGGCAGTGGACGTTACGGCGGGGGCGCTCGAGGGGGATGGCACCGCCCGCCGCGTGGCGGTGCGGCTGCTCGCGTGGGCAGCTGCCGTAGGGGGGGGAAGGCCGACCCGTGAGAGGGCAGAGCGGGGGGGCGGAAGGCGGGTGCCCGCAGCGTGGGCGGTGGCAGCGGCGACAAGCCCCACTGTGTGGGCGCCACTTGCACGACCACCGGGGGACACTGTCCCCTGCAGGCGGATGCACGAGGAGGCGAGGAGGGGGAGGGGGGAGGATGGGGAGGGGCAAGTCGCCATGCATCCTGCCGTCGGTGGCCAGGGGACACTGTCCCCTGCAGGTGGATGCACGAGGAGGCGAGGAGGGGGAGGGGGAAGGATGGGGAGGGGCAAGTCGCCATGCATCCGCGTGCGACGTTGTGAGGCATGCGGACGAACAGGACGGGTGAGGGAGGAGGCTACAAGTACCTACGGGGGGGGCGGGGCGTCGGCCGAGAACAGGCTCCGGTCCTCGTGCAATACATGGCGTTCGGAAGAGAAAAATAGAGTCGCTCGGGGTGGCCAGATCGCAGCTCACGGCCCTGTAGAGTGGTCGCCTGTTTAGAGAATGGTCGACCAAAGGTACAGACGGGCTACTACCGCCTGCCTGCCGCGCGCCTGCGGGGCGCGGTATTGGGCAGGGCAGCGCGCTCCCCTGCCCAATGGGAGCGCCCGCGGGGCGCGGTATTGGGCAGGGCAGCGCGCTCCCCTGCCCACTGGGCGCCGCCGCCGATGGTGGTGGCGTCTGCACCCCCGCCGCGGCGTCGAGGCACCCGACGGCGGTGGTGGAGAAGTGCGGGTAGCTGTTTCGTTTTTTTTTTTTTTTTGTTCTCTTTTCGGGGACCGACGTGCCCGCCGCGAGGACGGTCAGGCCCAGCACCCTTGGCATTGAGGATGTCTGCAGCGGCATGTCGCGAAGGTCCAGCACCCCCCCCCCTGCCTCTCCCCCTCCCCGTCCACGGGGTGGCAGCCGCACCCAAGAGCCAACCGGGCAGACCCCCATCACAGCCTGCCGACGCCGCCTGCCCCGCCCGGCCAGCGACAACGAGAACGCAGCGCAGGACAGTGCCCGCCGGGCCACCGCGTCAACGCGGCCGTGGCAAACCCCGTGGAGGGTATAGTGCGTCCCGTAAAAAGTGGACGTGCACATGTCGTGATCATGTCAAATATCGGCCACTGGACCAATCAAACCCACACTGCACGACCTGTGCACGTCCACTTTTTACGGGACGCACAATAGGACGGCAGACGCCGGCGCAGGCTGCGTCATGGTGGTCTGGGGCCAACCGACGCACCTCGGCTCTCTTCCCGCGCACTGGTCACCACAAGTTGGCGTCACAAGGGTCCCCTGTCTTTTTGAGAGGTAGACGATCGACCGTCTTGGCGTAATCTGTGTCTCTCTCGGACCAAAGCGGGCCGATCGTCAATTGTCTGCGGACGGCAGACAGTGCGGGCGGCAGATGCGGCGTGCGCTTCACGAGTGCGGGGCCTCTCGGGGTCAGTCTGTCGATCACGCCGCTGCTCCTACATATCTACCTTTCCTCTCGATCTGTGCAGAGAGAGGCATGACGCCACAGCGGTGGCGATCCCACCAAGGCCACGGCTCGTGTCCGTGCCGTCGGCTCGCCGTCCTCTCTCTGTCGCAACCCCCCCGCGGCAGGCTCCCCCTCCCCCCCGCCCCTCGTCGTCTGCACGGCAGCCCACCGGTCGCGCGCCTCCTTCCTGGCGGCGCAGCCATGGTGGCGCCTCTGCCTGTGGACGCCATCCTCGCCGTCCTCCGTACCATCCCGTCGATCGCGGTGGTGCCGGCGGGGATCCCCTTCGAGCTGCCCCCCCCCCCCCTGCCGCAGGCGCTCTACCCCTACTTTGCCGCCCCCGGCGCCTTGCCCCGCACGTCCGCCCGCCTGCGGGCGTCCCACTCCCTCACCGCCGCCGGCTACATTGAGCGCTTCGGCGACCTGCTCAACGCCTCACTCGACGAGGCCGCCGCCGCGGTTGCCGCCACCCCGCCGTCGGCGGCCCAGGCGGTGCGGCTGCACCGGGCGGGCGTCGCGGCGCTGCTCATTCGCACCGCCACCGCCGAGTGCTGATGCCCCTCCACCCCCGAGCGCGTGCTCCGCGTCACCGCCGCGATTGCCGACCGCTGGTACAAGGCACCGCCGCGGGCGGGCGCGCCGGGGCGTCTGGACGCGGCGGTCGCGGCATACCCCCTCCTGCACCTGCTGTGGGCAACCACAGAGGCGGCGGTGGTGGCCTCCGACGCCGCCGCCCGGCGGGCGCAGCGGCCCGACGGGGGGGCGGCCGACGCGGGCGCGACGGCCGGCGGCGGGCCCGCCGGCGCGTGCGCGCCGGCCGAGGCGGCCGTCGCGGTGGACGTGCTGTCGGCGGTGTCCGCCGACCCGCTGCTGCTGCAGGGGGTCTTTTCGGTGGACTGCCCAGACGCCGAAGCCGCGGCCGCGACGGTCTCGGCGTTTGACCACCTGGGCATCCACCTCGACCGCACCGCCCACCTGGCGTCGTGCTGTCTCCCAGACCTCACCGCCGGCCTCGCCGCCGCCGTGACCGCCTGGGCGCCTACGGCGCCGCGGGCGCTTGCTGCCGGCACGCCGCCGGGGGCGATTGTGGAGCGCCTCCACGGGTGGCTTAATCTGCTAACGACCGTCGCAGCGGCCTACCCGCCCGGCGTGCGGTCGTCAGCGGCGGCCGCCGAGGCGGCCATTGCCGCCTATGACGCGGCCGGCCCGGTTGGCGGCGGTCGTTGAGGAGGCGACCGTCGACGCGGCAGGACCGGTACGGGCCGTCATGGCGACGGGGGCGGCGGCGGAGCCTGGCTGGGAGCCGCTGGCTGCCTCCAAGGCGGTCATTGCGTGGCTGGTCTCTGACATCCGGCGGGTCGTGCAGGCGCGCCCGCCGTCGGATGTGGACTCCAAACTCCGCCCCTTTACCCTTTACCAGCTACTCGTGACGCGGGTGCTGGGGGCGGCGGCGCCGAACAGGTTGCCGCCGGGCTCCGCGGCCGCGGCGTCGGTGCGTTCTCGGCCGGCGGAGCGGGTGTGGACGGCCATGTTCCATGCCGGCCGGGGGGGCATGACGCCCAGGGCGGGGCACAAGCGGGTCGACTACATCCAAGGCGCCCGCCTGATGCTCCTCCTCCCCTCTGCGGAGAGCGTAGAGGTTACCGACGGTCCGGTGGAGGGCGCGACGCGGGTCGGCGCCTCGGGCGGGCGCATGTTAGTGACGCGCGGTGGCCGCACGGCGGCGCCAGTTTTTGGCAGCTGAAAGGTTTTCATTGCGTCGGCGGCAGACGTGGCGGCGCTTGCCACGCTCGCGCCCATCACGTACGGCTGCGTGCGGTGCGGCTCGTTGTGGGCGACGCGCCTGCCGTTGCCGTGGCCGCAGGCGCCAGACGGCCAGCCGGCAGTCGCGCGACAGCCGCTGCGCTCGTGTTCTGGCTGTGGGGCCACCTGCTACTGCTCCCGGGAGTGCCAAAAGGCCGACTGGCGGGAGGGTGGTGGTGTCGGCGGCAGCGGCGGGGGCGGCCACAAGCGGGTGTGCCCCAAGTGGGCGGCGCTGAAGGCGGTGGGCACCTACGTGCCCGGCGTGCCCAACAGCGTTGACGCGCAGAAGGCGCACATAGCCGACTGGGTGTAGCAATATGGTTGGCCGTATTGTGACCCTAATATTAGGGGGGCTACCTCTAACCCTTAACTTTCAATTCGGGAGTCCGTACTGGTCACGGTATCTATAAGTTACGTATGACCAGAGGGACTTGCATCTTGGGGTGGAGGGTAGTTAGTAGTGTCTCCGAGGGTTTATAACGAGGGGGCCGGCGGCGAATCCACCGCCGGCCATGGTAGAACAACAAACCCCTCCCATTTGGGCTCCCATCTTGGTCCCGTGGCTTGCGCTCCAAGGACAGCAACCTTGGCCTCCCGGTGACGTTGGTGCCGATCCCCCCTGGTGAGTGTTCCCTGAGAGTGGACGTGCAGCGGATACCTATTGTGCTACATTGGTGGAGCAGCAGGGGACGGGTTTCCGTCACCCTTGTGGTGACGCCGTCTTCGGCCCTGGCACACGGATAGGGATCCAGTCCTTTTCTTGTACTCGTGGTGCTGCGATCTGTTTGATTGTTTTGAGTGGTTGCGTTTGACTGCGATCTACGGTTACTCTCCCCCAACTACCCCCTCGCTCTCTTATTCGTGGTGACTGTTACGTCGGTTGACTGATTGTGACTATGTCTACCCAAGAAACGGGGAACGTTCAAGATGATGGATCGGCGTCGACACCGACCCCGGAGCTGAACCCGGGAACCTGGATCGGTAACCCGATCGACAACATTGAGACGCCGATGCTCTCCGGTGCCGGATCGACGATTGGTACGGCACGGACGGCCGGGGGCGGCGGACCGCCGCCGCTGTCCTCTGCCGACCTCACGCCGCCGCCACCTTCACCAGGGGACTCCCTGATGGCATCATTGGCCCGCATCGAGGCCCGGTTCACCGGGCTCGACGCCCGTCAAGAGCGTACGGAGGACGCAATGGCTGTGCTGATGTCAGCACGCCATACGACGGTACCCCGTCGGGTTCCTCCCACACCGGTACGGTTTGAACCGGCCGGACTACTTTCGGAGTCCACCAGGGTCAACCCCGGTGTTGCTACTCCTGGACAACCCCCGGACACGGCGGGTTGTGGATTCGACTCGTCGGCTGAGTTGGAACGTAGCCATGCGGAGCGCTACGCTCGGAGCACCCAGAGCGGGCTCCGCGGATATGATCCGGCGGATACTTACGCCGGAACAGAGTCGGCGATGGGGGGAGGCGGTACCGTCTCGCAGTATCCCATCGACGAAGGGAGCCAGGCAACTCGGGTACCCGAGGCGCCGACGGCGGAAGTCCCAGCGTCACTGGTGCAAGCGATGACAGCGCAGGTTACTGCGAGCTTACTGAAGCGGATGGAGTCCGATGAGTTTACTCATCAACTAGCCAAGCGACTGGATATCCAGGACGCGGACACGGAGGTTGTCAACGAAGTCTTCAGGTCGGTGCTGACTCCTGAACGTTATTGTTTGGAGGACCGATCAACTACCGTATCGGAATCGATGCGTACGACCTCGCACCGAGCGATCCGCTCTATGCAGACCCTTATGAAGGGAGTCCCTATGTTCGGGGGCCCTAACGGACGCCCGTTGGCAGTCATTGGCTTCGTGACTAGCTATAAGGTAGCCGCGGACAAGGCACTCGTCAACGAGGGGCTGGCACTGGAGATCCCGTTCTTTGTGGATGAACGGGTCCGAGGCATCCTCCGCCAGGCATCCCCGATGCCGGGAATGAGGGTCGCAGCCACCCCCATGGATTACCGTGGTATACTGAAGGAGCTGCTTAGCAGCTACCTCAGTGAGGACAAGTGCGAAGACCACTATCGGGCCCTTCGCACCGCCACCGCCCAGTCCTGGGAGGATGAGGAGATGTTTGGACGCCGGATCAAAGAGCTCAACTACGAGCTGGGGAAGCTCCTCGGCGAAGGGGAGCTACGGGCCATCCTGTTCGCAGGAGTACCCAACTATGTGCGGATATCCGCACGGGGAGCCAATACGGCTCAGACGAACTTCAGTCGACTGATGCATATGTGGAAGTCCCCAGGGGACGCCTACCGGGTGCTACACCCGGAATGCGCCTTGGCCCCGAAGCCCAAGGGTGAGGGAGGCAAGCCCAGTCTTACCCCGGTATCGAGGCAAGAGAAGGGGGAACGTAAGGCCGCACCAGTACTGGTGGCGACCGAACATACCCCTACCGGTGATGATAAACCTCTAGTCGACCAACAGGGCCACCTGTTGCTACCGGCGACGCCGGTGATCGATGAGCATGGTACGGTAGCGTACATCGCCCCGGCTGGGACCCAGTTCCAGGTTATCGAGGGAGCGGGACGGCGCGTCCCGTATGTGCGGACTACGGGGTATGCCCCGGTTACGGGTAACCCCCACCAGCCCCTGCCGACATGGGCAGTGCGTACGGAGGCACCTCCGCACATCGCTGGTAGAACCAACCGGTTGGGGGAGTCCATGTTCCGGTTGGCACCGGGACCCAAGGCCTACCAAGGGGCAGGCACTCGGGCGCCCGAGGCAGGCAACCGGACATATGGAGCCAACCCGACGCGGACGCCCGGGACGGCCGGGACGTCCGGATGTATGTTGTGCGGAGACCCCCAATACTGGGTGTCCTCATGCCCGCTCATCCCGGAGGAGTCTCGACGGGCAGCGGCGCAACGCAAGGCATCCATTGGGGGGTATCCCGCCAGAGGCCCGGCACCGGGTAGGCAGCAAGCTCCAGGAGGAGTGTGGCAGTATTGACCCCCAGGTAGGGGGCAACACGTGCCATGCAAGGGGCGGCAGGCCACTAGCCTGATCCGTTCCTCCCCCTGCATTTGGGTCCATATTCCCTAAGTTCGGGATAGTTAGCTTAGTAGTAAATCCAACTTGGATTTGAGGGTTTTCTGCATTTATCGTCTTGAATTTTCGTGTGGCCCGGTGGGCAGGTGCTGGGGTGGGAGATTCTGAGTGGCGAGATTCTGAGTGGACCCTGGGGGGATAAGGGGAGGGACAGCGGGGCTTGGCCCTGCGTCCCCGTCCCGACCAAGAAACTGTTGGACCACACACCATCTTCTTGTTTGTCCGTGGGGGGATTGCCCCACAACAGGGATAGAGTGTGTGCGACTTGCACTTCTTCCGGTTCCCCCGACACGGGAGGCAGCCCTCGCACACCGCCCCAACTTGGGTACTGTGTGTGCGAGTGGTTTTTGCCACATTTGGTGGAGCAGCAGGGGACAGAGGTAAACTTTACCTCCGGGTGCACCCGGGTGTAGGGGGCCCTCTGTCTCAGAGGAACGGTGGACTTGGACCGTGTCATACGGATCGTTAGCCAACATGGCTAGCTCGGACCCCCCGTCGTCCGGGGAGTACACGGGTGACGCACGTACTTCAGTGCCTTTGAATACTGGTGAGACACAGGTGGGTTTACCTGGGGTCGCAGAGGGACTAGAGGTCCCTCAAGCCAGCAGGACTGGAAGTGCGGGCGGGCAACAGGCCACCCCGACTCAGTCGGGAGTTCACTCGGGTGACACTTCTGACGTGGGTGGGCCGAAGTCTGGCCACCGCGTGGTATACTCAACGGGAACGTCCCAAGGGGTGAGGACTGTCCCCGCGAGTTCCACTCGGGTTGGAGCCAACTTTGGCATGGAGCCATCGCCAACTAGGCTTTCGGAGGACGGCGGACCTCCGTTGGTCGGCGATGGGCTCGCGCCCATGCCCCCGGTTGAGACCCCTGAGGAACGTGGTTACCCCTCAGGTGGACTCCCGGAGGTGGACCGAGACTCAACTGGAGTCGTCAATCCACTCCTCGCGGAAACTGTCCGTCGGGAGGCGACCACTGTGTTGCGGCAGACTTTGCCGGACCTGGTGGTCACGATGACGAATACTATTCTGAATCAGATTGTGGCGAGTTTGCCAGATGGCCTTAATGTCCAGACCGGATTGGGGCCTTCGAGCCCGCAGGCGCAGGGGGTGCCCCCCCTGACACCTATCTCGGGTCGCCCTGAACAGGGGGCGACCCCTGTGACTCCCAACGAGGGAGCCACACCATACTCGGTGGGGCGTACGCCCTTCATGGGGGAGTTCCCCCCGACAACACCGGCGGCTACACCAAGCGCGCCGCGCCGGACTACAGGCACTGTGGGTGAACTTACCCCAGTGCCACAGCGGCTGTTCCCTCAACGTGAGGTGCCGCCCAAGATCCAGGTAGCCAACCCGGTCTACCAGAGGATCTTTGACTGTGAGACCTACGCCCTCCACAACAAGTCGGTGGCGTATGGTCCTGACCAGGCCCGAGCCATGGGCCGTGCCAAGAAGAATGCACTTCACTCTTTTGGGCACAAAGCGGAGTGGGATGGAACTCCCCCCCTCCGTGTCTTTGAGTTCCTACGTCGTTTCACAAAAGCCTGTGACGACAATGCCATAAGTGAAGGCATGGCTTTTTACATGCTACAGGAGTTTACGAAGGGAGACCTGCGGACAGAACTTATGTCCGTCATGCCCAGCTCCTCAAGTGGAGGCGCTGGGAAGGTGACGTCCTATTTGGAGCTCGTCAACTGGTTGTTGAGGGCCATGGTTGATGAAGCGGCGTTGGCTTCTCAAGTCGAGGAGTTTACGCAAGCCCATCAGGAAGAGGCGGAGGACGAGTTGTCCTTTGCGGAGCGAGTCCGTAAGCTCAACAATCTTTGTGGGTTTCTTCATCCACAAGCTGTGGTGAAGAGTCGGTTTGTGGAAGGACTCCACTGGTCAGTCCGGATGGAGACCCGGGAGCATAACACTGCCCGGGCGACCCTGGCCGAGTTGGCTAGGTTCGCCTACCGCAGAGGCGAGGCCTACCGCAAGTTGCGGGAAGAACAACGCCAGGAGCGTCAGGCCGAGTTGGCCAAGGAACGGGAAGAGGCGCGCCAGGCCAGAGAGTTGCGAGAGGCACGCCGAATCCGCAAGGAGAGGGTGGTAGCTGCCGTGGGAACTTCCCAAGGTACCTCGTCGTCTTCCCCAGTTGGGAAGACCCCTCCGGGAACTGATCATCGGTGTTGGAACTGCAACTCCGATGGTCACTGGGCATATGATTGCCCCAAGTTGAGTAAACGCATCCAACAGCTTGTTAGGAATGCGAGTAAGAAGTCGGCTACGAACGAAGTGCGTTCACGCCGCGAGGGTGGGTCTCGACCAGTGGTGGCGGTCGCCACACCCTCGACGGAGGGGGCGGACACGTCGTCCTCGGACTCGTCGTCGTCCCCTTCGCCCTCAGATTCGGACGCCAAGTCGGCGGGAAACGAATGACCGTTGGAGCTGGTCGTCCGAAGCTCACAACGGCAGCCTCGGCCAAGTGGGCCAAGAGGACGAATCAACCGTGTCGGATACTGCGGCGACCTAAGGGAGTCCGCCCACCTCGGGTGGGACTTCCCAAGAACGTAAACCCACGTCGGGTCATCGCGGTGCTGACGGGTGAGAATTTCCAGGTGGCTGGACGGGTGCAACTTGCCCCCGGCCGCGCCTGTTGTGTCCGTATCGTACTTGATACCGGGTCAGGAGCCTCCTTGATACGCAAGTCGCTATTACCAAAGGGGATGAGGCTCCAACGCTGGAAGTCTAAAGCTGACCATCTGATCGATATCAATGGTGGGGTACTTCCCATCGTTGGTGCCGTGACCCTACCAACTCGGTTGGGGACCCATGAGGTCGACGTGACCTATGGAGTAGTTGAGAATATATCGGTACCCCTGCTTCTGGGTACCCCTTATGTCGTAACACAAGTGCCTTTGATTTGTGGCCCTGAGTACTGGGTCAAGTTGATGAATGGGGAGACTATCCCCATCCTGGGTAAGGGAAAGTCTGTGGCTCCTGTGACAGTTTCACAGTCGAAGCCTGTTTGTTCTGTGAGGGAAGGGTTTACTGCTACTCTGCGTTTAGCCCGTAAAGTCATGTTGCCCCCCAACTCGGTGGCGCACGTGGATGTTGTAACTGATTATGCGGGGAACGGGTTGGTGCACCCTAACCCCCGTCTTGCTCGCAAGCACCAAGTGCATGTTGCCCTTGGCACGATGGACTCCAAAGCCGGAGTCCCGTGGAGGATCCAGGTGATGAACCTGAGCTCGTCGCCCAAGTTCTTCAAGTCGGGGGCCAAGTTCGGCTATATCGACCAACACGAGGGACCGGTAGTAGCGGTCACCCTCAGCGCGGGCGCAAGTAGCGACCCGAAGTCCGGAAAGGAGAAGCATCAAGCCAAGTCGGCCGCCTCTCCTCGGCCCCAGGTAAACATGGAGGGTGTTCCACCCAGGTTGAGGGCTCAAGTTGAACGCCTCTTGGACCAATATCACAAGTTGTGGGATGGTCAATTGGGACTCATGAGAGCTACCCAACACCGGATCGAGTTGAAACCCGGTGCGCCCCCTATACGCCAACAACCGTATAGGGGGGGACCCCGTTCAAGGGCCCTCGTTAAGGAGCAAGTTGCTCGCATGGAGGCCCTCGATGTGATCGAGGCCAGCAACGCCGAGTGGGCGAGTCCGGTGGTGATCGTCCCCAAAGTTGATGGGACCCCCCGGTTCTGTATCGACTACCGTAAGCTCAACGAGAGCACGGTGAAGGATAGTTATCCCCTACCTCGGATGGATGACTGTCTGGACTCTCTGGGGGAGGCAAACGTGTTCTCTACCCTGGACTGTAACGCGGGGTACTGGCAAATTCCCATTGCCCCGGAGGACAGGCATAAAACTACCTTTACCTGTCACTGTGGTACCTACCAGTGCAAGCGTCTACCGTTTGGCCTGTGTAACGCGCCGGCAACTTTCCAGCGCGCTATGGACATGATTCTGGCCGGAGTACGGTGGCAGATCTGTCTCGTGTACCTAGACGATATCATTGTGTTCTCCCGAAGTCCGGAGGAACACATTGGCCATCTTGGCCAGGTGTTCAAGCTACTTGCTGACGCCGGAGTGTCACTGAAGGCGAGTAAGTGCCACCTCTTCACTCAAGAGGTGGAGTACTTGGGACATGTTGTCCGTCCGGGGCGTCTCAGTGTCAACGAGAAAAACTTGAGGGCCATCCGCGAGGCTCAGTACCCCCGGACCCAGACCCAGATGAGGAGCTTCCTCGGGATGTGTAACGTGTACCGACGTTTCACTAAGGGCTTCGCCAAAGTGGCGAAGCCGTTGAATGAGTTAGTGAGCTCAACGCTACCGAAGAACCTGCCTCCCCCAAGTCGGGTGGAGCAGGAATCCTTTGAGACTCTTCGGGACCTTCTGCTGAAGCCCCCTATCCTGGCTATTCCCAGGTTGGGAGGCCACTACATCCTGGATGTGGACGCTAGCTACGACCAACTTGGTTGTGTGTTGCTTCAGCAACAGCCGGACAAGGAGTACTTGCCGGTGGGATACTTCAGCAAGGGGCTAAACTCGGCCGAGAAGAACTACGGAGTCACCGAGTTGGAAGGACTCGCAGTGGTATGGGCGGTGACGTCACTTCGTCACTACCTAGAGGGTGAGAAGTTCCTCATCCGCTTTGACCACCGCGCGTTGCAGTTCATCTTCAAGACGGACTGTACGAACACTCGTCTCAACCGGTGGAGGGTGCGACTTGCACCCTTCAACTTTGATATTGAGTACCGACCTGGCAGGCAACATGCCCTTGCCGACGGCCTCTCTCGGGTACCTACCGAGGGACTGGACACCACCCCAGTCGATGAGGACATCCCCATCGTGGGGGTAGTCACGCGCTCGGGTCAGGCGTTGAATCCCGAGGCGCCAGGGAACAAGAAGTACTTGCCCCTGTCCCTGGACGAAGTAGTGAAGGCCCAGGCCGAGGATCCCTTCTGCAAGTCGCAGAGGGATACCCTGGATACAGTGGCGGAGACGCGGTTCTTCCTGGGAGACGATGGCCTCCTCATGAGGAGGGGGGTATTCCAGGGGACCGAACAACTTGTCGTCCCCGCATCCCTCAAGGACAGTATCCTTGAGAGGGAGCATAACGCTCCCACGGGTGGACACCTGGGGTCTAGTAAACTGTACCAGACCCTGAGGACCAGGTACTACTGGCCGTCCATGGTGGTGGACATCTACAGTTGGGTGGCTGCCTGCACAAGTTGTGCACAGAACCGTCTGATGGAACGGCGGCCTACTACGGCTATGCTATTGTTCCCGGCCAAGGAGCCCTTCGCCGCGTTGGCGATGGACATCCTTGGGCCACTGCCAGTGACCGAGGAGGGCAACCAGTACCTCCTGGTCATCTGTGACCGCTTCACGAAACTTACGCGAGCGATCCCACTGGCAGAGATCACGGCCATGTCGGTCGTGTCAGCCTTCCTAGATCACTGGGTTGCCGCGTATGGCATTCCGGATAGTACACTATCGGACAATGGACCGCAATTTGCGTCTGTACTGTTTCAAGGAGTGCTGGATATGTTGGGGGTTAAGGCAAACTATGCCACCCCCTACCACCCACAAACTAATGGGCAGGTGGAGCGCTTCAACAAAACTATTGTTAGGCAGCTGCGCCATTATGTGAGTGAGCACGTGAAGACGTGGGACCAATACATTTCTATTCTGACCACTGCCTACAATTCGCAGGTTCACTCATCTACCGGGGAAGTACCCCTCGCTTTTGTGACCCCCCGTCGCGTGCGGTCTATTGCCGTGCGGCGGCCGCTCCCAACTAGGGAGGATGGTGGCAGTACGCCCACTCCTACTGAGAGTAAGGCGGAGTTCGCTGCTAGGCTTGAAAACCTCATCCCTAAAGTCAGGGCTGAGATGGACAAAGCACAAAAGCGCTACAAGCGTACCTTTGACAAAAAGGTGCGCAACGCCAAGCATGTCCCGAGCAGGGTGACTGGGTATTGGTCCACTCACACACCCCAACTGGGGTAAGTTGGTGTTCCAGACGAAGGGGCCGTACCAGGTCCTTCGTACTGATGGGCGGCGCTTCACCATCGAAAGTGACGATGGGGTCCGCACAGTGAACGGACAGGACGTGGTCAAAGTTGCACCACCGCCTGCAGGCGACCCAGCTTGGGCGCGTGCTTTGAAAACGTGGCGCCTGCCCTCGCTGCCTGCAGCCAAACAGGGCCCGCAGGAGTACGTGTTCGACAAGTTCATCGACCACGGCTGGGATGAGGATACTGACCGCCTCATGTTGAGGGTGCGTTGGTTTGGCTACAAAGCCAAGGATGATACGTGGGAGTATGTGGAGGACCTTCCTGCTGAGAAGGTCCGGGCGTACTGTGCCCGGAACGAGATAGACCCTAACAGCCCTCCCTCAACGTGAGGGAAGGCCGAGCAACAGTGCCAAGAGAGTGCTTCAAGTCGAAGTGGTACGCAGAGTGGCTTTAAACTACAGCCCTAACCCTCACACTCTCACAACAAAGGCAGCTGCCAACTAGGCACGCATGCTAGACTCTCCCACTCCACGGCCCTCGCCCTCACGTGGAGGCGAGCGGCGAGACCCACGCCGATAACGGTCTCCACTCGTTGGAAGGGGCGGCGGCTCCAAGTCGGAACCGTCGCGCCCCTCACGGTCGCGGCAAGTGGCGCCGACCGTGGCTACTCTTCTGCCTGGTCTTGCGCGCAAGTTTGCGACGCAGACGCTGGACAGACTCCGTCTCCGATGGGGTAGAGGACTCCGAGACGGAGTAGGACAACTCGTCTTCCGACACGGAGGGAGAGCGCCGCGAGTGACGGCGACGACGGCGAGGAGGCGAGTATGCCCGGCTCGCACGACGCTTGCCACGCCCAAATGGGGTTGGCTGGGGCATAATAGCCCCAATGCGAGCCAACTCGGCCGTCATAAACTCCGCCACCGACTCGCAACTCGCGGTCGCCACTGCAGTACGAACGCGCTCCTCAA
>CM020619.1:2083018-2261948 GCA_009829735.1 Pyropia yezoensis
AATATATCGGTACCCCTGCTTCTGGGTACCCCTTATGTCGTAACACAAGTGCCCTTTGATTTGTGGCCCTGAGTACTGGGTCAAGTTGATGAATGGGGAGACTATCCCCATCCTGGGTAAGGGAAAGTCTGTGGCTCCTGTGACAGTTTCACAGTCGAAGCCTGTTTGTTCTGTGAGGGAAGGGTTTACTGCTACTCTGCGTTTAGCCCGTAAAGTCATGTTGCCCCCCAACTCGGTGGCGCACGTGGATGTTGTAACTGATTATGCGGGGAACGGGTTGGTGCACCCTAACCCCCGTCTTGCTCGCAAGCACCAAGTGCATGTTGCCCTTGGCACGATGGACTCCAAAGCCGGAGTCCCGTGGAGGATCCAGGTGATGAACCTGAGCTCGTCGCCCAAGTTCTTCAAGTCGGGGGCCAAGTTCGGCTATATCGACCAACACGAGGGACCGGTAGTAGCGGTCACCCTCAGCGCGGGCGCAAGTAGCGACCCGAAGTCCGGAAAGGAGAAGCATCAAGCCAAGTCGGCCGCCTCTCCTCGGCCCCAGGTAAACATGGAGGGTGTTCCACCCAGGTTGAGGGCTCAAGTTGAACGCCTCTTGGACCAATATCACAAGTTGTGGGATGGTCAATTGGGACTCATGAGAGCTACCCAACACCGGATCGAGTTGAAACCCGGTGCGCCCCCTATACGCCAACAACCGTATAGGGGGGGACCCCGTTCAAGGGCCCTCGTTAAGGAGCAAGTTGCTCGCATGGAGGCCCTCGATGTGATCGAGGCCAGCAACGCCGAGTGGGCGAGTCCGGTGGTGATCGTCCCCAAAGTTGATGGGACCCCCCGGTTCTGTATCGACTACCGTAAGCTCAACGAGAGCACGGTGAAGGATAGTTATCCCCTACCTCGGATGGATGACTGTCTGGACTCTCTGGGGGAGGCAAACGTGTTCTCTACCCTGGACTGTAACGCGGGGTACTGGCAAATTCCCATTGCCCCGGAGGACAGGCATAAAACTACCTTTACCTGTCACTGTGGTACCTACCAGTGCAAGCGTCTACCGTTTGGCCTGTGTAACGCGCCGGCAACTTTCCAGCGCGCTATGGACATGATTCTGGCCGGAGTACGGTGGCAGATCTGTCTCGTGTACCTAGACGATATCATTGTGTTCTCCCGAAGTCCGGAGGAACACATTGGCCATCTTGGCCAGGTGTTCAAGCTACTTGCTGACGCCGGAGTGTCACTGAAGGCGAGTAAGTGCCACCTCTTCACTCAAGAGGTGGAGTACTTGGGACATGTTGTCCGTCCGGGGCGTCTCAGTGTCAACGAGAAAAACTTGAGGGCCATCCGCGAGGCTCAGTACCCCCGGACCCAGACCCAGATGAGGAGCTTCCTCGGGATGTGTAACGTGTACCGACGTTTCACTAAGGGCTTCGCCAAAGTGGCGAAGCCGTTGAATGAGTTAGTGAGCTCAACGCTACCGAAGAACCTGCCTCCCCCAAGTCGGGTGGAGCAGGAATCCTTTGAGACTCTTCGGGACCTTCTGCTGAAGCCCCCTATCCTGGCTATTCCCAGGTTGGGAGGCCACTACATCCTGGATGTGGACGCTAGCTACGACCAACTTGGTTGTGTGTTGCTTCAGCAACAGCCGGACAAGGAGTACTTGCCGGTGGGATACTTCAGCAAGGGGCTAAACTCGGCCGAGAAGAACTACGGAGTCACCGAGTTGGAAGGACTCGCAGTGGTATGGGCGGTGACGTCACTTCGTCACTACCTAGAGGGTGAGAAGTTCCTCATCCGCTTTGACCACCGCGCGTTGCAGTTCATCTTCAAGACGGACTGTACGAACACTCGTCTCAACCGGTGGAGGGTGCGACTTGCACCCTTCAACTTTGATATTGAGTACCGACCTGGCAGGCAACATGCCCTTGCCGACGGCCTCTCTCGGGTACCTACCGAGGGACTGGACACCACCCCAGTCGATGAGGACATCCCCATCGTGGGGGTAGTCACGCGCTCGGGTCAGGCGTTGAATCCCGAGGCGCCAGGGAACAAGAAGTACTTGCCCCTGTCCCTGGACGAAGTAGTGAAGGCCCAGGCCGAGGATCCCTTCTGCAAGTCGCAGAGGGATACCCTGGATACAGTGGCGGAGACGCGGTTCTTCCTGGGAGACGATGGCCTCCTCATGAGGAGGGGGGTATTCCAGGGGACCGAACAACTTGTCGTCCCCGCATCCCTCAAGGACAGTATCCTTGAGAGGGAGCATAACGCTCCCACGGGTGGACACCTGGGGTCTAGTAAACTGTACCAGACCCTGAGGACCAGGTACTACTGGCCGTCCATGGTGGTGGACATCTACAGTTGGGTGGCTGCCTGCACAAGTTGTGCACAGAACCGTCTGATGGAACGGCGGCCTACTACGGCTATGCTATTGTTCCCGGCCAAGGAGCCCTTCGCCGCGTTGGCGATGGACATCCTTGGGCCACTGCCAGTGACCGAGGAGGGCAACCAGTACCTCCTGGTCATCTGTGACCGCTTCACGAAACTTACGCGAGCGATCCCACTGGCAGAGATCACGGCCATGTCGGTCGTGTCAGCCTTCCTAGATCACTGGGTTGCCGCGTATGGCATTCCGGATAGTACACTATCGGACAATGGACCGCAATTTGCGTCTGTACTGTTTCAAGGAGTGCTGGATATGTTGGGGGTTAAGGCAAACTATGCCACCCCCTACCACCCACAAACTAATGGGCAGGTGGAGCGCTTCAACAAAACTATTGTTAGGCAGCTGCGCCATTATGTGAGTGAGCACGTGAAGACGTGGGACCAATACATTTCTATTCTGACCACTGCCTACAATTCGCAGGTTCACTCATCTACCGGGGAAGTACCCCTCGCTTTTGTGACCCCCCGTCGCGTGCGGTCTATTGCCGTGCGGCGGCCGCTCCCAACTAGGGAGGATGGTGGCAGTACGCCCACTCCTACTGAGAGTAAGGCGGAGTTCGCTGCTAGGCTTGAAAACCTCATCCCTAAAGTCAGGGCTGAGATGGACAAAGCACAAAAGCGCTACAAGCGTACCTTTGACAAAAAGGTGCGCAACGCCAAGCATGTCCCCGAGCAGGGTGACTGGGTATTGGTCCACTCACACACCCCAACTGGGGGTAAGTTGGTGTTCCAGACGAAGGGGCCGTACCAGGTCCTTCGTACTGATGGGCGGCGCTTCACCATCGAAAGTGACGATGGGGTCCGCACAGTGAACGGACAGGACGTGGTCAAAGTTGCACCACCGCCTGCAGGCGACCCAGCTTGGGCGCGTGCTTTGAAAACGTGGCGCCTGCCCTCGCTGCCTGCAGCCAAACAGGGCCCGCAGGAGTACGTGTTCGACAAGTTCATCGACCACGGCTGGGATGAGGATACTGACCGCCTCATGTTGAGGGTGCGTTGGTTTGGCTACAAAGCCAAGGATGATACGTGGGAGTATGTGGAGGACCTTCCTGCTGAGAAGGTCCGGGCGTACTGTGCCCGGAACGAGATAGACCCTAACAGCCCTCCCTCAACGTGAGGGAAGGCCGAGCAACAGTGCCAAGAGAGTGCTTCAAGTCGAAGTGGTACGCAGAGTGGCTTTAAACTACAGCCCTAACCCTCACACTCTCACAACAAAGGCAGCTGCCAACTAGGCACGCATGCTAGACTCTCCCACTCCACGGCCCTCGCCCTCACGTGGAGGCGAGCGGCGAGACCCACGCCGATAACGGTCTCCACTCGTTGGAAGGGGCGGCGGCTCCAAGTCGGAACCGTCGCGCCCCTCACGGTCGCGCAAGTGGCGCCGACCGTGGCTACTCTTCTGCCTGGTCTTGCGCGCAAGTTTGCGACGCAGACGCTGGACAGACTCCGTCTCCGATGGGGTAGAGGACTCCGAGACGGAGTAGGACAACTCGTCTTCCGACACGGAGGGAGAGCGCCGCGAGTGACGGCGACGACGGCGAGGAGGCGAGTATGCCCGGCTCGCACGACGCTTGCCACGCCCAAATGGGGTTGGCTGGGGCATAATAGCCCCAATGCGAGCCAACTCGGCCGTCATAAACTCCGCCACCGACTCGCAACTCGCGGTCGCCACTGCAGTACGAACGCGCTCCTCAAGTTGAGGAGTCTCGGAACTTTGGAGGGTTGCGGTCGACGCGGCCAACCAGGAAATGGTGCGCACCAACGTGGTGATCATCATCTCTGAGGTTAGAGGCGTGGGCGGTAACACCAACTTGGGGTATACCGTCAGGAGGGTGGCCCCCAAGTTGGGAGACACCGGTGTGGATGACTCCACGGCCACGCTGATCGGGATGTTCCCGTGAGGCTGGAAAGGAACAGGAGGAAGCGGAGGGGCACGCCGAGGTGGCGGTACCCGGGTGTAACTGCGACCCCGACTTGGGGCCCCCGCAGTAGGTTGAGTCATATGGTCATCATATGAGGGCACAGCCATAACTATGGGCTTGTCCGGGGGTGGCGCAGTGTGACGATCCACCCCCGGGGCATACGGGTAGTCCCCGATGCCCAACCCCTCTCGTAGGACCACACGGCCGTCGTGAAGTTCACGAGCGACCCACACGAACTGGCGAAGTGCGCCATCGTCCTTGGGCCCTCGAGTGGGGCGGCGCAACTTGTGCTCAATGCTCTCCCACTCGATAAACTTGTGGAGGCGGAGCATCTCCTCAAGTAGAGTGAGTTGTCCTCACGAGCACCCCTCAGCAACTAGCTGAGGGGTGAGCTGTTCCAAACCCTGGATGAGCCGGAGGGGGAGATGCCAGAGCATCCCCCGCCGCTGAACACATGACACCCAGGTCGACATGACCTCGAGGAGCCACTGGGTGGCCAACATGGCCCACACCAGATGATCAGGGCCAGCCGTCAACATGACGGAGCCGAAGTGGTCAAGCAACCGTGGCAACAATGCCGGGAACCCGTAGAGGACCTCAACTTGAGGCCACCACTCGGGCTTCTTCGGGTAGTATTGCTCCTTACTGGCAGCAGACTGCTGAGGAAACTCAAGTTGAGCCGAGGTCACCAAGTAGGGACCTCGCCGGAAGTCCTTCTCCATCCGCACATCAAAGTGATGAGTGTGCGGATCGGCCTCGTGAAGGTACGGGGGGCGAGTTGCCACCGCGTCCCAAGTGAAGGTCGGCAAGTCGCCGGGACCCGGGATAGTTCCCCCGCGGTCCACCATGGCCTTGGCCCGCTGCACGTCCTCGACCTCCTCGTCGTCCAGGAAGGCAAACTGGTCCGTCCTGAAGCCGGCAGGGAACCCGACCCTACGGGGATACTTCTCCCGTAGGCGGTCCCATACCCGACCCATCGCTGCGCCGAGTCGGCCACAGCGAAGAACAGTCAACCCCTCCTCATACAGAGGCCAAGCGGGGTAAAACCACCGCCCCAAGGCCTCACGCGGGACAACTTGTCCCACCTCCGGGGGAGATCCTGCCGTCAACCCAAAGCCGGGTGACGCGGGAGTCCCACCCCCCGGAGCGATCGCGGAGCCCCCGCCGGAAGTCCCGGCAGGCGCTGCACCGTAGGAGGTGTCCTCCATACGCTCATCGAGAGAGTCCGTCTCTACTCCCGGAGTCGCCATGGCTCTCCCCAAGTGGGGGAGAGACGTCCTGGCTATCGCGGCACGAGACCCGCCTCGAGTTGAGGGGGACTCGGATCGTGGGTAAACGGGTGGCCTCCCCAGCGTGGGGTGGCCCCGTGTAAGGTGAAGGAGAAGTGGTGGTGGTGGTGAGGTGTGAACCGAGGAGAGCAAGCTGCCAAGTGGGCAAGCTTGAGGAGAGGGGCGGCCAACGTGACCGCCTCCACATCCGCGTTACGTACTCAAGGGGGGACAGCAAGTCGCGTCCCCCCCCCCCAACGCCGAGACGTGCGTTTACGCACCCCCTCACAGGGCCGACCGGGTCGGTCGGAACTGAGGAGAGGGGAGTGTGGCAGTATTGACCCCCAGGTAGGGGGCAACACGTGCCATGCAAGGGGCGGCAGGCCACTAGCCTGATCCGTTCCTCCCCCTGCATTTGGGTCCATATTCCCTAAGTTCGGGATAGTTAGCTTAGTAGTAAATCCAACTTGGATTTGAGGGTTTTCTGCATTTATCGTCTTGAATTTTCGTGTGGCCCGGTGGGCAGGTGCTGGGGTGGGAGATTCTGAGTGGCGAGATTCTGAGTGGACCCTGGGGGGATAAGGGGAGGGACAGCGGGGCTTGGCCCTGCGTCCCCGTCCCGACCAAGAAACTGTTGGACCACACACCATCTTCTTGTTTGTCCGTGGGGGGATTGCCCCACAACAGGGATAGAGTGTGTGCGACTTGCACTTCTTCCGGTTCCCCCGACACGGGAGGCAGCCCTCGCACACCGCCCCAACTTGGGTACTGTGTGTGCGAGTGGTTTTTGCCACAAGGAGTACTGGCCGTCGAGGAGGCAAATCCTCTCCCGGATATCCCGGAAGATAATACCCGGCCGAGCACGGGAAACGAGAAAGAGGAAGGACGACACGGGGTCGCTGGGGTAACCCTAGCAAGCCACCCCGGAGTACCGCGGGGAAAGCCCCACGGAGAGCGCGGTTGAGCCGACGCCGCATCAACCCCCGGGTACACCTTCCGGCCCCGACGACACGGCGTCAGGGGATTGATGACCAACCACCAAGGTTGGGAGGGGAGGACGGGAAGCCCCGTCACATGGAACCAGACAAGGGACCTGTCCAGGATGACCGAGCTACACCGGATATCGGTGTAGGCCACGTAATGTTCACCTTGGACAACTTCAAGGTAGCAGCCACACTGGGGGTTGACCCACAGTCGACCCGATCGTATTACCCTGTACTGGATACAGGGGCTGGACCTAACCTGATCCGGAAGGATACCCTCCCGGACAAGTGGCTCCCGCGAGTCAGAGTTGCTCGGGGGCCCACGATCAAGGATGCGAATGGTCGTCTCATTCGTACGACCGCAGCGATGTCGCTGCGGGTCACCATCAGGGAGCTCACTGCGGAAGTTGACCTTCTCGTGTGTGAGACTCTATCTGTGCCCTGCATACTGGGGTGCACCTTCATCAACGTTCACGTTGATGCAATCCGGCCGGGCCGGAGGACCGTCGAGCTGCAAGAGGCCGAAGGGACGAAGAGAGGACAGACAGCTATCGTCAGGGACCTGACGCTACAAGGGAGCCACGATAACGTGGCTGAGGTATACGCCAGCGTAGAACCGAAGACTCTCCGGCTGGCCAAGCGGACTCGCTTTGATCCGTTATCGGAGACCGTCCTCCCGGTTAACTGTGACCTCGCAGGCATCTGTAGAGTCCAGTCCAACCTACGAACCTACAAGCGCCATGGGTTGACCATGGCCAACGGTATCGTAGACCTCCCAGCGGGGGGGTCATGACTGCTTGTGATGGCGAACTATCGCCGTAAGGCAGTCACCCTTCCGAAAGGAACTATACTCGGGATTGCCCAGCTCTACGAAGGAGACATCTTTACCCCTGACAAGGAAGGTCAAGTGGAACCACTTGAGGTACTGGCGGTCGCCGAGACCACCGAGCGGCAGCAACCCGATGACGGGAAGCCTAACCCGTCGACAGCTCCGGCGGACATTCCGCCAAAGGACCAAGAAGCCTTGAAGGCACTGGCCGAGGCTGACCTCGACCTCCTTCCCCCTTCGGTGGCGGAAGGGGTACGACGGATGCTAAGAAAGCATGATGTCATGTGGACCGGCGGGGCGCTGGGTACCATTGGGGCAACCCAACACCGTATAGACCTGGTACCAGGTGCTCGACCAGCGCGGTCGCAACCGCATCGCGCGGGGCCCATGCAACGAGAGATCGTTGATGGAGAAGTGAAGAGGATGAGCGAAGCTAAATTGATCTGACCTTCGATGTCGGAGTGGGGCGCCCCAGTCGTTATCGTACCGAAGAAGGATCAAACCCCTCGGTTCTGCATCGATTACCGACGCCTCAACTTGGTTACCAAGAAAGACTCCTACCCTTTACCAAGGATGGACGAGTGCATCGACTGGCTGGGGGAAGCCACAGTGTTTACCACTATCGACTGCAATGCCGGGTACTGGCAGATCCCAGTTGCAGAAGAGGATATCCCCAAGACGGCGTTCGTCTGTCACAATGGCGTGTACGAGTTCCTAAGGATGCCCTTCGGATTGTCCAACGCCCCCGCCACATTCCAGCGGGCCATCGACATTAAACTGTCGGGAGTCAAGTGGCGTAACTGCCTGCTGTACTTGGACGACGTCATCGTCTTCTCGCGTAACATGGATGACCATGTGCAACATGTCGACGAGGTACTCACCCTCTTGCGGAACGCCGGGGTAACCCTGCGCCTCAAGAAGTGCGCCTTCTTTCAGCAGACCGTCGAGTATCTGGGTCACCAGATCACACCAGGTAGACTGGGAGTGCTTGAAGCCAATAACCGGGCACTCCGGGATGCGCGATACCCGACCACCCAGACACAGCTGAAAAGCTTCCTGGGGATGTGCAACGTATACCAACGGTTCGTCAAGGACTTCGCTCGTATAGCCAAACCGTTAACGGTTCTGACGAGCAGCGCCTTGCCAAAGGTACTCCAACCTCCCTCGCTCAGCGAGGGAGGGGCATTCGAGCTGCTCAAGCAAGCTCTGCTAGCCCCACCCGTGCTTGCGTTGCCGCATAGACGCGGGACCTTCGTCATCGACGTCGATGCCTACGGTACCCACGTGGGATGCACCCTGTTACAGAGAGAGACAATCCATAATGCTATCCCGGACCTACATCCGGTAGGGTACTTCAGCCGGACACTCAACCCGGCTGAGCGCAACTATAGTGCCACCGAGCGCGAGTGCCTCAGAGTCATATGGGCAGTGCAACCGCTCCGGCCATACCCGGAAGGATCCAGGTTCATCGTGAGGTCCGACCAAGAACCTTTAAGATGTCTCCTCAACCTTGGTGACAAGGATTCCGACAGCCATTGACGGCTAGCCCGGTGGAGGCTTAAGATGGCCGAGCACGACTACCGGACCATATATAAGGCCGGCGCTACCCATCATCTGGGAGACGCGCTGTCGCGACTCGATACACCGAGCGGGGATACCCGACAAGAGGACGAGGACATCCCGGTGGTACCGGTTTGCATGGTGGGTAACGCCACCTAAGGTATGGTTGACCATACCATGGCACACCTGGCGTGCCCATGGACCCTCGCGGACTCCCGCGAGGCACAGGCCAATGAGGATTACTGTAAACGCCATCACCCTAACCTCCTGGCCGGCACGGCCGGCATCTTCTCCGAGAATGACGACGGACTCATATACCGAGCACCCGCCGATGGACGACATCAAGTCGTGGTTCTCGTGTCCTTTCGAGGAGCCGTCATGGAACGAGAACACGAGATCCCCATTGCCGGACACCCGGGGGGTTCGCGCATGTTCGCAGCAATGCGAAGGTTCTTCTACTGGCGAGCAATGGTCGTCGATGTAATCGACCACGTGCGGGGATGCCACCAGTGTGCACGGAATCGTATGAGTCTTCATAGGCGGGCATCCGCTATGAAACTGTTCCCCCCGGATGGGCCCGACGAGCAAGTCGCTATCGACATACTCGGGCCGCTTCCGGTAACGGAAGAAGGGAACAGGTATATCCTGGTCATGTCGGATCGCTTCACTAAGCTGTCACGGGCAGTGGAAATCCCGAACGATACGGCCTACACGATCATGAACGCAGTGGCTGACCACTGGATCAGTGCTTACGGAGTAATGAAGCAACTCCTCTCCGATAACGGAGCAAACTTTACGTCAGCATTCTGCACTAAGGTCCTGGGCATGTTCGGTATCGAACCCCGTCGGGCATCCGACTACCACACGCAATCCAACGGGCAGGTGGAGCGGTTCAACCGCACCATCGTCAAGATGCTCCAATGCTATGTGGCGGAGCACACGAAGACGTGGGACAGGCTTCTGTCCGTCTTGACCCTGGCATACAATGCCAGGCCCCACCGGAGTACCAGCATTGCCCCACTGGAATGGGTCATGCCGATGGGCGTCGGTAACCTGACGCTGCCACCGGGCAGATGAACTCGGTATGACATACCGAAGGGCCGACCGGCCAAACGGATCCACTTAGCTTGGTTGGCCAAGCTATCGTGGATGATACCGAAGCTCAAGGGTGCCCTTGACCGTACACAACTTCGATGCAAGAAGAACTTTGACGCCCGGCTACGGGTACGCAACGCAACCCTGGTAAAAGGTGACTGGGTCTATATCAGACACCAGAAGTTCGGAGGGAACAAGTTTATGCAACCGGTCAAGGGACCGTACCAGATCTTACACAGAGATGATCACTCTGTCATCCTGCACTCCGATACGGAGATACAACGCATCAATCTCAATGATGTGACACCTGCTCCAAAGCCGGAACAGCCTCAGCCGGTACCGGCTGGGTTGCTACGCGAAGCTCTTACAACCCACCGGTCAGATGACCCGGTGGGGCCGGATGGGATTCCATACCAAGTAGAGAGCGTGGTCGGACACACCGACCCGGACCTACCAGGACCCTGGTACGTCAAGATGATGTGGGTCGGATACGACTCACCCACCTGGGAACAGGCGGCGAATATACCCCGCCAACTTCTCATGCCTTACATGAGGCGACGACGCCTACTGTAAAAACCCAACCGACACCGACTTCGGCTGTTGGGGGGTGAGGCTTATACCTCCTAAGTAGGGTGTCACATGGATTCGGCAAGACTTAGGTTCACTAAGTTGAAGCGGACTTAGGCGAACTAAGTAAGCTACTGACTTTTACAAGTTTACTTGAAGGAGATGACTAACTCCGATACATTCAAAGTGACCTGAGGCTTACACCAATGTAAACCTTCATCCATGGGGCAAGTGACGGACCAAGGAAGGTTGACCTTCAGGAGTATTAACCAACCAGGATGGGTTGGGGGGCGCGAGAAAGAACCGAGGCACGCCACGGCTAAGTCAGACGGGGTACTCCCCAAAGGCAGGCATTGGTATCATGCAAACGCCCCAGCGGGGGATGAGTTTATACTCACTACTACCCGGCCACCATAAGGGTCGCCAGGTCCCTCTCCCTCACAAACAATAGCACTCCTCAGTGGGTAGACCCACTGCCCGAGGGAGGCTACTCACGCGTAAGCGCGTACACCTCCAAGCTCCACCGGTCGGCAATCTCACGACGGTCAATCGCCCGAGTTACCTCGGTGCATAGCTGGACGAGGATGCTGCGGCCAGCCTCCACGTCCTCCAGAGCGGACTGGAGGCGGTCCAGCACGCCACCGAAGCAACGCGCGGACCCAACCAGCGCAGCACCTGGGGGGATATCCCCCCAGCTAACAGAGAGACCCTCCCGCATCTCGCGGGCGATGAGGGCGTCAACGCCCTCATACCATAGACGGGGACCCCCGTCACGCATGACAGGGGCGGAAGGTGACACTGGCGCAGCCAGAGGAGCCACAGGAGCCGACACGGCTACCACCGGAGCCGGTGGCGCCTGATACGAGGCCCGGTAGGACCCTACTGAAGGAGCTCCACCGTAACCCCGGCGGGGCTCCGCCCGACGACGGGACACCTCACGCTCCCCACCCGCAGAGCCCCACTCTCGGGGACGACGGCCAACCACCATCGGTATCGGATTACCGAACCACGGGGCGAGGATCTGAAGAGGGTCATGGATAACCATGGGAATACCCAGGTCAGGAACAGCCTCGGTGGACGCCCACCCACGGCAATTGGGCTCACCCGGCTGAGTACGCCGGATACGCAACGAGTGACGAGGCAAGGGGGCAGCCCCAGCCTGCGGGTCCCGGTACGAGGGAAGGGCCAACACCCCAGCCCAGTTCACGGCATTGTGAACAGCCAGCAGGGCCTCGAACTCTCGGGCCAACCCGGTCTTGGCAGCTATCATGTCCACGCCCAGCTGCCCGATGTGCCGACGGACACCCGTCGGAATATGAAACAGGCGCCCCTGCCGGCGGACGGACAGCAAGAAGGAGGAAGCCTGCCCGAGGGTAACCTCAAGGGTGAAGGTACCCTGCAACGGGTACACCGGCCGGGAGGCCAACACACTCCCGAAGTATCGGAGACAGGAGCCGGTGTCAAACCGGAAAGCAGGGGCGGGTTCCCACACCTCCTTCCACAGAGGCGGGCGCACGGCAGTGTACACCGGCGCACGACCGTAACCGGTCTGCAACGCACACGTTATATCGGTGGGGAACGCATCCGCCATGACACCATGGTTGCGTCGCCAACTCGACGCCGACTTCAACCCCGCCATGGGTGGGTACGGAGCCGTCAACGTCAGGTACGGGGATACCCCCGGGAAGTACTCAAACCCGGGATACCGGCCGGTATCACCCACCGTCTCCCCAAACGCCACCGGATCCGCCGCCGCCGCAACCCCCCGAGCACTAGCCGGGTCGTCAACCTCCCGCGGCATTGCGGGGGCAATCAAGTCGCATATACCGAAGGCGGAGTCGAGGTAGACTTCACCCCGCTCCATCCGGGTGCGCCAGAGCTGCGCATGCCGGTCGTCCGGCTGACTCAGGATCCAATGATGTTCCACCCGGACCGCGTTCGGCTGGTTGATCAGCCGCACCAACTCCCGCTCCCAACTCGGGTCCACCTTGACGCGCCGGGAGGACTCTCCAGGGTGACGCGTCTGGTGGAAGTCCACCCGCATCCGCCCAGCGGAGTCCATCGACTCCTGCACAGTCATGCCTCGAACCCGAGCCACCAAGTCGGACATCGTCATGGCGGGTTGACCTGCAGCCAAGGCGTCGCCGCCACCCAACGGGGCAACCCGGGCAGGACCAGGAAGAATCGGGGGCCCCGGGGGGTGCCCCACCGGCAGATGGGCCGGCACCGGAGGCGCACAGGGCCGAGGAGGAAGAAGAAGGGCGGGAGTCCGTCCGGAGTAGCCCCCGGAGTCCACCGCCATCGGAGTAGACACTTCTTGACCACCAAGCGCCCGCGGCACCGCGGGCAGAGCATCGCCGCCACCCGGGCCCGACGTCGGCACCCCGGAGGTAGCAGGGGTAGACCCGTTACCCGCCGCCACGGACACACCAACCGGGCGGGCACTCGCGCCGTCTTGACCCGCCGTCCCGGCCGGGGTGCCGCCACGACCGTCCGACACACCGGCGACGGCGTCTTGAGGTAGAGCCGCGCCGGCACCGGCGACAGGAGCCATCCGGGCCGCTGGAGGAGTAGGGGTAGAGGCAGCTGCTACACGCGGTTGCCCGCCACCCGACGGAGCCGTCGTGCCGCTGCACACGGACGACAATCCGCCCGGCGCGCCTTCCGGGGCCACACGAACGGTCACCCGGTCGCCTTCGTCCTCCGACGAGCTCTCCAAGAAGCACTCGGCGGCGGTGGCAGAGACGGGAACGTCGTCCACCATCACCTCCTCCTCCTCCTCAAGCAGGAGGTCGTCCTCGCCCCCGGGTACCTGGGGGTCCGACATGGTGGAGCCGGGGTAGCAGGGACGCCCCGTGCCAAAGAAGCCGCAGCCGGCTCGACCCGGTACAAGGAACGCTCGCGCGAACGAGCCAGGGAAGCGCGGGCCCCCGCGCTCATAACCACACAGCTCAGCACGAGCGATACGGCAGCGCGGGACGACCCGCGCCAGCCGAGCTACGAGGGCGCTCCACCCAGGCACCTAGATCGGGGCCACGCCCCCCCCACACGGGGTAACCAAGGGGGGTCACCCCCAACCGCCCCCACGCAACGCGGGCAGCCCCCGCCATCCACTCAATCGTCCCGCGAGAGGGGCCCCCTACCACCAGACGCCTGGTGGCGGATCCGCTTGCACCACCCCTCGGAAAGGGGGGTCGTGAACAGAAACCCGCATCGGGAATTCAACGGTCCGGAAAACGGATCGTGTGTGTACCACACGAAGGGGGGCACCCCCCTCAGACACCCTCAAAAAGGGGTGTCTGTCGCGACAGGGCGCAAAGCCCCACCCGACTGGTAAACCGTCACGCGACCCACTTACATTCGGTAACCCGAATGCAACTCGACCCGAGGACGGGCCGAATCTAAGGGGGGGATATGTAGCAATATGGTTGGCCGTATTGTGACCCTAATATTAGAGGGGCTACTTCTAACCCTTAACTTTCAATTTGGGAGTCCGTACTGGTCACGGTATCTATAAGTTACGTATGACCAGAGGGACTTGCATCTTGGGGTGGAGGGTAGTTAGTAGTGTCTCCGAGGGTTTATAACGAGGGGGCCGGCGGCGAATCCACCGCCGGCCATGGTAGAACAACAAACCCCTCCCATTTGGGCTCCCATCTTGGTCCCGTGGCTTGCGCTCCAAGGACAGCAACCTTGGCCTCCCGGTGACGTTGGTGCCGATCCCCCCTGGTGAGTGTTCCCTGAGAGTGGACGTGCAGCGGATACCTATTGTGCTACACTGGGTCCGCACGTGGCCTGCAGAGATGGCCAAGCGGTCGAGGCGGCCGGGCTGGCGCTGGACGACGCCGTAGTGCTGAAAGACGAGGCGGCGGGGACGGCCACCCTCCTGCCCGCCGTGTCGTTCATGCACTCGCGGTTCTCCCTGGGCGAGGTCGGGCTGGCCATGCCGCCGGGGCCCGACGGGCGGCGGCAGCTCCGCTTCATTACCGTCACGCCTCCGGTGCTGTCGGGGGCGTTTGGCGCGGGGTTGCTCGGCCTCGAGCCACTCGACGGCGAGTAGCCGCTGTACCTTTCTAGTCGGCCAGGGTGAGCGGGGGGGGCAAGGTACGAGCTACGCACGTGGCTCGACGGGGTGGGCGTCGCCGCGTGCGCGTGGCGCTTCTCAGCGCCCCGTGGCGGCGGCAAGCGGTACCATCTGACCACCGCCAGCGGGCCCCGCGCTACTCTGCGGCGCCGACGCCGGCGACGGCTGCAGCCAATGCCATGCACCCTACCGACACGAAGGGCGTGGTGCCCGTGGCGGAGAACGCAACGGTGGTCATCTCTCGCCACGGTGGAAATTGTGGCTGTTGGTGCCAGGTGCCGGCGGGGTAGGAACCCCCCCGACCCAGTAGCGGCGCCACGCCGCGTGGCACGGCATCGGGGGTATGGCACGACCGTGGGGAGGACCAGGGGGACGGCGCGTGGACTTTCCCATCGTTTTTCGCGGCACCCCCCCGGTGGTGGAGAGTCCTCCTTCACCCTCCAGGCGCCGCTGATAGCTTGTTGAGTTTTCTGTACGGAAAGTGGGTCTGGGGTGGTCGCGCGGCACCCCAACGCCAACGCCAGGGTATGTCTGAGCAGGGTTGAGAGGTAATAATTATCTTGTCAAAATTATTGAGTAAATTATCATGAAAAGAAACGATCACGAGGCTGCGTGTTCATAATTATCAAACGGTCGACTACGTGTCCCTGGATCCGTGTGAGCCCTCCGTTGAGCCATCGTGCTCGACGGGAAAGACGCGATAGCCATGAACGTGACCACCGTGGCGGCGACAGTCACCCGTGACAGTCCTGTCCCCCACTCGAAGGCACTTCGCAGCGAAGGCGAGGAGGTGCCTCTCAGCTACATGGTCTCCACCGATGTTGGCGTCCTTTCCACCGCCGACGTTGTCCCGCGCATCGACGGCCACATCGGCGAACTAGCTGCACTCCGCGCGAGGGCGGCGAGGCCCGACGCTGTGCGCGTGGCAACCTCCCGGCAGGCGATGCGTGTGAATTCCGCTCCGCTGGGCTACACCTTCGTGTCGGGACCGAACTTGGCTCACCGGCGTCAGAGGAGATCGCCTGGATATTTCAGTCGGTTCGGACCGATATCGGGGAGCCCGCGCCCCGACCGATCGCTTCTCATGCATTTCGTTGATTGCTTCCTTTGATTGATTGCTTTGCGCGCGGCGTCCCCCGCGCCGCGTCCGTTGTGCTTTAAGAGGGTGGCGTCGCAGCGCCTGCTCTCGGCGAGGGGGGAGCGGGGGAGGCGCTCTCGCGCGACATAAGAGCCGACGGTGCCACCCGTACCGGCGGTCTCGAGGGGAGAGCAGAGTGGAACACAGCATCGTGGAGTCGGGGCTCTTGGCCGGACGTCGGCTTGCCCGTTCTCTGCGCCCGGCCGGACGTCGGCTGGGGTCCACTCCATACACACCTACTTTTTCTGCCACTCTGACCACATTCGCGAATTCCTTCAGGCGGCGACGCGCGTGAGCAAGACGCGCGCGCGGCCGAGTCGGGCCCGGTTCTGACGTGCGCACGCAAGACGCGCTCTTGCTGCGACGCACACCCCCCCCCCGCCAACACTACGTGAGACCAAGCCGGACCGGCCTGCGACGGTGAGAGGTCAAAATTGAGCGACTGGTGGCGGTGCCCAAGACTTTTTCACGATCCTTCAGCGGAAGCTATGGCCGATTCGACAGCGCCCCCTGGTGACCAAGCGGTGGCCGCCCCCCCGGCCAGCCAATTTCTACCCACCATGGAATTGACGGTCCTGACAGAGGAGCAGCGGGGCGCGGCGATTTCCGTCCGTATGTTGGAAGCAGAGGTGCTCCGTCGAGGCGACGTGTCACCTGAAGAAGTCAAAGCGAGCGTGGCTGACTTGCTGCCACCGGTGACCATGTTGGGGACGGCCCTCTTGACTCTTCCATACTTTCATCGGAAGCTGCGAAACGTGATCACGGTAATGGGGGCGCCATTGACCATGCACTCCTCGTGGCGCATAATGATGACGCTGGCGACGAAGATCAACGCGGAAGCTGAAGACCGCAGCGCCGCGGTGGACCTCTTGAAGGCCGTTGAGGCGGAGGGTCGTCGCCGGCCTCAACCCGACGGTAGTCGCGCTGCCGGTGGCATCGCGGCGGCCGACTCAAGTGTGTCGGCGGGCAAGGAATCTGACCGATACGCGCACAACGTGGCCATGCGCTTCCGGGACGCTGCCGCCAAGTTCTCTGGTGGTCTGGGCGAGAGCTGGAGTGAATACATGGCCGAGTACCAGCAGGTGGCACGTGACCACGGGTTGACGTCGACGCAGAAGCTGAACTTCCTGCACAACCTGCTGCGAGGCGATACGAAGCGCTTCTACCTGGACCGCATGGCGCACGTGGGCTCGTTCGCCCAAGCCGTTGAGCAAGTCAGCCTTGAGTACAACTCGTTCATTCGGCAAAACCGGGTAAAGGCCTACCTTAGCGGCCTGCGCATGGCGACCTTCACTGCGAAGGGGCATGACGTGATGACCGCTCTAGAGCGGACCTACCATGAGATCACCCGACTATCCCCTCAAGTCCCCCAGTCTCACCACGGAGATGCGCACAAGGTAGACTTCCTCCGAATGCTGTGGTAGGCCACGCGTGGGCGACGGAGCCCCTCAGTCGCATTGCCACGCACCGCCTGTCGTTCCAGCAGCTGTATGGGGAGCTGGAAGCGGCGCTCCATCTACCTAAGGAGGCCCAGCTGGCCGTCATCCACGACGGAGGTGGCCCTAAGTCGGAGCTCGGCGCGCCGGACACGCCCGGGATTCTCTTTGAGGTTCAAGGCCGATACGTGCGGCGCAACGTAGACCTTGGCCGCCGCCTGGCCTCTTCCGGTTCGAAGTCCGGATCTGGCTTTGACCCTCTCTCCCTCATGGGTTGCTTTAACTATAACGACCCTGGCCATCGGATGAGTGAGTGCCCCCGCCGTGTCGACATGTTCAAGGTCTCAAAGAAGAAGATGGAAACCTTTGCGAAGAAGAGGGTCGCCCGGCCTGCTGCCGCTGTCCTCAACGTCCTGTGCGCGGAGCTGAACGAAGCAGCGTCGTCTGACGCCGCGAACGCCGGCCTCGCACCTGAAGAAAGCGCCGCAACTGAGGAGGTGCTGGTCTTTGACGCCCTCGTTGAAGCCGCCATGCCACCGGCGCCCGCGAATTGCAGTGCTGACGGTGGCGAGGAGACCGCTCCGGATTTTGCGCCGAGGGATTGAGTCGTCGCCCTTCCCTCACGTTCAGACGACGTGGCCGGCCTCCTACCATTGAGACCAGCCACGATGTACTCGCCCTCTTCCTCGCTGCCCTTGGCTCGCGGGAGGACTTCCAGGGGGCCTGCGTCGACACCGGAGCGGAGCGTACCGTCATTGGCAAGCCTCAAGCAGAGGCGTACTGTCGCTGGCTGGGGAAGGAGGTGAAGCTGGCTTCAACCTGCGCCCACCAAGTCTACCGTTTTGGGGGTGGGCTACATCCCAGCGTCGGTGAGGTGCACGTGCGCATACCGTTTGGTACCAACTTTGTCAGGGCGCTGGACGTTGACGTGATCGACCTCAACGTCCCTCTACTGCTGGGGATGAGCCCGATGGACGAGCACGGGATGTACGCCAACACAGTCGTGAACCGGATGGTGTGCGTGCCCGCTGGAGTCACTGCGCCTCCTGTGCGCAAGTTCGGTCACGTCTATCTCGCGTGGACGGATACGGTGCTGTACACAACTGCGGAGCTGAGCAAGCTGCACAGGAACTTCTTCCATCCGCAACCCGAGCGACTCTTTGCCCTCCTGAAGCAGGCTGGCGACTCTGCAGCCGTGCAGACGACCATGAAGCAGCTTGAGGACTTGTCGGCCTCGTGTGACATCTGTCAAAGACTGGCACGCGCTCCCCGACCGATTCCGGGTATCGTTCCCGGCGGAGAAGATTGTGTTCAACCGCCTTATCTTGTTGGACCTGATGTACCTGGATGGACTTCCGGTGCTTCATGTCGTAGACAACTACACCCTCTTCAGCGCTGCCACGTTCCTGACCGAGGAGGAGACGTCCGAGGCCATATGGCGGGCTTATCTGCAGTGCTGGGTGACCCCCTACGTTGGGCATCCGGACTTGATGCACACGGATCAAGGGCCGCAGCTCATCTCTGGGCAGTGGCGAGCCCTCTTGGCTCCCAACGGGATGAAGCACCTAGAATCCGGCGTGGAATCCCACAACTCCCTTGGCGCAGGAGAACGGTACCACGCTTTCATGAGACAGCTGCTTCTGCGTGTACGCGCCGCCCACCCGACGGTGGACCGTGAGCACGCCCTCTCTCTGGCCGATTGGACAATGAACCAGACCGCTGGCACTCACGGGCTGGTGCCCTCCCTACTGGTGTTTGGCGAGTTGCCGCGCCTCCCCGTGGCGCCATCTGCCCTCCCTTCGCAGCAAGAGCGTATGATGGCCGTTCATACGGCTCGGGCGACTCTCCTGCAACACCTGGTACGTACTCGAGTGCTTCGAGCGCTGCGCAGTCGAGTCCCTGCGGCAGCTGACGCAGATATGCGGGCAGGGGCAGCCGTTCTTGTGTACCGGGAGCGGCCAGTGGACAAGTGGGAAGGCCCGTATCCTGCGGTTGCCACAAACGGCAAGCAGGTGTGGCTATTGGTGAGCGGACGGCCCAAGCAGTTCTCCATTGACAAGGTCAATCTGTACGTTGCTGAGTCTGCACCGGCCCTTCCATTGCCGCGACCCGACGCGACCAGCCAGGCGAGGAAACCTGATGCCGCAACAATGGCGGGGGAGCAGAGTAGTACTGTCGCTGAGCCATGTCCCGCACGTCAAGAGCGAGATATGGGGGACCTCCTGGACAATGTTATTGCTGGGGACCAGTTTTTGACTTTCACTCGGCGTGGCCTTGTTCTCTGGGGTGCCTACATCGAGCGCGCCGCACCATCGGTGGTCGACGCCGCGGTTACCGAGGTCCTGGAGCCTGGGGATCCTTGGGCCAACACCCCGGGGTTTCGTGCGGCTCGTAAGGAAGAAGGGGATGGACTCCGACTCCGTCGAACGTGGGATGTCGTCGCACGTGCTGACCTTCCGCCCGGAGCAAACATCATTAAGGGGCGGTTTGTGAACGCGCTGAACCACGTTGGCACGGCAAAGGAGAAGGCAAAGGGACGCTTCGTAGCTCAATGCCACAAAAACAAGGACCAACCTGTCGTGGTCCACAACAACCCTACCCTGCGCCAGCGACCGACCAAGGTTATCGTCTCTGCCAGCGCCGTGCTCAACTTCCGCGTTTTCTCGCACGACGTGAGCAAGTCTTACCTGCAGAGCAAGGACCATCTCTCGCGCGGGATCTACCTCCAACCTCGCCTTGCGGACATGGACCTGTTTGGAATTAAGGAAGGCGAGTGTCTCCACTTGCTCAAGCCCCTGTACGGGATCTGCAATTCGGGTGACTACTGGGGCATCACCGTAGCCTCCCACATCAAAGATGACTTGAAGATGGCGCCTCTCACAGCTGATCCCTCCCTCTACGACAAGATGGGACCCGACACTGTCGACGGTCTTCTCGGCACTTACGTGGACGACTCCTTCTTGGGCGGCAACGAGGAGTTTCAGGAACACACGAAGAAGACGCTGCAGAGATTTGACTCCAAGCCTCGCGTGTGGGACAACCTGGAGTTCCTGGGAGTGTCTTTGCGCACGATCCCCGGCGGCGTGCGCAGCTTCTCCCTTGACCAGAAGGACTACATCTCGCTGCTGCATGCCCTGCCGCGGAAGGCCCCCTTTGATTCCTTCGTGCGGGCGCGGGCCTGCCTTGCGTGGCTGACACACTCTCGGCCAAACTTGTGCTGTGCAATCAACCGTGCTGCGCAGGTGACTGAGCGGTCGTACAACGACCGCCACGTGAGTGAGCTGAACAAGGCCATGCGTTATGCGTCGGAAACGGCGAACCTAGTCCTGTCCTATGGCCGGCTCGACTACATTGTGCTTCTTGCAGATGCTTCTAACCGGTGTCCCGTCTTGTCGTACGCCAGCAAGAAGTCGCGCCGCGTGGTTCGGTCCATCATGGCGGGGGAGATCTATGCCTTTGCTGACGCCTTTGACGAGGCGTTCATCATCAAGTACGACCTTGAACGCATCCACCGACAATACCTTCCCCTCGTCATGCTGACGGACTCCAAGCAGATGTTCGATGTCATCACCAGGGCTTCTCACACTACGGAGAAGCGGTTAATGATCGACGTGGCGGCCGCGCGTGAGGCGTGCAACCGGGGCGAGATCTCCAATGTCGGGCTGGTGCAGTCGGAACACAATGCCGCCGACGGCCTCACCAAGCCGGGCTTGTGCGCCGCCGTGGACCGCGTGCTCAGGCTCGTTCGCAGACCGCGTTCGCAGGAGGTGCACCCCGCAAATCGACGTTCCTATTGGCTGGCGGCTCGCGGCGGGGCCCCGCGGTGCGGCGCAGCACCTTAACATACGCGGCGATGCCGCGTACGTCGACGGGATGCGCCGCGCTGCGTCGCATGAGAGTTGGAACGAGTGAGCAATATTTGCCCTGTTGAAATTCTTGCAGCGTCACTCAATTAGTTCTCGATCAGTCGTCATTTTTTTTTTTCTCGCATCGCGCGACATGGTGGTCAGCTCTTTCCAGTCCAACAAGCACTCAGCGGCTCCTGCCAATAGCCACATCCGTTCCTTCGCCTGTGCCCAGCCACATCCTTCCATCTTCCGACCACCATGGCGTGCGACACAGCGGTGATAGTCCCCGGCGCGGGAGTCGAGGACGCAAAACAGCAACCAAGTTCTGGACGGCGTCTGCAGGCATCCGCATCGCGCGGGCGAAGTTGGCACCGTACCGGGCCTGCACATCCTCGACAGTAACAGGGATGTTTACTTGTGCGGAAGGAGAAGCAAGCACCCCACGTCTATCGTACATGGTGGCAGCTGCAGAGATGACATGTGCCGCAGCGGCAGTCTGACAGACAGGGGGGTACATGACGGCTTGTCTGCCGCGAAGCAGACGAGCAGCCTTCGTCGTAGAACGGCAGTGCTTCTAAGTGACACCCTATTTCGACGCTAAGTATTCCAACATCAGTATATACTTGTATCTTTGGCGTCATAACTGCTTCTCGTGCGCCGCTGCGCGCGCCTTGTGCTTTCGTAGCTTCAGGCCCCGGGGATGCACTGTTCGGCTTCTGCGAAGCGCTTCTGCGAACGGGCCTCAGGACGGGGATGGACCCGGACCCCGTGGCGCAAAGGATTATCCGGTCGCCAACCAACCCCGACACCTCGGATCGGGGGAGGGTGGGAGTGTGACTTCCGCTCCGCTGGGCGACAGCCTCGTGTCGGGACCTAAGTTGGCTCACCGGCGTCAGAGGAGATCACCTGGATATTTCAGTCTGTTCGGACCGAGATCGGGGAGCCCGCGCCCCGACCAATCGCTTATCTTGCATTTCGTTGATTGCTTGCTTTGATTGATTGCTTTGCGCGCGGCGTGCCCCGCGCCGCGTCCGTTGTGCTTTGAGGGGGTGGGGTCGCAGCGCTCGGCGAGGGGGGAGCGGGGGAGGCGCTCTCGCGCGACATAAGAGCCGACGGTGCCACCCGTACCGGCGGTCTCGAGGGGAGAGCAGAGTGGAACACAGCATCGTGGAGTCGGGGCTCTTGGCCGGACGTCGGCTTGCCCGTTCTCTGCGCCCGGCCGGACGTCGGCTGGGGTCCACTGCATACACACCTACTTTTTCTGCCATTCTGACCACAATGCGCCCGTCATCGGCTGGGAAAAAGGGCGGTATGTTGGTGCGACTGTCGGGAGGGCGGTCGCAGTCGCCATCAGGCGGGGCTCATCCTCGTCACCACGGACAAGGTCAGCCATCTCCAGTCGGCCTGTGCTTCAACTTTGGAACACGTGTCAAGGAACGTGGCGATAATTATCATTTGATAATTTTGATCATTATCGCATAATGTTACTAACGATCGATGGTTTCTTGAAATGTAACAACCCTGTGTCTGAGAAACAGCAGAGCCGACGCACACGAGTATATGCAAGGATAGTGCAACGCCCGCTGCCCTTCACACCCCAAAGCGGCTTCCCTTGCGGCGCCGCTCCCCGCGCCGCTCGCCACCCCGCCACGCACCGCCGCCAGGCGCGGCGGCGGCACCTCTTTTCCCCCCACCCCCCCCCCCCCCCCCCCCCCCCCGCCCTCCCTCACACAACCCCCGGGATGACGCCCGTGGTGAACGCCCAGCCGAGGAAAAGAAACGGGGTGAGAATGAAGAGGAGCCCCACGATAAACCAGACGTCCACCACCACCCCCCCATTCTTGGCCGCCCACGCGTCTTGGAAGGACAGGTTCTGCTGCGCAGACGCCGCCTTGGAGAACTTTTTGGGGCCAGGCACCCGCCGCGTCAGCGGGTCCTCGCGCAACGTCGTCACCTGCAACAACGACGAGAGGGGGGGGGGGGGGGGGGGGGGGAAGGAGCGGGGGGAGAGAGCGGCGGGGGAGGGGGGACGGAGGGGGGCACAAAGAAACGGCGGCGGCCTCCCGCATATCCGTATCGTCCCATCCAAGCAGGTGGCCACACACCAGCACACGGCAGGTCAGTTACGGGACGTCGGCACAGGTCAGCCGGGCGGCCCGACGCGGCCAACACGCCCGCCAGGGACAAATTGGGGAGCAGCGGTGCCCGCCCGCGGTGGACACGTATGTACGTACCTTGAAGCGGGCGCGGCGGGCCTCCACGCTCTCCCCCCCGCCATCGTCCCCGCCCATGCGGGGCCCCGCGTCGGAGGGGCAGCAGCGGCGGCGGCTGCGGCGGCGGCGGCCAACGGCCAGGCCCACCGCCCCCTCCGCCACCGCCTGGCGGGCGGGGGGGGCGGGCGCGCACAGGCCGGCGCCGCCGGCGCCGCCGGGGCGCAGGAGCCCGCGGCGGGGGGGGGGGGCGACAGCAAAGGCGGGCGCCATGGCCGCCACTTTCCGCCAGCGGGGGGGGGGGGGGGGGGGTTGGGGCGGCCGCAGGACAGTGGGGGGCGGGCCTTTGGCGGTGGCGGCGGCGGCGGCGGCGGCGGCGGCGCGGGGTGCCAACAGCGATGCTGCCGCGGGGCGTGTGCAACAGGGGGAAGGCGTGAGGGGGGTAGCGTGGAGCGGGGCGAGATGGAGGAGGAGGGCGGCGGGGTAGGAGCGGGGGGGGGGGGGGTGCCTTGGCCAGTGGTAGGGGCAGCCGCACGTCGTCGCGTGCGAGTGCGGGGCCAGAGGGTGTGCGGAGCGACGCAGCTGCCTTGCCCTATGTGCAGGGGGTGTGGGAGAGAGCTGCGGGAGACCCGGGAGACCACCGTGTAACGGCAGGGGAAGGGGGGGTCTGAGACGCGCCAAGCAGCGTGGCGCACCACACTCTGATTGGCTGTGAAGGGTGCATAGGGAGCGCGTGCGTAAGGTTGGCAAGTCGGTCGATAAACGCAGTCGGTAAACTTCGTTATCTCGATCGATAAACAGTAAGATTCGTATCCTCCCAGGTCAGTATCATGAGGTACGATAATGAATTCGGTACATAAAAATATAGAGAGCAAAGACCTCGCTGCGGCCTGAGCAGTTCGCTGGGGCACATACGTTCCGCAACGCACAGGGGATGCTAGTCTAGCATACCACCCCACACGAAAGGTATTTCTCATGCTATTAGGCGCGTGATATTGTTGCTGTGCAGCTACGACAGGTTCTCGGATGGGCCTGAGACTTGGCACACGGCGTCCGTATGACCCTCCCGTGGTGGCAGTATAAAAAACTCGAGCGAAAGTGATGCCGAGCTCGCTGTACAGGGTCGAATGGCTGGCCGGTAAAGCGCACATACTGGAGCCCTTGCAATCGTACGCCCAAATTTTGAGTTGAAATATTTATTTTATGCGGATCAACGATCTGTCAGCACTGAGGGACGCCCTCAGTGCGGCCTGAGCAGGACATATACTCAAAGGTGGCCCCCTTCAATGCAATTAAATGCAATCTTGCTCGTATCGGATGACGCAACGGACGGCGCTTCAGCATGCGGGGACGTCCGTTGAGACCCCGTCTGGAGGGCAGCGCCCGAAAGTGTCTCAGACACAAAGCACAGGCTGGGAGCCGTCCCATTGGTCGGAACCACAAGCGTGCCGAAAGCACATCCCGGAAGCACGTTGTGGGGCACAACAAAATTACTCGGACACAAACGAATCAAATATAGTTGCAGACACACTCAGACATGCCTGGAGAGTGGTCGGAAAAGCACTGTGTTTTTCCGCCAACTCTGAAGCACGCCTTGAGCACCCGACCTCCGACCAAGAGAGCAGATGAGTGGCTCACAGCTTCCAGCGAATATGTCACCAAATATATCCAGCCAACGGACGGCGTGCCCTTGCATCGGATGTAGCCTACAATGGGTGGTATATTTTTCCTGGCGCCCACCAGGCACGAACACGTGAGTGTGCTTTGTGCCTGGCCGTCGAGACTGCCCCCGTGCTCGGAGACGAAAACACGGAGTTAACCCTGTGTCTCGGCAGACACGTGCACTTTTCTGGCCGCCGTCAAGACGGGGCCTGAAGGACATACGAGCTGCTTTTTCATCCGGTCACGGGTTCCAGCCTTTGTGCATGTCTATTGCGCCTCTTTCACAACCTCGCCACGTTGCAAGTCTGATACTCAGAAGCCCGGTAGCGACGAACGCACAGAAAACGCGTGAAGAACGCGCCAGTCGATGTCTTGATGTCGCCCTCCTGGACGGAGAACACATGATAATAATAATAATAAAAAAGGCAGTGCGCCAGCTGTGATGTCCTTGAGCTTCTCTTTCTTTGGGTGTGACGGACAACACTCGCCGATGGGATCTTCATACACTTCTGCTGGCGCAATGACTGGTGTCGCTCATCGGCCTTATTGCATGAGAGACACCTTTAGCTGGCCCACTGGCCACGCCCGGCACAGTCACTGGCCAGCGGCTGCGACAGGTCCAACAAGGGAGGCGGCGGTTACATAGGGGAGGCTCTGCCGGATAGCTCCTCATGGAGGCCGGCGTTTCTGCGCTCAGAGAGACTGTGCGCTCCGTGCAGTGCCTCACTTCCTGCCCGTATGTACCGGGCAGCACCGCCTCCTTCTTTCTGCACAAGATCACGTGCCCTCCTCTCTCCACCGAGGCGCTCAAATAAAACCCATCTGCCCTCCCCACCATGCAGACCACGACGATGTCTATTGGGAAGGCGTTTCGGCGGACTAACGTGCGGTATGTGCTCAGCGATGGTCGGGTTTCCAACTACTGGGTAGCGTACTGCATGACCTGTGAGACTGCGCGCCACCGGTACGAAGAAGCCGTGGCGGCCTGCGCTGGCGACAGTGAGGCCGTGGTTACGATCGACGTCGTACACGCTGAGGAGCCTCTCTCTGGTCGGGCGGATAGAATGCGACTTCACCTACATAAAGAGTTGCAAGTTTACCACATCTTCCATCTCTGGCTGCTGAGCTGGATGGAACGCCGTGCGAAAAAAAAGTATTCTAAAGTTTACCGTACCGACATACCGATACGGTATCGGTAAATCGGTATACAGTTCGATAATCGGTAACGAAAAGTCGTACCGATCGGTATATGCCAACCTAAGCGTGCGTGGGGACGGGCCCTCCCGCCCACGCTCCCCCGGCCCCGCGGGGAAGCACCGTCTTTGGGTTGGGAGCGGCCCCACCGCGTTGGTCGCCTCCGCGACGAGCAGAGCGTGGCGCGAAAGAGATAGACAGGCAAGCATCTGCAGCCAGACTGGCAGCGGAAAGGCAGCCATACAGGTACAGTCGTACCATTCATAGCGAGCGTTCAGAGCCACTCACCTGATGCACTGTGTTTCTATTTTTGGTGTTCCTTCCCATCAGTCGTGCTTTGCGTCTCGGCACGGCGTAGCGAGCGTACGAGCACCACAGGGAGGCGCCTCCCCGCCTCCCATACTTTCCTCCTGCCCCCCCTTTCCCCTCTGCCTCGTGGCTGTCTTCTCCACTGCCCCCCCCGCCCCTCCCCCGTCCCTCCCTCTCCGCGCCGCCTCCCATGCGCCACACCTCGCCCATCGTCCTCTGCAGCTGGTGCGTCGGCGTGCAAGCCGCCTCTGCCAGCTTGGCGACCGGCCGCATCGCAGCCGGCGTCCGCGTCGCGTGCCGCCGCGCCACCGCCGCCGCCGCCGCTGCCGCCGCCGCTGCCGCCGCGTCGCCGAACGCCATCCAACAAAGCGTGTGGCCTGGCCAGGCCGCCAGGGAGACCGCGCATCACGGCCGGCTGAGCCTGGGGCGGCCGCCCCCGGCGTGTCCGCAGCTTGCACGGGCAGGGTCTGTCGCGGCCGTCGCCCGCGCCAGCCGCGGCGGCCGGCACGGCGACCGCCGGGGCTGGCGCGCGGTGGGGGATGGCCCGCAGCCAACCCCCTGCCGCCTCCCCTCTGCGGCGGCTGCCGTTGAAGCGTCACAAACGTCAATCGGGGGCGGTGGGCGACGGACGAGGGGCGTCGAGGCGCGTCTGCTCCGCGTCGACAGTGGCCAACGGTTTTTTTTTGAGCCGGGCGGTGCCGGCCCCGCCGCCGCCCGCTCCGCCGCCAGCCCTGCCGGCGGCGGCGGCGGCGGCCAACCCGCTGGCCGCACCCTATCCCGCCAGCGCCGGAAGTACCCCCCCGTTGGCCGCCCCACGGCCGGCGTCCGTGCCGGCACCGTCGGGCGTGCCGGCTAGCCGTGGCCTTGGACACTGCCAGGCAGACCCGCCGCGACCACCGGCAGCGGTAGCGTCCGCGGCTGTGTACGCCACGGTGGTCGCGCCACCGACGTGGCGGCGTTGTGAACCCGGGACACCCCCCCCTGCCCGGCCATCCGCGCCCCCGCGCCACCCGGCCCACACGATGGGCGTCGACGCGCAGCCATTGTTAGTGGCGCCCCCTCCCCCATCCCACTCTTTGTGCAGCACTGTCTGTCCCGCCTCCTCGTTGCATCCAAGGACAACCCTTCTTCCTGCGACTTGTATCGTAGATGCCGATGGCTGCCGCGGGTGCGATGGGTTGACATCTTTGAATGGGACGCCTGGCGGGTGTGTGCCGGGGTCTGTGTGCTGTGGGGGAGGCGGGAAGAGGGTGCGGTGCGAGCACCCACGTCCCGGCAGGGGGCGGATGTTAGGTTTCGGCGGGGCCCCACCAGCATGGGTTCAGCGACGGAGTGGTCGACAGTTGTCCTCTGTCACTTCACTACAGGCCATGTAGGGCTGACCTGTGGTTGACGCGGTTGAGCTTCCCAGCGTTTCCTGGCGCTTAGAAGCTGCCCCACCCCTCTGCCTCTTGCCCCACTCCCGCCTGCGACTGCCCCTCCGCAGGCCGACATTGACGTGGCGCTGGTGCGTACGCGTCGCAACCGAGTGGCTACTCTGCGCAAGACATGCGTCCGAGACATCACTGTTGAGACAGCGCGCAGGGACACGATCTTGCCCGTCTTAAAGGCTAACACCCCCTCTTTCCGCCGAACGCGGACTCCCTCGTTCCTCCTCCACTGCTCCCTTTGCTCTCGTCCCCTCGCCCGAACACCTCCCCCTTCGAGTCGCTCCCAACCTCTCCACCCGCGCGATGCCCACCCCCCATTTGTGATTAGGCGCCAGCAAAAGCTGCGGCCTGGACACCGCCCAGCTTGTGCGTCGGCCCCCTCGGTGCTACACACTTGCACCGTGCACTGGAGCGACCAAGCCACCCGTTGGGTATCAGCATACGCCGGGTGACCACTCAAACCAAGGAGGTGTCGACTGGTCGGGGCCGATTGGTTCTCGCTTTGGTTGGACTTTTGTTGCCAAAGCCCGGATCAAACGCACCAAGTGTCACCAAGGCCGGTTGGACTGTCGAAAAGGACATGCAGGCAGGGGATCTTCAAAAAAGTGCTGTCTGCTCGATGAAAGTGGCACCTCCAGGGCCCCCTTGTAAAAGGCGTTGGAAGGGCCACTTCTGCATTGGTGGACAACCGTTGACCTCCGCCGGCGTCGGCGCGCATCCGCCGGGGGCTCTCGCCGCCCCAAAATGGGGCGCTCGCCTCCCCAAATGAGAATGCTCGTGGCGCCGTCGATATTTGGGCCGCGACGGACGGCGCACGGCGGCGCGCAGCCAGGCCGGCTGGCCAGCACACCCGGCCACTGCCGTCTGGAGACGTCCCATGCAGTCGCGTGGTCGTCGGTCGCCGGCGGGGAGAACCAACCGCCGCCCGCGGCCGACGGGTATAGTGGTGGGCAGCTAACTACCGGCGGCGTCGGTGGCGGCGGCGGTCCGTGGTAGCTCCCCCTCGGTGCCGCGCCTTTACTGCGTCGTGGATCCCCTTGTCTCGTCCGCGGCCGCCGTCCCCATTGCGCCTCCCCCGCCTCCACCTCCGCCGCCCCCCCCCGCTGCATGGTCCACGAGCAGTGCGTCGTGGCTGCCCGCCATGGGTCTCCTCGGCGCCGTGGCGGTTCCGGCTGACCCCTGTGGGGGGCTGCTGCCTCCGACCGGCCTGGCGGCCGGCCGGCCGCCAACGGCCGCCTCCGTTGCGTCGACGGCGACGGCGGTGGCGGCCGCCGTCGCGTCGGCCGACTGCCAGCACAGCAGCGGCCGGTGTTCCCCCGAACCCGAGTTTGAGGCGGTCTCGGAGCCGGGCGCGGCGGGCGATCGGTCGGCCTCTCCCCCACCGCTGCCCTCTCCCCCCGTGGCTAAGACGGCGGTGCCAGTCTCAGCAGTGGTGGTGGCCCGCTTCCGTGCCGCTCTTGACGCGCTGCCTGTGGCAGTGTGCCGGCCAGCAGCGGCTCTGACGATGACGCCCGCCCACTTTCTCCGCTCCCGGCTGCTGCCCCGCGTGGATGCTATTAGGGACGACGAAGAGGAAGAGGATGATGGCATGGCGGCGGCAGATGCGATGACGTTGGCATCGGCGGTGGCGGCCGCTGCTGATGAGAGCGACTCGGAGGAGGAGGGTGCTTTTTATGGAGTCGACCTTGGGGCGGTCGCGTCCCGCCTGTGGGAATTCCACGCCGCCCTTCCGCGCGTGCGGCCTCACTTTGCAGTCAAGTGCAACCCTGACCCGGTCGTGGTCTCCCTACTTGCTGCGCTCGGCGCCTCGTTTGACTGCGCGTCTGAACCGGAAATCGCCATGGTAGCCGCCACCCTCGGTGGCGACCCGGCTGCCGTCCGCGACCGGGTCGTCTACGCCAACCCATGCAAGGCAGCATCGCACGTGGCGTTTGCACGGTCGGTGGGGGTTGCGCTGACCACCTTTGACAATGCCGACGAGCTGGTCAAGATGGCCGCCGTCGCCCCCGAAGCGCGGCTACTCCTTCGCATCGCCACGGAGGACGCGGCGGCGCTGTGTCCGTTGAGCTCCAAGTTTGGCGCTGCCCTGGCGGACGTTCCAGGGTTGCTTCGCTTCGGCGCCCGCCTCGGCCTGTCGATCGTGGGGGTGGCCTTTCATGTGGGGTCTGGCTGCACCTCCTTGGCCAGCTATGCAACCGCGCTGGATGCGTCGCGGGCGGTGTTTGACACGGCTGCTGCGCTCGGCCTGCCCCCAATGACCGTGCTGGATATTGGAGGGGGGTTCCCGGGCTTTGACGGCGACTCTTCGATCACGTTTGACGAGATTGTGGCGGTGGTGCGACCGCGGATCGACGAGCTCTTCGCTCCAGAAGTGGACGTGATTGCGGAGCCGGGGCGTTACCTCGTCACGTCGGCCTACTCGCTCGCTACGCAGGTGTTGTCGCGTCGCTTAGGAAGACCGGCAGACTGGGGCGATGGGTGTGGGCGAGGGGAAGCTGCCGCGCCGCATGCTGCCGCGACGGTGCAATACCATCTGGGTGACGGCGTGTACGGCTCCTTCAAAGACGCGGTGATCTTAGGCGTGCATTTTCCGCCTCGCGTCTTGGCCACGGGCACGTCCTTTGCCGGCGCCGGCCGGGCGCGGCAGTCGCTGCACCAAGGAGGAGAGGGTGCGACGCTTGGCGGCGACGACGGGCCGCTCGTGTTGCCATCAACGCTCTGCGGCCCCACGAACGATCCACTGGACGTTGTGGCCCGAGGCGTGCCCCTGCCCCTCCTGTCTGTCGGCGACTGGCTATATTTTGATAATATGGGGGCGTACACCACGAGCCTGTGTACGGGTACTGATGAGACGGCAAGGCCGCCGTTGTACTACTATAGCTCGGTGTGAGTGGCGGCCAGGACAGGGAGATGCTGGCGTGCTTGCCCGTTCTCATCCCTTATTTTTTTGTGTGTGTCGCAACTAGAGCGATATTTCCGACGACCGAGAAGTGTTCCCTATTTGCAGCGGGTCGAGGAGAAGACCATTGATGTCCTTGTATGTATGGTCGGCACCGCCTCTCTCTGAGCCTCACGGCCCCCTCTCTTGTTCGGCCTCTGTTCTTCCAGGATCTGACGTGCGAGCACGCACGTGTTCATCCCTCGCGAGAGGTCACAACCCTATCGGCGACCGTACTGCCACTCTAATAATAAAAAATGGACAGCGTTTTCGTCGAGCTCGCTCCTCGACTACACTTGTAACTACTGATTCTGGTTGCTCATTCCAGGGCATTCACGGGCCGCACGCGACACAGTCGCACATATGTGCGTGCCGCCATTCGCTCCCACCCGTCTCTTTATTGTCACCCACCCGCCTCTTTGTCCCACCCGCCTCTTCATTGCGGGGGCTGTGTGCCCCAGCTGTCATCCCCAGCTTCCTCCCTTCATCACACCGGCCTGTGGTGACTCCGGCGTCGTTGGGACTGGAACCGGCAGCGGGATTTCTCGCTGCCCCCCCCGCCTCCCTTCTTTCCGGCGCCGTGCCGTCCCCCCTCCTCCCACGCCGGTGTTGCGTGGTGCCGCTTGCGCTCCCGCTGCACGACTCCCGCTGTGCGTGGCTATCCTGGCGATACCCCATCCAAGTATCCTCCTCATCTTTCCCGCCTCTTACCCCCCCCCCCCCCCCTTGCCCTGCTTCCCTCCGGGCTCTGCAGCGATGAGCGCCCGCACCCGCATCCGCCTGGGCCTCGTCGCCCACTGGGCCCAGTACCTGGTCCTCCCTGTCGTGGCGACGTCGGCCTATGTGATTATCACACGCGACAAGCGGGCGGCGGCCGAGGCCGGTGGCGGCGGCGTCTCTGCCCCCGCAGCCGCTGGTGGGGGCGGTGGTGGTGGCGGTGGCGCGGGCGACCCGGCTCTTCCCGGAGGACGCGCTGGCGCCTCTGGGGCGGAGGACGCGTTTGTGGGCGACCGGGCGGTGGTGGGTTTGGGGGTGGCCGCCGGTGACAAGCCGCCGTCGGCGGTCTAGGGCGGCCGGCTGTAGGGAAGGGTGGTGGTCTTTGCATGGTGGCGATTGTGGTGGGGCCAGCTATGAAGCGCGATTCTTCTCAGAAGAGGGTTCCCAACGTGGTGACCGGCGTCGTCGTGCGAGGCGGCGTCACCGAGACCTTTTGCTCGAGCGCGTGTCCCTTGGCTCGGTTCGACTATGGAGACCCGCTACCGACCGAAGAGTGTCTACTGTTTACCGAAATCCGCAATGTGCATCGTGTAGAACTGCATCTAGATATACCCTTGCTTTGATAGACTTGGGATACATACCCTTGGTTAAAGTTTAGTTACATACTGTATACCCTTGAACAGCCCTGGTCTACATCGTATCTACCCACCGACTGCCTTGCGGTGCGCCGCGGCAGGTCCCGGCTCCGACGGAGCGCTCCGACGGAGCCGGGACCTGCCGCCGCCCCGTCAGAGCCGGGACCTGCCGCGGCGCACCCCCCCCCCCCAACGGGGGCAGTGCCCGCCGTGGCCTCCGCGGCGGCGGCGCGCGGGCCCGCCGCCGCAGTCGCCGCCGCCGCCGCCGCCGCCGCCGCCGCCGCCGCCGCCGCCGCCGCCGCCCGGCCGTTGCCGCGGCGGCGGCGGCAGTGGCCCCTGCCGGCGGCGCCGTCGGCCGGGACGGCGGCGGTGGCGGTGGGGCGGTGCTGCCGCCGTCGCACGCCGGCGGCAGCGGCGGCAGTGGCAACGGTGGCGGCAGTGGCAGCGGCGGTGGCAGTGGCAGTGGCAACGGCGGCGGCGGCGGCGGCGGCGGCGGCTGTGGTGGCGACGGCGGCGGCAGTGGCAGCGGTGGCGGCAGTGGCAGCGGCGGTGGCAGTGGCAGCGGCGGTGGCAGTGGCAGCGGCGGTGGCAGTGGCAGTGGCAACGGCGGCGGCGGCGGCGGCGGCGGCGGCTGTGGTGGCGGCGGCGGCGGCAGTGGCAGCGGTGGCGGCAGTGGCAGCGGCGGTGGCAGTGGCAGCGGCGGTGGCAGTGGCAGCGGCGGTGGCAGTGGCAGCGGCGGTGGCAGTGGCAGTGGCAACGGCGGCGGCGGCGGCGGCGGCGGCGGCGGCAGCAGTGGCGGCTGCGGCGGCGGCGGCGGCGGCGGCGCGTTGGGGGCGACGGCGCCGTTGTGGGGAGCGTGTCTCCCCTCGCGGACGGGACGCGCCCTCCTCTGGTTCCCCCGTCGAGCGGGCCCCCCCTCCCCGGCGGCGGCCGCGGCGGTGGCGGGGGGCGGGCAGCTAAAAAAGTCGGTGGCGGCAGTGGGGGCGGTGGGGCGGCTGCAGCCGCGTCCTAGCTGCCGTTACCCCTGGCAGAGATGGGGAGGCGTGGTCGGGGCCGCCCTGCGCGTCGCCGCCGACGGCGTGCGCAACGGCTGTCAGCGCCGCGACGTCGGCGGGGTTGTCTACTTTAGGCGGGGCGGCGGCGGCACCCCCGGGGTCGTGGAGAGCCCCCTCCCCCCCCCCCTCCCCCGGGAAGAGCGCCGGCAGGCCATAGCCGCCACCGAGGCGCCGACCATCCACCACCACCCTCCCCCGCCCCGTCGGGGCGTCCAGCAGCAGCGCACCCTTCCTCGCCATCATCTGGCTGGTCCACCCCCCGTCGGGGGGCGTCTGGACGAGGTGCCGCCGCCGCGGGGGCGGCAGGGACGCCGCCCCCGCCGCCCCCGCCCCCACCGCCGCGCCGCCGCCACCGCCGGCCACCGCCTGCCACCGCCGCCGCCACCCCCCGGGCAACCGCCGCCGACCCGCCCCCCCCCCCCCCCCCCCCCCCCCCCCCCCCCCCCGGGGCCCCACCCCACGCCCGTCCCCGCGTGGCCGCCCGCACCAAACCAGCAGCCCGTCCCCGTATCATGACACCCGGCGGGCGCCCAGCCGCCGCTGCCCCACACGCCCGCCGAGCACAACCCGCCGGCCGCGCACGCGCGGCCGGCCGGCCGCCCCCGCAGGCCGCGGCCACCACAGCCGGCTGCCGCTGCCGCCGCCGCCGGTGCCACCACGGCCACTGCCGCCGCGGGCGGCGGCGGCCCGCGGGCGGCGGCGGCGGGCGCCCACCGCGGGCGCCAGGGGGCCGCCGCCGCCCGTGACGGCGGCGAGGGGGCCCAGACCCGCCGCCGCCGCCATTGGGCGCCACGCGCGGCGGCGGGCGGTGCCGCCGCCACCGCCGCCGCTGCCGCCGCCGCTGCAGCTGCCGCTGCCGCTGCCGCTGCCGCTGCCGCTGCCGCCACCGCCGACGTCGACGCCGCCGCCGCTGCAGCTGCCGCTGCCGCTGCCGCTGCCGCTGCCGCTGCCGCTGCCGCCACCGCCTACGTCGACGCCGCCGCCGCGGGCGATGCTGCCGCCGCGGCCGCCGCAGCCGGCGGCCGCCATGGCGGGTGGCACGCGGGCCAGGGGGCGCCCCCGCCGGGCTGCCCCGAGACTGGGCGTGCGGCGCGCCCAGCGCCGGGCGCTCCGTCGGGGAGCTGCGCCGCCAACCGCTTCCGACCCGCCCCCCGCCGCCCAGCGTGTTTCCCACGCTCGGCCCGGCGGCGTCGCTGCACGTCCGCTGCCAGACCCCGTCGCCAACCAAGTCGAAACGAGAAGGAGAAGCGAAGCGGCCGGCGGTGGCCGCGGCGCCTCGACGGCGGCAACAGCACGCGCGCGCGCGCCTTCCCCCTCGCTCCGCCCTCGGCCGGCCCGCGCCGCGGCCGCCCACCGCGCCCCACGACGGCGGCCGGCCGTGTCGGCCCGCCGCGGGTCATCTCCTCCTCCCCACCCCCCCCCCCCCCCTTTTCGCCTGCCCCTTCACCATCGATGGCCGCCGCTCTGCCAGCGGCTGTGGCTGCTTGAAAACGCGCTCTGGGCGTGCCGCTGGGGCGCGCCAACCCGCACACGCCGCCGGCCGCCGGCTGCGCCTCCCCGGCGGCTGCCGGCCGCGGCCAACGGTGGGTGCGCCCCGGCGGGGCGGTGGCGCCCGCCGGCGCCCCCAGCGTGGCCGCGGCCGCCAGCGGTCGCCGACGCTGTCGCGGCGGCCACCGGGCGGGGGGGGGTGGCGGCCGGGTTTGCACAGGTTTGTGATCAAAAGGAAAAAAGAGAGAAGTCAAGTAAGTAGAACATGACTAGTCTATCGTGAGCGGGGAGTGTCACCGCCGCCGCCTCTGCCGCCGCCGCAACAGCCGCGGCAGCAGAGGCGGCGGCGGCGGCGGCGGCGGCGGTGGCCGCGGCGGCGGCCACCACGGCAAGCGGCAGCGGCGCGGCGGCAGGGGCGCCCGGGAGGCATCACCGCCCCGCCAGCGGCAGCGCCCCCTCGCGGCGTACGCCCGCCGTCGCCGACGCCCCGACGCGGCGGGGCGCCCCGCGGGCGGTGGCAGGCGGCGTCGCCGCGGCCGCGGCACCCCCGTGCGCCACCTCCGCCATGGCCGCGGCCTGGACCTATTCGATGGTCCCGCTGCCGTCGGCGGCCATGGCGACGGCCACCAAGCCCGCGCGTACCAGTCTGTTGGCATGTAGGTGTTGTAACGACTGCTCTGGGCGATGTCAATTAACTAGAATGCTTGCCCGCAGAGAAACTGTGGTGTACTTGTAAGACGTAGCAATTTGGGACGCTTATGGTGGTGTTCGCTTTGCATCATGCGCTGTTCGCGTTGTGGAATAAGTGTTGATGAGTAAAGAGGAAATGGGACCGACCGGCCGCAAGAGCGGAAAGCAGCAGCTATTACCGTTAAGGCAAAGAAGATAGTCCTTTATCACCCGGACGTTCGATGGGGAGCAAGCCGGCTCGGCAGGGACGGCGTGCCTCCACGTCGAAGGTAAGGACGAAACATCATGCCGGTCGAGCGACCGAGCGAAGGCCGAATGGCCGAGAGCTACGAGCATGGCAAACAATACGAAAGATCCCTCCAAAGCAAGGACAGATAAACAATACAACAAAAAACGTAGTCCCCCAAAGAGCGAGACACAAGTGGTCTCAAACAAACAAGGTTAGGGCCTCCAGTCAGGGGGGCTACAAGCCTGTAAATACCGGAGTTCGGTATGAACGGCGGATATGCTAGATACATACCCCCATGGCATGCTTCGAGCCGTCCCGGCGAGGTCGTCGCAGGTGCAAATCGCATACCGGTTGCGGGTCGATGGGTGGCCGTGTTGGCGCGGGCGGGCTCGATTGAGCCGTGCGAGTGTCGTAACCCACGTGTCGTGTGAAGCGCTAGTGGGGCCGAGCTGGCCCGGGGTCGGCAGCTTGCTGGGGTCGTAGGGGGTGGGCCGCGCGGCTCCAGGGGGTTCCCGTTGTCACGTGTGGTTACACTGCTCGCTGTTCTGCTGTTTGTGCAGGTGCAGGGTCACCAGGTTGACCCCTTGCGTGCTGTGCACGTTGTCCTCTTATGTGCTGTGCACGCGGTTCCCTTCCCGGCCGAGTGGCTCACGGCACGGTCTAGACACCGCGTGTGTGTGCGTGGGTGGCTGGCGAGTTGTCCTTCGATCTACGCTTTCGCCATTGGGTACCTTGGGCCGGTTGGCCACGCATCCGCTTCTCCTCGGCACGTCTGGCTTTGGCCTCGGCGACCCGTTAGGGCGCCCGACGGCGAGGAGGGGCGGAGGCTGGCCGGTTGGCTAGGCTGACGGCGGATCCGCCGGTTTCCGGGCGCGGTATGGTTCTTGGACCGTTTACTCCTCGTCCGCGTTGGAGCTGTGCAAGGGCGGTCAAGGCAAATGGGCGGCCAAGGGCGGCGTCGACGGCAAGGGCGGCCAAGGGCGGCCAAAGTCAAGGGCAAGGTGACCGTATGACTGCCCGAGTGGTCTAACGCCAGTATGGCGGATGGCACTGCCCCAGTTGGGCCGGGTGCTGCCCCAATGGGGCCGGCCGATATCGTGGCGGGCGCCAACCGGGCGGTGCGTGGGCACTACTGCAGCCGTGAGGCGACGTCGATGTACGAAGGGGTCGGCTATGTGGAAGATGCGCCTCTGGTGGCGGCGGCTCGTATCAACCGGCTGTTAGCCTTGAAACGCATTCGCGACGCCCGTTGGGCGGACGTGGAGCCGCTCCAAGACGCCACATTTGGCGGGGCGTCTTACTGTGGAAAAAGCCACTCGCGCACACAGCACCCAAGTTCGGGCGGTTCACAAGGGCTGCCTCCCGTGTCGGGGGAACCGGAAGAAGTGCAAGTCGCTCACACGCCATCTCTGTTGTGCGGCAATGCCCCCACGACGAAACAAGAAATTGGTGTGTGGGCCAACAGTTTCTTGGTCGGGACGGGGAAGCGAGGCCAAGCCCCGCTGTCCCTCCCCTTATCCCTCCAGGGTCCTCTCAGAACCTCACTTCTCAGAATCTTCCACCCCAGCACCTGCCTACCGGGCCACACGAGAATTCAAGACGATAAAAATGCAGAAAACCCTCAAAACCATGTTCGATTTACTATCAAGCAAAGTATCCTTGACTTAGGCAAATTCGGGATCAAATGCAAAGGGAGGAACGGGTCAGACCAGTTGTCCCCCGCCCCAGTATGGCACGCTCTGCCTGTAGGGACCCTATGGGCCCTCCACGTGGGGGGACCTCGTAGAGATCGCGTGGTACCCCTGTGCCTACCTTCCTAGTGAGGAGGACGGGGCCGATTTGGCCCCTTGGGATTTTACTGGCTTCCGATTGGTCCCCTCCTATGGAGATGGGACCGGGTCGCCATTGGTTCTGGAGCCCATGTTAGGATTTCCAGTGTATGGGAACTTCCCCTGACCGGAATTGGCCATTGGTCAATATTCCGGGATGGGATGCATTTGGGGTTTGGATTTTGATTGTGTATTTTGCGTGATTGTGAGATTGGGGAGATCTTCAGTGTTGGCACTGATGTCCGGCGGGGCTCCTCTTCCCCGTATCTTGGAGATTCCTGCCCCGCTGGCAGGGATGATCCGTGGGGGAGGGGGCCCTCCGGACATGTTGGAGGGTTTTGATTGGCCCGTATGTGGCCCGGTGAGGAGGGTTGCTGGGTGCGGGTGAGAGGGTAAGAGTGTGCGTGGGGGTGCGCGTTGCTTCCCCCTTCGAAAAAAAAAACAGACTTGCGTGTGCTTGAACACTGTCGTCCTGGTCGTGGATCCCCACGTGAACAAGCCAGGCGGTCGGAGGTTCAGTATCTCTCCGGTCTCCCCGCGTTCTTGGTGGGTTGTTTCTCTGTGTGTTATGGGTGCTAGGCGCCTAAGGTACGTAAAGCCACTACATTTGGTGGATCAGCGGGGGAGGGGACTAGGTTCCTTCTGGCCAAAGGGGTCTTCCCCTTCTTCGTACTCTTTCTGTGGTTGAGCTCTGTCTTCCCTAAGGGAACGCGGTTGTTGTGATGTCTGATATCGAGCAGAATCCCCCTCGGGGGGAGACGGGAGTCCTGGAGGGCGGTTCGTCCGTGACGAGGGAGAGCGCGACGGGAGCTGCTCTTCCAACTCACGCCCTCGGGGCTGGAGTGGACGACCTGGCCACCCGTAGGGTGACCACCCGTCTACCCTCGCTGGAAATTGGTTCGGAGGGCCCTTCGGGCGAACCTTTCTCCCCGCCGCGGACTGGACGCGAGGGGGGGCATTCAACCGGCCTCGGCGACCTCCCTGGGGTCCATCCCGTGGCGGAGATGGGTTCTGAGGGAACGCCCACCCCTCCTGTTCCCCTGACAGTTGCATCGTCTCCTAAGGAGACACCTCGAGCGTTTGTAGCCCCCGGTTCGGATACTCCTACGGAGGATTGGAAGAAAGCAATGGTGGATGCCGTTAGCGGCCTCCTGACTCCACTCAACCAACGGTTGAGTTTTGTTGAGCGAAGTGTGCAGAAACGGGAGCGCCAGCGTGGCCGGCATCCCAGTTCGTCATCTGAATCGACTTCGGATTATTCCGGAGGGGAGGCTTCGCCTCTCGAGCGCCGTCGGCGCCCGCGACCTGTAGTCCGAGCGGTCACCGCTCAGGCTGGACCGGGGAGAGTCCCCCTACGGGAGATCCCTCCCAAGATTATTCCGCCTGACGACCGCTATGCGAGTCTTCTGGATTGTGAGACATATGCGCTCAAGAACAAGGACAACCGAGTATCGGGAGCCGAGGCCAAAGGCCTGGGTAAGAAGCGGAAGGACCTGACCAGCATATTTGGTCGCGATTGTGAATGGGGGGGAGACCCTCCTCTGGGAGTCTTCGAATTCCTCAACCGCTTTGTGAAGGCGGCGAATGGTAACGGCCTCTCAGAGGGGCGAGCTTTGCTCCTCCTCCCGGAACTTACTAAGGATCCCTTGAAGAGGGACCTTTATCGAATTCGCCCGTCCGTCGATGACGGTCGCCGCACCGGGGAGGTGACCTCCTATTTGGAACTTGTGAATTGGCTTCTGCGCGCGTACGCAGATGAGCATCTCCTGAATGAACAGGAGGCCATTTTCAATGGTGCCTCCCAAGAGGAGGATGAAACGGAGACGGCGTTTTACCGCCGCCTCATGGAGCTCCATGCTAAGTGTGGATATATACAAACCTCGGGCCAGGTCCGAGCCCGCTTTATGCAAGGCACATGGTGGGAGATTCGGCATGAAGTGCGGAACTACGTTGCTGACCACCCCCATGCTCCTATCGAGCTGGTGGTGCAATATGCCCAACGGGCAGGGGATTTTCGACGGCGGATTCAGGCCGCCGCCGCAGAGCTTAAGGCTAAGGAGGACGCAGTGTAGCGTAATGGGACCCAGATTCCCGGACCCAGAAACCACAACCACACACACAGAGACCACAGTCCGAAGCCCAGGAAGGAACAGGTAAGAGCCCTTGCTGATCCACTCGCCCGCCACGATCAGAGGCAAAGGTAAACAGGACAAAAGCCCGAGGGAGAAGGAACCCAAAGTACTGTTGATTTTACAAGATGGCCCCGGGGAGAACCCCGGAGCACCCCTCAAGAACCTCCCCCCCTGGCCCCTCCAGGGGCCCTGAGCGAGGCCCCCAGAGGGCGCCCCCAGCGGGCCAAGTGCCAGCAAGGCACCGGCCGCTCACCGGGCCAACACACAAAAAGCAAGCGAAATCCCCCCACACACAAATGTCAATCCCCCAAAAAAACCCAGTGGGAAAAAGGGGAAAGACACGAAATCACGCAAGGAAAACAAATGCGAAAAATCAAACAAATAACCCGAAGGTCAGTTTGCCCCAGCCCGGCAAGTCCACCGCTCCGGGTGACCAATCAGGGCACCGGGCGTGTCGCCACTGCCCCGGGCCACCGATGCAGGGATCCTCGGCCAGCGCGTGGTTCCACGTAACGCTGCCAGCCGGTTCCCAAGTCAGTCTCCCGGGTTCCAACGGTCCCAGGGGCTCAGAACGCCACATGGCCCCCTCACTAGGGCCGAGCGTCCCGCCGGCCAACAAGGAAACCGAGGCAAGGGACTGGGGAACGTCTGACAGGGTTACAACAGGGCCACAACGAACGGGTTGTGGGGCCAGTGTCTGTCAACAGGGGCCCCCCGACAAGTGTCTCGTGCCAGGGGAACCCGTTCAGACTGGCCAGGGGCGGGTACAGGAGAGGTGCAGGCCACGCACAGGGGAACCAAAGGGGGTGTGGCGCAGCCCGCGCCGGCCGCCCACCTGCATTCCTCCTCCCCGTCGCCCTCCCCATGTGGCGCCGTACGCCAGGGGGGGTGACGCGGTGGAGGGGCACAGGCGGGGGCCAGCGGAACGTGGGCGCAGCCCTGGTACCATTTGGAACGCAGGGGGCCAGTGGATAAGAGCACCCGCACGGGTTCCCTCGTCCCCAGCACCCGGGTCCCATTGTACCATCGTCCCCGCGGCGCTTCCCGTGGTCACCTCGTTCTCCCTCGTTTCCTCGTTCCCCTTCTCCGTCTCCGTGCCCCCGTACCCCATCACCCGTACCCCCAAGTTCCCCTCCACCCTGGCCCCTATGGTTACCGGCAGCGCGGCGGCGTGTTCGCCTGCTGGCGCGGGCCCTGGGGCCCCTGAGCGACAAGGTGACCGAGCTGGGCAAGGTGTACCCGCTCCTGGGTCCGGGGTACCAGCTGGGCAAGGTGTACGCGTTGCTCAAGGTGGCCCCGTTACTGGGCCAGACGTTCTCCCAATGGATCAAGAGGAAACCGGGGCGGGCCAGTCGTACGCGGCCATAGTTGGCGTGGTTCCTGAGGACTTCGGATCCGAGACGGTTACGGCGTGGCGTCGGGAGGAGGCGCGAGGTTGGGTTACTGGTACCCGGGCCCATGGGATCCTTCGAGCCGTGGACGGGAGCTGTCCGGGTAACTCGTTTCGCAAGCAGATGGCGGTAATGCCGGATGCTCGGATCCCTGTCCTTGCGGACCGTTCCCTGTCGATCACGGTTGTACGGCACCCGGACGAGGTCGGGTACGTCGAACGGTTCAAGACGGTCCGCACGGAACTCCTCCAAGGAACCCTACCTGCCGCACCTTCACCCTGTTACCTGATCGGGTCTCCCCCGTACCTGAACCGTCCCGGGTACCAAGTGACCCTACCTAGCCTGGTGTTCAGTCGGCACCATCGTGACAAGAGTCGGTTCCTGGTCGGGTGGCATCACCAAGAGTTCCCCAGTTGTTCCGCGACTACCCGTGGGCTCCATTACGTTCGGGTTCCGCACTAGTTCGAGAACGTGAAACTACCATACGGGGCCCTTGTGGAACTTCCTGCGGTCCAGTGTTACTTCACGGAACTTCTTCGTTCGTCGGACGCGTTCGCCTGGTACGTGTTTCGAACGGAATGGGCTACCAACTGTGCTGTGTACCTGCTTGAGTTCGCCCGTCGGGAAGGTTACCTGTGACTCTTCTCTCGGCCCCTGCGTACGTGGATCCAGCGTGTCGGTACCCGTACCATCTGTCAGGGTCCCGGTGGCGTGGACGAGGCCGCCGTGCGGGACCTGGACGCCCTTCTGACCCTTAGTGACCAAGTGGTTTCCGCCGCGGGGCTCCGTGCGCGTCTCCACGCTTCCGGGAAACGTCGCAAGGATCGCGGTTCCTTCGTTCGGGTTCGGTTCGAGAGTCGGGACAGGGTATGAGCGGCCCTGGTAGACGAGGACCTGGCCCCACTGGACCTACCGTACTCATCGGTCGTACTGGACGGGCGTGAGATCCTCGGGGCCCAGGACGAGAACGCTGGTCAGTCGGACGAGGTGGTTCCCGCAGGTCCCTCTGGGTTCCCGGGCGCTCGGTCATCGGGGTCAGCTGGTCATCGTTCCAACCCTCCCGGGGGTCGTACCGTGTACGTGGCTAACCTTCTGGACCATGGGGACGTGCCCGACGCGGAACTTATGGACCTGGAGGGAAACCTGACTACCACGGCGGTTCTTGGGCTACGCAGTTTCTTTGGGGGTCCCGCGGACGTCCTTGCGAACGCTCATGTCGGGCCCCTGTTGTCGGCTTCCCTTCACGCGACTGTTAACCTTGGGGCCCGTGTAGCCGAGTGGACCCGTGCTCAAGGGGGCTCCAGTATCCCAGACTACAAAGGGCTATTGAAACTGGTTGACCGTAACGGGATCCGTGGGGACCTTGGTACCGAGTTGGGTAACGCCGAGGCGGCCGCGCGACGTGCCTGGACGGGGACCCAGGAAGGTTCTCCTGTCCGTGGTCGAGACGACATGGACGAGGAAGAGTCTTCTCGTCCCGACAGTCGTTTCCGTAGGTACTAGGTTAGCGAGGGTATGAGGGTTCTGTGTGCGTGTTCCATGTGTTGACCCTACGTCTTGTTGCTTGGAGAGTCATAAAATTTCCACTGCTTCTTGTCATCCTCTTGGTAGTCCTGCTCCCTTCCAGTAAACCCCCCTTTCTTGTAATCCCTGGATGGGAGGTGAGAGTAATGGGGAAAAGGGGGAAAGAGTCAACCCAAGGTTAACCAGAAACAGATTTCCAAGTAGCCCTCCTTTCAAAGGAAAACAATCTTTGCAGGAACTAAATGTTGCCCTTGGTGTCCCGAGTCGAACCACCAACCTGCCCACCTACTCGGGTGTTTCAACCAGCACTTGGTCTCGGGGAACCGGCTGACCAGGTCAAGGGTGCGGGGCCCAGGGTTAGCAACGGGGACACATGTCTGCACCCGGTTCAAGGTTCCAGGGCCACACAGCATAGATAGCCTTGAACGGTTCCAGTAGTACGATGGCCTCCTCCTCCCGCAGTGGAGGTTCGGTCCCAACGCGTTCACAGTACTGGATAACCTTGGCCCTGTTGAACTTGTGGTAAGGTTCCCGGGTATCCTCGGACTGGGCGTAGCCCCACCAGCGTACCAAGAGCCAAAGGCTCCCTTCCTGGTCCCTGTCGTGCCCCAAGAAACGTTCCCAAACAAAAGGGGTGCCAGAGTCCTCGTGGTCCAGGGGTACAACCGGTTCCTGCGGACCATGTAACATGGACGTGGAATCCGTCTGGCCAGAGGGTGTGGGTGCACGGGCCACATGGTCACTACTGACCCGGTCACGGATCCCTTCAACTAGTACCGTGAACGTGTGCCCATCCCGGTCCACGATCCGATAGGGACCCTTGACCCTCTGGTCCAGTTTCTTCCGACTGTCGTCGTTGGTATCCACGTACACCCAGTCTCCCACGCGAAGGGTCTCGTTTACAGGCGTAACCCGTTCATCGTAACCCCGCTTGTACCGACGCTGGGCCAGGTCAAGGTTCTTGCGTAACGTAAAAGCTAGGTTCCTTAGGTGGGCCCGTCTCATCTCGCGTACCTGGCGTGCGTTGCCACTGAACTCCTTGGGATACGGGGACCCTGGGAGCCGGTCCAGTGCAAAGGTACGCACGCGTTCAGGGATAACGAACTCAAACGGGGCCACGCCGGTACTCTGTTGTGGCCTGGTATTGTACGCCACGGTAAGCACGGAAACCAATTCGTCCCACTGGTCCTGATGGTCCTCAATGTACGTACGTGACTGGGCCACGATAGTACGGTTAAAGCGTTCCACTTGCCCCTGGGTCTGCGGATGGTACGTGGTAGACGTTACGTGTTTGATCCCAAGCATACTGCAGACGCCACGGAAGTGCGTGGGCGCCAGCTGGGGCCCGTTGTCAGTCAGTAACGTTTCCGGGGGCCCGTAAGAAGCGACCCACGTATCCAAAAAGGCCGAGGCCACCACTTCCGCGTCCTGACTGCTAATGGGTACCACTCTGGTCAGCTTGCTAATCCTGTCCACGATAACCAAAAGGTACTTGTTCCCGTTCACTGTCTCAGGCAAGGGTCCCAACAGGTCAAGGCATACGTCCTTAAAGGGATACGTTGCGGGGAACAGCTTCAACGGATTGGTACGTCGCCTTCCTTGAACCTTGCCCTTGGAACAAGCGGTACAGTTGGTAACAAAAGCGTGCACATCGGCCACCATAGTTTCCCAGTTGAACGTTCGTCTCATAGAGGTATACATCTTGTTAATCCCTGGGTGTCCCGCGTGGCCTGGTTCATGTTCCAAAGTTAGTACCTCCTGCTGTAGTTCCTTGGGGACCACAATCTGAACGGCTCGGTCCAGAGGAGCCAGTCGTACAAGTAACCCTTCAGGTGTTTCCCCGTACCGCGAGTTAGCGTTCCGGTTCATCTCTTCCTGAAGTTCCTTGCAACGCTTATCGTTCCCCTGAGCCTTGAGGATCTTGTCAATCGACAGCGGTGGGTACCTCTTGTGTGTCTTGAAGTTCGGGCGGACCCATCCGGTAACGAAGTAGGCCATGGTTAACAGGGAAGGTATCTCCTCAGGTATAGGTCCTCGGTCGTGTCCCGTAGTTTCTAGCCTTGACATAAAGTCTGCAGCACGGTGGTGTTGACCAGGACGGGACTCAACGGTATAATGGTACTCAGCTAACCGGAGTCGCCAACGAGCCAATCGTCCATGGGCTCCGTCCATGTGTAACATCCACTTCAAAGCGGTGTGGTCCGTACGTACAACGAAGCGTGACCCCTCTAGGTACGGTTGTAACAAAAAGAGAGCCCAGACAACAGCGAGGCACTCGCGTTCCGTGGTACTATAGTTCCGTTCCGCTTGTGTCAGGACCCTGCTCCAGTAACCCACGGGCTTGTAGGCCCCGTCCTCTTGTTCCTGTAGCAAAACGCAACCAATCTGGGCAGCGCTCGCATCGGTATCCACAATAAACTGGCCCGAGCGTCGCGGAAGCGCCAGGATCGGTGTGTGGGTCAGACGGTACTTCAGTTCCTCAAACGCGTCCGTCTGAGCCGGAGTAAAAGGAGGCAGAGGGTCGGGTACCTTGGTACTTGTCATAGCCAACAGAGGGCGGGCAACCTGAGCATAGTCCTTAACAAAGCGACGGTAAACGTTACACATTCCCAGGAAACTGCGTAGGCCCTTCTTGGTTCTCGGTGTCTTGGCTTCCCGTAGCCCGACTAGGTTCTTCTCATTCACGCGGAGCTGGCCCTTGCCGACGATATGGCCAAGGTACTCAACCTCGTCATGGAACAAAAAGCACTTGCTGGCCTTCAGGAAAACACCGGCCTTAGCGAGTAGCCCAAAGATCTCTTCCAGGTGCTCCAGGTGTTCCGTAGGGTTCTTAGAGAAAACAATAATGTCGTCCAGGTACACGAGGCACGTCTTCCACTTAACCCCGGACAGGATCATGTCAATGGCCCGTTGAAAGGTAGCCGGAGCGTTCGTGAGACCAACGGGGAGCCTGATGTACCGGAAGGTTCCTTCGTGACACGTGAGCGTCGTCTTATCCTGGTCCTCGGCAGCAACAGGGATCTGCCAGTAACCACAGTTCGCCTCCAGCATCGAAAATACGGTAGCCTCTCCCAGAAAGTCGATACAGTCGTCCATCCTTGGTAACGGGTACGTGTCCTTAACCGTCACATCGTTCAGTCTGCGGTAGTCAACACAGAACCGCGGGGTACCATCGGGCTTGGGGACCAAGACGACCGGGAACGACCACTCAGCCTGAGACGGCTCAATGACCCCGAGCTTGGTCTGCTTTTCCACTTGTTCCTTGATCAGGTCCCGATGATGGAGCCCGGTACGGTACGGTTGGGAACGAATAGGCTTGGCCCCGTCCTTCAAAGTGATCCGGTGGGGTGTTACGTCAATACGTCCCAGTTGTCCGTCCCACAGACCCTCATAGCGTTCCAAAAGTTCACGTACAGCCTGGTGCTGTTCAGGCGGGATCAGCTCGTACGCCACCTTGGGCATCTTGACCGGGGTTCCGTCTGACGTCTTGCCCTTTGTATCCGGCTCGGGTACCGTGGTTCCATCGGATCCCTCAGGGGTCTCGCCCTCCGGTGACGACGCTTGACCCGACGTGTTCCCTTGCTCTGTTCCCAGCGTAACAACAGGGTCGGCCCCCTCACTAGGGGCCGGCAAGTAACCAGTGGGGACCTCGAGCACGGGTCCGTCGTACGGGATAGCGAGGCCTACGGCGAAGTTCTTGGGCAAGTTGACCGCCCGGTTCGAGATGTTCATGATGTGGATCCGGAAGTTCCGCCGGGTCCGTACGTTAGCCAGGGCGTTATGCAGACGGAGCTCTTTCTTAGACATCTTGTGCGGTCGTTCATATAGTAAACAACGTCCGTTCATTCCGCACTTGACGTAGACCGCTTGGAGGGATCGGGGTGCCAAAGTTACACCCTTGGAGAGGTACAGGGCAGAAGGATCTCGGCGTACAGGGTTACCCTTCACAGGAAAAGCATTCTGGGTCTTTCTGTCCCACGTTCTCTTGGCGTAGGTCAGGAAACCCAGGTTCCAAAGCACAGACTCTGTTCCAGGGTAGATCGCCTTAACGTGTTCCTTCTGAAAGTCCATCCCGAGGATCAACGGTACCGAGAGGGCCCTGACCACGAGGAACTCGAACTCCATCGGCTTCCCGTTCACGATCACCGATAGTTCCACGATCCCACGGGCCCGTAACAACTGACCAGAGGCGTCACACACATGCGTCGACTTGGGGGCCCTTGACGCCAGTCGTCGCCACCCTTCAGGGAGGACATCCTCACGTACCACGCTTGGCCCTGCACCAGTGTCCAGAATAGCCGTAGTGTCCTTCGGTTCCTCCGTGTCCAGTCGAATCAAAGCGTTCAAAGCAATGTTTCTCTTACGCAGTACAAGCAAGGTACCTTTGAACCCATAGGGCTTCTTCATTCCCATCCGACGTCGGAGCCCAGACTTGGATCGTCGTGCCAGAGAGTGCAAACAGGAACAAGGGTTTTTCAAAGTAATAGGAGACTCAGAACGTACAGGTATAACGGGGCCCTTAAAGATCTTGGAGAACCCCAACGCAGTTGCGAACGAGCAGGTACTATCCCGACGATGGGGAGGGGACCGTTTCGATCCGCCCCCCGTTACTCTTTTCCCGAGGGTCCCGGCTCCTGGGAACCGTCGTTCACTTGGTACCCTTGGTCCGCCTCGTCATCCGAGAGGTTTATCCCTTCACAAAGGGCCTGAACCATAGCAACCCGGATCTGACGATGGAACCGGCGGTCCGCGTTCGGCTTTACATCGGTACTCTGACTCCGTCCACGAGTGGCCGCAAGGAACGAGTCCCGGGCCTGGAGAACCGCTTTCCGTTGGACCTCAGACAACATGGAACATTGATGGGCCATGTGACCCGGTTCCCAACAAAGGTAACAACGGTACGGGCGTCGACTGTCCATGGTACGTACTCCCACGAACTGGGGCGTGGGCCCCTTGAACCCAAACACTTGAACCGACCCGTTCTTCTCAGTTTCCTTCTCGAGGGGGCCCTTAAGGATTGTAGAGGGGCCCATAGGATTAACAGCCATCAACGGGGACGAGTCCAACGAACGATTTGGCCTCGGTTCAGTGGGTCTGCGGACGGTTCCAGAGGGGCCAGCCTTGGTCACAGAGGACCCTCGGGCCATCTTGATAACCTCGGTAGCCGCCTTGTTCTTGCCCGCAGTAAACGTTACCAGCTGCTGGTACGTACGGTCAGGGATATTGTAAACAAATGCGTTCGTACGTAGGTACTCAGGGAGCCCTTGAATCAGCTGCTGTTTCATGGTACCTTCGGTGTGGATGTTCCCACATAGTTCCGTCAGACCCCGTAAGCGTACCGCAAGTGCCTCGATCCCCTCATCTGGTTCCTTAGCGGCCCGACAGAACTTGTCCTGCGCCAGTGCCAACGCATGGGGTTCAGCGTACGTTTCAAGGAACCAGTTAACGGCCTCAGGGGTAACTCGTGATCGACGCGCCACCTGATGCGCTTGAGGAGTCCGGAAGGGCCCGAGTGTACCGCAGTTCCGCGTCCCCAGACAGGAAATGAGGGATCGCGTACAGCGCCATGCCCTCGGAAACCCCATTATCGTTACATGCCTTAACCAGTTTGCGGAGCCACGTGAACACCTTGAGGGCCTCTTTCCCAGAGAAATTAGGGTACCCAGCAAAAGAGTGTTTCATGTTACGAGCAACCCGTCCCATCTTAGGTGCTCCTCGCGTTCCATAGGTCGATTTCTTGTTCCGTAGGCGATACGTACGATAGTCCAGGGCCCGAGCGAAACGATCGTCGGAACACTTGATTACCTGGGGCTCGTTTCGTGGGTTCCGAATGGGTTCCAGGTCCTCCTCATCGAAGACGGATGAAAATGTGGTACCAGGGGAAGAAGAGGAAGAGGAGCCACTCGAATGATGACGACGCCGGTGACGGCGGGAACGAGAACGATCGGAACGACTGGTATCACGGGACCCACCCCGGCCAGCAGGACTCTGGCTCAGGGCCTGGGAAACAGTAGCCATAATCTCATCTCGAAACGTTTCCAGTGTGGACACAATATCGGGGGACCCAGCAACAGTAGCCGAAGGTGGAACTCGGGTCCCCGACTCGGAACCCGCGTTCCCACGTGAATCCTGACCCATTGTAACCCGGATCCCACCCGGGGGCGCTGTCCCCCGACGAGGAATCCCTGTCGACCCGCCTCCGCCACGGTTCGACGGACCCAAGGGACCGCCGCGGCCACGGCCAGCGGGAGTAACCATCGAAACGTCCGACGGCGCACCTCGGCCCCGGCCACCCGAAGGGACAGGGTCCGTCATGTTGGCCGTGCGGCACTCGACCTGAACCAAACGATCTCGTTACCAGAAACGGGAACCAAGGAACCCAACGCCACAGAAAAAGAAGAGGGCTGTCCCAATACGGGAGAAGAGTGAAGCCCTCCCCTGCTGCTCCACCATAAATGTAGCGTAATGGGACCCAGATTCCCGGACCCAGAAACCACAACCATACACACAGAGACTACAGTCCGAAGCCCAGGAAGGAACAGGTAAGAGCCCTCGCTGATCCACTCGCCCGCCACGATAAGAGGCAAAGGTAAACAGTACAAAAGCCCGAGGGAGAAGGAACCCAAAGTACTGTTGATTTTACAAGATGGCCCCGGGGAGAACCCCGGAGCACCCCTCAAGAACCTCCCCGCCTGGCCCCTCCAGGGGCCCTGAGCGAGGCCCCCAGAGGGCGCCCCCAGCGGGCCAAGTGCCAGCAAGGCACCGGCCGCTCACCGGGCCAACACACAAAAAGCAAGCGAAATCCCCCCACACACAAATGTCAATCCCCAAAAAAAACCCAGTGGGAAAAAGGGGAAAGACACGAAATCACGCAAGGAAAACAAATGCGAAAAATCAAACAAATAACCCGAAGGTCAGTTTGCCCCAACCCGGCAAGTCCACCGCTCCGGGTGACCAATCAGGGCACCGGGCGTGTCGCCACTACCCCGGGCCACCGATGCAGGGATCCTCGGCCAGCGCGTGGTTCCACGTAACGCTGCCAGCCGGGTCCCAAGTCAGTCTCCCGGGTTCCAACGGTCCCAGGGGCTCAGAACGCCACACGCAGAGCGCCACGCCCGTCGTTTGGCGCGTCGCGCTCTGGCAGCTGTTACGTCGTCCCACCTGGAGGTGGGGGAGGCGTCTGGTTCGGTCTAAGAGGAGTCACAATTCTCTGGGGGGTCACGGGGGACGGACAGGAAACGAGAGCCCTACGCCTGCCATATCTGCAATAGTACGTCACACTGGATGGCGGATTGCCCTCACCTCCCTGAGGAGACTCGGAATCGGATGACCAAGGCTCGCGCCGAGCGCAAAGCGGCTCGAGCCGCTGCTCGTGCGAGTGGGGCGGTCGCTGCAGTCGTGCCCTCCCCGACGGAAAAGGAAGATCGGGCGAGTTCTCCTAAGGGGAGCTCATCTGAGATATCATCTTCGGGAAACGCCTGAGGGGCGGTTCCCCTAGAGCCTCCCCCAATGCGTCCAATGATGGGGGGGGGCCGAAGAGGATATTGCGCCGCCCTCGAACGAATAAGCCTGCATTATTGGCACTCCCTAAGGGGGTGAAACGGGAAAACGTCATTTGCGCGGTCATGCCTTCATCCAGATATCAGCTGGCTGTACAACTGTTTGCTACTGAAGGGTTAGAACATGCATTGCATGCTGTGTTGGACACCGGAAGCGGGCCTTCTCTGATTCGAAGTTCTTTGCTCCCTAAGGGATTGAGGCTCCAGCCCCTAGGGGAGCTGGAGAATATACTGTACTTCGACTTGAATGGGGGGTGGCTTCCCATTCGAGGAACTGTGCGCTTAGGTATACAAGTGAGAGACCAAGTTTCCTACGTTTGCTTTGGGGTAATCGATAATATGGCGGTGCCCGTCATATTAGGTAACTCCTTCGGAGATACCGAAGTGAAAACCATCTCCTGTGAGGACCAGACTGTCACCCTCCAGACAGGGATGGTCGCCCCCATCCTTCGGGATATGGAGGACGCGGAACCGGGTCCCACTAAGTGGAGCCCCGTATGCGCTTGTCCTAAGGTCAAGACCGCCAAGCTCAGTTTGTGTCACAAGCTGAAGCTCAAGCCTGGGGTTATCTCCCATGTGAAAGTGAGAGGGCAGTTCCCGGGCCACTGGATTATTTCCGGTCAGCCCCGTCTCGCCCACAAGTACGGTGTTCACGTGGCTAAGGGCCCCGCGGAACTTAACCGTGATGCCCCATTCACCATACAAGTGATGAATCCCACCCCACGCATGGTCCGTCTCCCCGTGGGGGCGGTGGTGGCTTCTATCTCTGCTTACGAAGGACCGGTGATGAGCGTTTCCCAAGAGGAGATGCAGAAGTTGAGTGAAGGCCCTACGGCCCGGATGGGTGATACCCACTCTGAGGTGGACCTCGGAAAGGTTCCTAACGCCCTACGCGGTCGGCTCTTGGAGCTGGTGGAGAAATACTAATCCCTATGGGATGGTACCCTTGGGCTTATCAAGAATACCGTGCACCGCATACGCCTAAACCCCGGGGCAACCCCGGTACGGCAACACCCCTATAAGGCGGGGCACAAGAACCGCCAGCTGGAAGGGGAGCAGGTGGAACGGATGAAGAAGCTGAAAGTAATAAAACCCGCCGAAGGCGAGTGGGCTAGTCCTATTGTGATCGTGCCTAAACCGGACGGCACGCCCCGTTTCTGCATTGACTACCGGCGGTTGAACCTGGTAACGGTGAAGGACGCGTATCCTATCCCAAGGATGGATGAATGCTTGGACTCCCTAGGGGAGGCTAGGGTCTTTAGCACCCTAGACTGTAACGCTGGATATTGGCAAATTCCCATTGCCCACTATGCTCCTGGTAATGTGTGACCGCTTCACCAAGTTGGTGAGGGCCGTCCCACTGTCGGACACAACTGCCCTTGGGGTAGCATCGGCTTTCATTGACTATTGGGTGGCTGCCTATCGCATCCCAGATTCTACACTCACGGACAACGGACCTCAGTTCGCTGCCGTGTATTTTCAGGGAGTTATGGGGCTCCTTGGGATCGCCACGAGCTTCACGACCCTTTATCACCCACAGACCAATGGTCAAGTGGAATATTATAACAAGACGATTATGCGACAGCTACGGACGTACTCGTCCGAGCACCCACGGGAATGGGATCGCTATGTGTCCCTACTGACGACTGCATATAATATGCAGATACATTCGAGCACTGGGGTTGCCCCACTGACCTTCGTGAGCCCTCGGCGATTGGAGGCCTAGAATATTGAGCGTTTACCTAAGGTACGCTCTGTGGAAACGGAGGAACCTGACGCCGATTCGGCGGTGGTTCAATACGTGAAAGAGCTACGCAATCTAATCCCAAGGGTTAGGAAGAATTTGGATAAGGCCCAACTGGCCTACAAGCGTGTCTATGACGCGGGTATCCAAAAAGATAATGAGGCTATGTCTCAAGGGGATTGGGTTTATGTGAAATCCTATGCTAAGGGGCGGACTAAGATGTCGTCTAAGGCAAAGGGACCGTTCATGGTGCTACGCACTGACGGTCAACGGTTTCTTATTGAAACCCCTACGGGAGAGCAGACCCAGAGTAGTGATAATGTCACGCGCGCTCCCCCGCCTAGGGCAGGGGATCCTGTATGGAAACGGGCGCGGGAAGCCCGTGACGCCTTCAATGAATTTCCTGAGGAGGCCTCGGGGAAGGATGTGCTTGAGCAGATTGTCGGCCACCAATGGGTGGAAGACGACAACGGGAAACCCGACTTGAACTTCCGAGTCCGTTGGTTTGGCCACGGACCCGAAGGGGACACTTGGCACCCCAAGAAGGGGGTACCACGAGCGGCTCTGCTGAAGTATGCCAGGAAGCACAAGCTCCCCATCGGGGGGCGGGACCAAGGGTCCCGACTGTTCCCCCTCGGGTGGATCGAAGAAGAAGGATAACAGGCTATTCCCCTAGTGGGAGAACAATAGAAGGAGAACCTAATACTACCAGAGACGGCTCTATGAGGTGTCACAAAATGCATTAGTACCCCCGGTGCCCATAAGGCTGGGCCCCATCATGGTACCGAGGGCCTTGCCCTCGGCCACCGTATGCGGCCTCGGCCGCGCCTCGAAGAGACAAACTCGGGATCTGCACCATGATGTCCATGTTAGCTCTCCCGAGTTCTCGGTCCAGGCGCTCGGAAAGCGCCGACTGAGATAGCAATGGCAATGCCACCGGCGGGATATCCCGCCAGTCCCGACGAGCGGTGACAATCGCCGCAATGTCGTTAGCCAGGCCTGTATAGGCCCGACACAGCCCCATCACAAGAGAGTCTTCAACTGCTTCCCCAAGGGATGAGGGGGGCGGATCGAAGACCCGCCCCAATGCCGCTATGGTAGTACCCGGGATAGGTCGAGGCATTGCCAATGGCGGACCGCCCCAACGGAAGGGAGCTACTGGCTCAGGAACCGTTGCCCGTCGTCCGCTAGGCGACCGAATCTCCTCACTGGGGGGGTAGTTCCCCCGAGCGGACGTTCCAAAGGACCGTCCAGAAGAAGACGCGCCTTGACCACGGCTCCCCTTAGGAGATTTCGGCTGCATAGACGGGCCATACCGCTCCAGTCCAGACCCAGGGAGACTAGGCCCCTCTTCCTCCAGGCGGGGTTCGGGATTGGATACCCGCGTAGCGGCTGTCAACCCCGGTGGGTAAGGCAGCTCCTCGTGACCCAGCCCCTCTTCCAAGAAGAGAATCCCCTCGGCGGTCAACGACCGCGCGCACCGGACCAGCGCCCGAGTACGAAGAGGAAGACCCAAGAAGGAAGGCAAAGCCTTGTGATGGACATCCTCAATGAGGAGGAGGAGTGCCCGGAAGTATGCCGCAGATTCAGGGTTACCCTGTGTGAGGAACCACCCACACTTGGGCAGCCCTCAACGTACTCGTGATGGTGTCAGCGACCCGTGCCAGCCAATAGGGCGACAGGGTGCGGGGAAGAGGATGGAGGTGGTGACGGTGGTGGGTCTGGGGAAGAGGACGGCGCGACGTCGGTGGTGATCGAGAGGGTTCAAAGGGTGAAGGTCGTCTTTGGTCTGTGTCTGTGGTTGCCCTTCCGGTCTCCCCCGGTGGCGCCGACACTCACGCACTATATACTCGCGTCGGGGCACCCGAGGTGCCCCAAAGCATGCATTTCCCCGTCGCTCCACCGGTAGGCACAAAACGGCCCAAAAACAAAGCATGGCTCTCAGAACAAAGCATGGGCGGGCGTGCGCACTAAAGGAGTGCAGCCCCAGTTTGCCCCAAACGAAGGGGTCCGGCGTGCGGCGCCTAGGGCGCCGCCCCAGCCGGCTCCAGACGCCAGTCGGCCCGAAGGTCCGAGAGGCGTGTAAGCACGATTCGATCGAGTCGGCCGAATCGGCCAGCCGGCTAGCCAGTCACATCGCTGCAATGCTGCAGCGAGGACATTTTAACGGACTCGCCAGCTGTGGCAGATGTGGCTCGTCATGGGTGCTGACGGTGGCGCCTTTCGACAGGCCATGATGGGCTGTCGATGGCTGCTGTCGTGCGGCCGGCAGACACCGTGAGACAGCGGCTGACTCATCTTGCGTCTGGAAGGTACACCGCGTCATGCCCCACAATACAAGGAGTTGATCCATGTTGCCAGGAGTTGATTCGGCAGGATCTGTAAGGAGGGGTCCCAGATATTATCCCTTAAGTATTAGGCATGGGATTAGGAGGGAAATCCTTACACCTCCCCCCCTTAGGACGTGCGTCGAAGGAAGGCGTCGAGAACTTCAGGTGCGTTGTCGAGGTCTTGCGTGGTTAGCCAGGTGTTCTCACTGACATCGCAGCCTTTCCACTTGACCAGGTACTGCAGTCGTCCACGTCGTTTTCGTGACCGAATAATGGAGTCCACTTCGTACTCAACCGATCCGTCCGGAAATGATACCGGAGCTGGAGCGGGAGGAAGTCGACCATGCGGATCAGCGTTGTACGGCTTGAGTAGACTGGCGTGAAAGGCGTTGTGCACCTTTCGATCAAGGACTGCTTGAGGCAGATCCAGACGGAACGTAATATCATTGATGTTTTCAGTGACTCGGTATGGTCCCGAAAACTTGGGCATCAACTTGCGAGCGCCCTGGAAGGCGTCCGGCATAAGGTTCTTGGTGCTCAGGAGCACGAGGTCGTCGACAGCGATCGTACATGGTCGGCGTCGACGGTTAGCGTACGCCGAGCGCGTCTCATTGGCCTTCTTGATAGCGGTAATGGCAGTCTCCTGAGCTTTTTGCAGACTGCTTAGCCAATCTGAGACTGCTGGTAGTTTCGATTCCTTGCTCTCGACGATGTCGACAGGTACTGTCCTTGGTTCAAAGCCGTAGTTCAGGCAGAATGGGGAGTACGTCGTGACCGCATTGGGTCACCGGTTGTAAGCTACTTCTGCAGCAACAAGGAAGAGGTCCCAATCACCCTGATGATGGTTCACGAAGTTTCGCAGGATTTCTTCAATCTTCTTGTTCATGATCTCGGTTTTTCCGTCCGTCTGGGGATGATAGGCTGAAGATGCCTTGATCTTGACCTTGAGAATTTCGGTTAGCGACTGCCAGAAGTTGGAGAAGAAGATACGGTCTCGGTCCCAGACGACGTCGGATGGTAGCCCGTGATGACGGTAGACGTGATCATGGTAGAGTTGCGCTACGACTGGTGCAGTACAGTCGGGCTTCATTGGCGCTAGTCGAATCATCTTCGACAGTCTGTCCACAATGACGTAAATGCCATTGTGGCCCCTTTGGGTCAGTGGAAGAGGGGTGATAAAGTCCATGGAGACACTTGCCCATCGTTGGTTCAGTGGATCTAGTGGTTTGAGGTGACCCAGAGGTGAATGGGTGCCAGCTTTGTTCCGCTGACACAAATCACATGATTGTACGTATCTTTGGATGTCCTTCCGCATTGTCTTCCAGTAGTATTTGGAAGCAATAGCGTTGGTGGTTTTCTTAACATCCATATGTCCTTGGCTTGGGATGTCGTGGTAGTCATGGAGTAGTCTTTGGCGTAGAGTACCAACGGGGACGCACGTACGGTCACCTCGTTTCAACAACCTTATGTGAAGCCGGTAGGGAGATACCGGGTCTTTGACTAGGTCGGCAAACTCGGGATCCGCGTTGTACTCTTGGTCTAGGGTGGCAAGGTCTTGATCACTTTGGCTTATGGTCATGAGGTTGTTGATTTCAGTTTTCTTGGGTAGGCTTTCGATGGTCTTGGTTAGCACGCGACTAAGGAGATCTTGATTGGGAGCGTGCTTATCGGGGGCGTCTTGTGGTTGCCTCGAAAGAGCATCAGCTACGGGGTTGGAAGTGCCCTTGATGGGGATGATCTTGAAATCGAATTGCTCCAACAGCTCTAGCCACTTGACTTGGCGGTCGTTGAGCTTCTCTTGGGTTTTCAAGTACCTTAGGGACTCATGGTCGGTGTGCACCTCGAACGACCTTCCATGGAGGTAGCAGCGCCAGTGTCGAATGGCTTGTACAGCTGCGAGCAGTTCGCGCTCACGGATACTGTAGCGCTGTTCGTGGATGTTCAGCGTCAATGAGAAGTAGGCCACTGGGCGTCGTCCTTTTCCGTCATCTTGTTCAAGGACAGCGCCAACAGCATACCCACTGGCATCTGTGGAGACGAAGATTGGGTACCTCTTGTCGAATGGCCTCAGTACTGGTGCACTCGTCGTCAGGGTTTGTAGTTGCTCAAAAGCCTTCTGGGCGTCAGAGTTCCATTCGAAGTCGACGTTTCCAGTAAGCCTTTTGAGGGGTGCAGCCACGGATGCCATTCCCTTAATAAATCGACGATAGAAAGTGACCATGCCGATGAAAGATTGCACATCTTTTTTGCTCTGTGGCGTTGCCCATGATCGAATGGCTTGGACCTTGTAGTCCTCCATAGAGAAGCCTTCGTTGGAAATGACATGGCCGAGGTAGTCCACAGTTGTTCGCGCAAATTGGCATTTGCTGAGTTTGGCGTAGAGATTATGCTCTCGCAGCTTGTCCAGGGCTTGCCTTAGGTGCTTTAGATGATCTTCATAAGATTCACTGTAGACCAGGATGTCGTCGAGGTAGACGCAGATAAACTCGTAGAGATAGGGTCGGAAGACGTCATTCATTAGGTTCATGAAGACCGCGCGGGCATTTGTTAGCCCAAAGGGTAGCACCGTAAATTCGTAGAACCCGTATTTTGTTCGGAACGCCGTCAGTGGGATAGTGTCAGGGTCAAGCCGGATCTGGTGGTAACCTGATCGGAGGTCGATCTTCGTGAAGTACTTGGCCTTTCGCAGTTGGTCGAAGATGTCGTCAATTCTTGGTAAGGGATATGCGTTCTTGATAGTGGCTTTGTTCAATGCTCGATAATCGATGAACATTCGCCAGCCACCGTCCTTCTTTGCGGCAAAGAGTACAGAAGAGCCCCACGGTGACGCACTTGGTTGGATGAACCCCTTTCGTATGAGGGTTGCAAGTTGTGTCTTGAGTTCATCGAGTTCCCATTCAGATAGGCGATAAATGCCACTGCGACGTGGTTGAGCGTCCTCCGTAAGCTTGACGCTAAACTTGTGACTGCGTTCAGGACGAAGTCCATCGGGAAGCTCTTCCGGGAAGACGTCGGCGTACTCGTTGAGAATCTCTTGGATGTCATTCTTGTCTTCAGCTTCTCCCATTTTGATCGCATTGATGTCAAAGGTGCTGGAAGGATCTTCGGATTGCAGGTAAATGGCGAAGACAGGAACTTTTTGAATAAGGTCCTTGGCGAGGCGTTGGCTACTAATCAGGCCATGGGGTTTCTTGAGGGAGGCAGTGATGGAGATGTTCTTTTGGTTAAACTTGAAGGAGATCTTGTTCTTCTTGTTGTTGATTTTGGCGTCCTTGTCGTCACGCCATTTCTTTCCGAGGATAATGTCGTACGCACTTAGGTCGCATACAGCAAACCGAAGACGTTCTTGGTATGGGCCGATGTGAATCTCTAAGGGTTCCATGGTCTCTGCGAGGACGTGGGAGCGACCATCGGGCATGTTAGCCGCGAAGTCCGTTTCTTTCGTGGTCACATTCAGGGTATTCACGAGGCGCCTTGATACGACGTTAATGGGAGATCCGTCGTCAAACAGCACCTTAACAAGATGTCCATTGACAGAGGCAGTAGAAAGCAGAAGCCCGAGACGCGGGCCTTCAAATGGTGACGACATGTTTTCAGGAACCGAAGAAGCGTCTGGCACCGGTTTTGATGACGGTTGCTGCTTCAGTTCCGCTGGCCTTTTAGGCAGTCCTTGGCCATATGTCCTTTCTCACGGCAGCGGAGGCAAAGGCCTTCACGCATACAGCGCTGACGCTCTTCAGGCGTGAGTTTCTCGACTTTGATGCTGGAGATTTCCATGGGAATGACACCCGTCGTGGATGGCCTCGCAGAAGTGCCGCCGAGGTGCGTCGAGGCACCAGCCTTGGCAGCCTCCACGCGCAGAGCGTCAGTCATGAAAGATTCAAGATCCGAGTAGGTCTTGAGACAAAGAGCCTGCCAGATGTCCCGCTTCAAGCCTCGGGAGTAGCGGTCAATCTTCTCGGCTTCCGTGATGTCAGGGATGTCCAAGAGGACGCTCAGAAACGTCCTGTTGAACGTTCCGACGTCTTTGGTTTGGCGCCACGAGTGCAGCTTGTCTCGTGCCGCTTGTGTCTTGTTCAGTGGACTGAAGCGGCGAATTAGAGCAGAACGGAAGGATTCTCAGTTCGGGACAGCTGTAGTCTGACTGTAGACCTTCCACCAGTCGAACGCTTCGCCGTCGAGGAAGGTGCAAGCAATACTACACGCATCGTCGGGGTCACTCAGTCGCACATAGAAATCCATATGCGAGCACCACGCTTCAACCGTCCCAGGTTTACCGGAGAAAGCCACGGGTTTGTTCGGCCTCGCGGATTTCATGCCACTAGTAGTGGCCCTGGCCTTGGCTTCGGACAGTTGCTGCTTAGCGTCGGCTAGTTCCATCTTATGAGCCTCGAGTTGTTCGCTCATTTGCGCGACAAACGCTGTAAGCTGGGTCCAGGCCTCCATAGTCGGTGCGTTCGAGCCCGAGCCCGGATTGGCCGGGTTGACACCCCCTGGGATTGGTGCATCCATGGTGTCTTGGGTTCAAGTCCGAGGCAAACAAACTTACAACCCAGATTTCACAAGACTTGCTTGGGGAGGACCCCAAGGAAGATCTCGGAGATGCGGGATAGGAGTTTGTCTGCAGCAGTAGTGGTGTACACGATTTGGATAAGTGCTGCGCTAGTTGCTGCAACGTTCCAAATGATGTACAGCACTACTTCGAGAAGCACAAGAAATTCGGTTGAAATCACACAAACGGATTATTCAGAAGCGTCCGTGCACAGGCCCGAGTCGGGTCGTGTCGGATTTCCAAGCGGGGGGATCAATGGGGGAAAATCGGGCTCCTAGGCCAGATCCAGGGGCGTGTCAACAGGTGTTAATCGGTGCGGCGCGCCAGCGTGCGGTGATGATCCTTGCCACGTGTGTGCCGCTCGAAATGTTCCACCGACTCAAATTCGCGACCGCAGGGTTCGCAACGGGGAAGGGTGTCCGGGCGGTTAATTACGTATCGTTGGCGACGGGATCCACGGTGATCACGCAGCACAGTGAGGCTGTTGCACCGCACACCGCACGGATTGCAAAGGAATTTCCGTTGCGCCCCACGGTGGCTCTTGGCAATTCGGCGTTGCTCACGCTGCTCACCCGCGCGCGCGGTGGTTGGCTTGATGTGACCAATCACCGGTGGCGGCGGGGCGGTGTAACGGCGCCCCGACTCTTGGGGGGGCAGTAACAGGCGACGGTTGACGCGGGCTGCCGTGTCCTTGGTGGCAGGGCCCTTGCCCTTGCCCGAGAGGGGGGGCTTGGGTGCGGCCCGGCCCGCTGAGGCGGGACAGACTGGGACCGCCGGGGTAGGAATCGAGTGGGCGCCCGCCGGGGGGTTGTGTGCACTCGGGCGGGCGTGTGCCTGCGGGGAGCCGCGTGCCGACGGGGGGCCGCGTGCCGACGGGGGGCCGCGTGCCGACGGACCGTGGGCCGTGAAGGCGCCACGGGTCGTCGGGGGTGCGCGGACCGTCGGGGGTGCGCGGATCGTCGAGGGTGTGCGTACCGGGGGGGTGCCACGGGATGTGGACCCGGTATCGCGCGCCGAGGCCGCCGAGGATGTCGGGCCGGCCGCCAGTGCTGAGGAAGAGTATTCCGAATCTGATGTGGATCTCACTGGGATTCAACAATCGGTTGACCAAAAGAAAAATTCCGTGAAAAAAAAACCACAAGGGTTGTGTCAGGAAATTGTTCGTTCGGTGTGATTCGTGGAACCCGCTACGTTCGTATTACAATGCCCGTGGCAAGCCGAACGTAGGGGGCAACACGACTGCACAATCGCAGGGAGAGCCAAATCAAAAACGGAATCGCAAGTCACCGCCAGGTAGAAAAGCCAAACTATCTGAAGCTACCACATGTGAGGAACCACCCACACTTGGGCAGCCCTCAACGTACTCGTGATGGTGTCAGCGACCCGTGCCAGCCAATAGGGCGACAGGGTGCGGGGAAGAGGATGGAGGTGGTGACGGTGGTGGGTCTGGGGAAGAGGACGGCGCGACGTCGGTGGTGATCGAGAGGGTTCAAAGGGTGAAGGTCGTCTTTGGTCTGTGTCTGTGGTTGCCCTTCCGGTCTCCCCCGGTGGCGCCGACACTCACGCACTATATACTCGCGTCGGGGCACCCGAGGTGCCCCAAAGCATGCATTTCCCCGTCGCTCCACCGGTAGGCACAAAACGGCCCAAAAACAAAGCATGGCTCTCAGAACAAAGCATGGGCGGGCGTGCGCACTAAAGGAGTGCAGCCCCAGTTTGCCCCAAACGAAGGGGTCCGGCGTGCGGCGCCTAGGGCGCCGCCCCAGCCGGCTCCAGACGCCAGTCGGCCCGAAGGTCCGAGAGGCGTGTAAGCACGATTCGATCGAGTCGGCCGAATCGGCCAGCCGGCTAGCCAGTCACATCGCTGCAATGCTGCAGCGAGGACATTTTAACGGACTCGCCAGCTGTGGCAGATGTGGCTCGTCATGGGTGCTGACGGTGGCGCCTTTCGACAGGCCATGATGGGCTGTCGATGGCTGCTGTCGTGCGGCCGGCAGACACCGTGAGACAGCGGCTGACTCATCTTGCGTCTGGAAGGTACACCGCGTCATGCCCCACAATACAAGGAGTCGATCCATGTTGCCAGGAGTTGATTCGGCAGGATCTGTAAGGAGAGGTCCCAGATATTATCCCTTAAGTATTAGGCATGGGATTAGGGGGGAAATCCTTACACCCTGACACAAAGTGTCAACAGGGCTCTCCTGGAGAGCGCGCAACAGGGGGATCGGGATGAGCCAAGCATGTCCGTAGTACAACCCCGAGGAAAGTAGAACATCGGCTACCTCCACTAGCCAACAGACGTTCAGGGCTGCCCTGGCCGCCGAGTCCGGACCGTGGGCCATCAATCGACTCCCCCGGACTGCAACTATGTTGCCGATACGCGCGGCCATGCCGCGTGGAACCTCATAATCGCTCCACCAAGTAGGGATGGCTGGGTACAACTTGAGACGTTCCCCATGGGAGAAGCACTCGACCTCCCGCTGCTCTGCGCAGGCGAAGATGCCATGGCGCCGACGGTGCCGATGTTCAGTCAACGCTTGGCGTAGGAAGTAACCGCGAGGACGTCGCCCAATAACCGGCAGTGGGCCCGGGTAATACGCCAAGTCAAAGACTGGCATTGACCCCGGCGGCAACGGCGGACGAGAGCAGGCGTCGTCCAGCTGCCGAGCAAGCTTCCAATCCTCCGCAAAGCAGAGCACGGGATAATCCGTCGGCGTCCCAATCGGGACCTCGTAGAGGTCCGGGTAGAGATGGCGGAACGTTGCCGACACCCCCGCCATGCGGCGCGGATCCACCAGAACCCACCGGTCGGTGACTGCGCCGGGATGTGGGTGAGGATAAGGCCGTTCCTTGTGGAAGGGGATAACTTCCCCGAAGGGGCCAGGCCCCTCTGAGTCCGCCAACGGTGGAGCAGGTACCTCGGCCGGTGAACCCGGACCGGCATCGCCCCGGCCACTCCCGGCGTCTTCCATCGGGACGTCGCTTGAAGCGGCGGGTGGCAACCCCGTGGCCGAAGGGCCACGGGGGGAAGAAGGAGCACGTGGGGACGAACCCACCCCATCGTCACCCATGGTGGCGGTGTTGTCCGGTTGCCCCGACGGGGCAGACATGTCCAACCTCTCCGAAGGAGACGGGGGGGGGAAGGTGTGTGGGTGTCACCCCTACCCTTAGGGTGAGGGAAAGGGGGACGCGCGTAAGCCGGTGGTAGCGAGGAGGAGAAGGGGGGGAAAGGGAACGGTGGCCGTCCTTGCGGCTAGCACCCGTTGCCACTACCCCTCACTCCGATCCACCCCTCTCGGGTGGGAAGGCGGCCCTCTTCTACCCCTCTGTCCCCCAACACGGGCCTGAGGAGGTTGCCGGGGAGGCCCCCTAACCCCTCGCTCCTGGCAACGCTAGGAGAGCCAGTCCCCTCACGTCCCCACCCTGTGTGGGCAGGGCCGTGGGAAGCGACGGGCCCTATCCTTGCTGTGTCCCCCACCCCTCGGGTGGTGGTTTTGAGGGGGGTAAGAGTGTGCGTGGGGGTGCGCGTTGCTTCCCCCTTCGAAAAAAAAAACAGACTTGCGTGTGCTTGAACACTGTCGTCCTGGTCGTGGATCCCGACGTGAACAAGCCAGGCGGTCGGAGGTTCAGTATCTGTCCGGTCTCCCCGCGTTCTTGGTGGGTTGCTTCTCTGTGTGTTATGGGTGCTAGGCGCCTAAGGTACGTAAAGCCACTACACTGCCCCCCTGCGTGGGCCTGGTTCTGCCACAAAACTCTACGACCGCTTGGCCGCCTTACTGTCACCATCTTTGTCGACCATGAACCAATGCTTTTTCTCTTTCCCGTAGTCAAGACCCTCTCAGTCCCCCTTATCCTAGGCTGGGATTTCCGGAGGCAGCATGTCAGGAGTATTCTGCCAGGAAAAGGAAAGGTGCAGTTTGACCACGGATTCATCTCACTTTTGCGGGAGCACTTGGACACCAAGGCTCGTGTAGTCAAGAGCAAGAAGGACAGTATCCCGCCTTCTACCCTGACGCTCTATAAACCAGTGCTGCTTCCTCCTCGTTCGGAAGCCAAGGTTCAAGTGACTACGCGGACAACGGGTCAATACCTGATATTCGGACGCAAGAAGTCTCTTGCGAAACACCGGTTGTATTTGGCCCATGGGCACCACCGGAAAGTAGAAAGGCACGTCCCATTCTCCGTGCTTGTCGTCAACGCGATAAGGAAGCCAATAACTCTCGCGAAGGGTACTCGAGTCGGCACGTCCGAGCCCTATCGAGGCTCTTCCCGCGCCCTGAGCAGGAAGGACCTCTTCAACGTGCAACAAGAACTAGAGTCCAACCTATCAGCCCTGGGCGTACCTCCGGAACAAGCACAAGCAACTGGCGACGTCCCAGCACCCGAAACACCTCCGCCCAAGACGCCGAATTTTAATCAAGATAATGTTCCTCCCGACCTGAAGAAGGCTCTGAAGAAGCTTCTCCAAGAATACCGGCATTTTTGCACTGGGGAGCTGGGCAAGATGGACGCCACCGTACACTGGATTCAACTTTAACCGTGGCAGTATTGACCCCCAGGTAGGGGGGCAACACGTGCCATGCAAGGGGCGGCAGGCCACTAGCCTGATCCGTTCCTCCCCCTGCATTTGGGTCCATATTCCCTAAGTTTGGGATAGTTAGCTTAGTAGTAAATCCAACTTGGATTTGAGGGTTTTCTGCATTTATCGTCTTGAATTTTCGTGTGGCCCGGTGGGCAGGTGCTGGGGTGGGAGATTCTGAGTGGCGAGATTCTGAGTGGACCCTGGGGGGATAAGGGGAGGGACAGCGGGGCTTGGCCCTGCGTCCCCGTCCCGACCAAGAAACTGTTGGACCACACACCATCCTCTTGTTTGTCCGTGGGGGGTTTGCCCCACAACAGGGACAGAGTGTGTGCGACTTGCACTTCTTCCGGTTCCCCCGACACGGGAGGCAGCCCTTGCACACCGCCCCAACTTGGGTGCCGTGTGTGCATGTGGTTTTTGCCACATTTGGTGGAGCAGCAGGGGAGACGATGGCCTCCTCATGAGGAGGGGGGTATTCCAAGGGGCTGAACAACTTGTCGTCCCCGCATCCCTCAAGGGCAGTATCCTTGAGAGGGAGCACAACGCTCCCACGGGTGGACACCTGGGGTCTAGTAAACTGTACCAGACCCTGAGGATCAGGTACTACTGGCCGTCCATGGTGGTGGACATCTACAGTTGGGTGGCTGCCTGTACAAGTTGTGCACAGCACCGTCTGATGGAACGGCGGCCTAGTACGGCTATGCTATTGTTCCCGGCCAAGGAGCCCTTCGCCGCGTTGGCGATGGACATCCTTGGGCCACTGCCAGTGACCGAGGAGGGCAACCAGTACCTCCTGGTCATCTGTGACCGCTTCACGAAACTTACGCGAGCGATCCCACTGGCAGAGATCACGGCCATGTCGGTCGTGTCAGCCTTCCTAGATCACAGGGTTGCCGCGTATGGCATCCCGGATAGTACACTATCGGACAATGGACCGCAATTTGCGTCTGTACTGTTTCAGGGAGTGCTGGATATGTTGGGGGTTAAGGCAAACTATGCCACCCCCTACCACCCACAAACTAATGGGCAGGTGGAGCGCTTCAACAAAACTATTGTTAGGCAGCTGCGCCACTATGTGAGTGAGCACGTGAAGACGTGGGACCAATACATTTCTATTCTTACTACCGCCTACAATTCGCAGGTTCACTCATCTACCGGGGAAGTACCCCTCGCTTTTGTGACCCCCCGTCGTGTGCGGTCTATTGCTGTGCGGCGGTCGCTCCCAGCTAGGGAGGATGGTGGCAGTACGCCTACTCCTACTGAGAGTAAGGCGGAGTTCGCTGCTAGGCTTGAAAACCTCATCCCTAAAGTCAGGGCTGAGATGGACAAAGCACAAAAGCGCTACAAGCGTACCTTTGACAAAAAGGTGCGCAATGCTAAGCACGTCCCCGAGCAGGGTGACTGGGTGCTGGTACACTCGCACACCCCAACTGGGGGTAAGCTGGTACTCCAGACGAAGGGGCCGTACCAGGTCCTTCGTACTGATGGGCGGCGCTTCACCATCGAAAGTGACGATGGGGTCCGCACAGTGAACGGACATGACGTGGTCAAAGTTGCACCACCGCCTGCAGGCGACCCAGCTTGGGCGCGTGCTTTGGAAGCGTGGCGCCTCCCCTCACTGCCTGCGGCCAAACAGGGCCCGCAGGAGTACGTGTTCGATAAGTTCATCGACCACGGATGGGATGAGGACACTAACCGCCTCATGTTGAGGGTGCGTTGGTTTGGCTACAAAGCCAAGGATGATACGTGGGAGTATGTGGAGGACCTTCCCGCTGAGAAGGTCCGGGCGTACTGTGCCCGGAATGAGATAGACCCTAACAGCCCTCCCTCAACGTGAGGGAAGGCCGAGCAACAGTGCCACGAGAGTGCTTCAAGTCGAAGTGGTACGCAGAGTGGCTTTTAACTACAGCCCTAACCCTCACACACTCACAACAAAGGCAGCTGCCAACTAGGCACGCATGCTAGACTCTCCCACTCCACGGCCCTCGCCCTCACGTGGAGGCGAGCGGCGAGACCCACGCCGATAACGGTCTCCACTCGTTGGAAGGGGCGGCGGCTCCAAGTCGGAACCGTCGCGCCCTTCACGGTCGCGCAAGTGGCGCCGACCGTGGCTACTCTTCTGCCTGGTCTTGCGCGCAAGTTTGCGACGCAGACGCTGGACAGACTCCGTCTCCGACGGGGTAGAGGACTCCGAAACGGAGTAAGACAACTCGTCTTCCGACACGGAGGGAGAGTGCCGCGAGTGTCGGCGACGACGGCGAGCAGGCGAGTATGCCCGGCTCGCGCGACGTTTGCCACGCCCAAGTGGGGCTGGCTGGGGCATAATAGCCCCAATGCGAGCCAACTCGGCTGTCATAAACTCCGCCACCGACTCGCAACTCGCGGTCGCCACTGCAGTACGAACGCGCTCCTCAAGTTGAGGAGTCTCGGAACTTTGGAGGGTTTCGGTCGACGCGGCCAACCAGGTAATGGTGCGCACCAACGTGGTGATCATCATCTCTGAGGTTAGAGGCGTGGGCGGTAACACCAACTTGGGGTATACCGTCAGGAGGGTGGCCCGCAAGTTGGGGGACACCGGGGTGGATGACACCACGGCCACGCTGATCGGGATGTTCCTGTGACGCTGGAGAGGAACAGGAGGAAGCGGAGGGGCACGCCGAGGTGGCGGTACCCGGGTGTAACTGCGACCCCGACTTGGGGCCCCCGCAGTGGGTTGAGTCATATGGTCATCATAGGACGGCACGGCCATAACTATGGGCTTGTCCGGGGGTGGCGCAGTGTGGCGATCCACCCCCGGGGCATACGGGTAGTCCCCGATGCCCAACCCCTCTCGTAGGACCACATGGCCGTCGTGAAGTTCACGAGCGACCCACACGAACTGGCGAAGTGCGCCATCGTCCTTGGGCCCACGAGTGGGGCGGCGCAACTTGTGCTCAATGCTCTCCCACTCGATGAACTTATGGAGCCGGAGCATCTCCTCAAGTAGAGTGAGTTGTCCTGATGAGCACCCCTCAGCAACTAGCTGAGGGGTGAGCTGTTCCAAACCTTTAATGAGCCGGAGGGGGAGATGCCAGAGCATCCCCCGCCGCTGAACACAAGACACCCAGGTCGACATGACCTCGAGGAGCCACTGGGTGGCCAACATGGCCCACACCAGGTGATCAGGGGCAGCCGTCAACATGACGGAGCCGAAGTGGTCAAGCAACCGTGGCAGCAACGCCGGGAACCCGTAGGGGACCTCAACTTGAGGCCACCACTCGGGCTTCTTCGGATAGTACTGCTCCTTGCTGGCAGCAGACTGTTGAGGAAACTCAAGTTGAGCCGAGGTCACCAAGTAGGGACCTCGCCGGAAGTCTTTCTCCATCCGCACATCAAAGTGATGAGTGTGCGGATCGGCCTCGTGGAGGTACGGAGGGCGAGTTGCCACCGCGTCCCAAGTAAAGGTCGGCAAGTCGCCGGGACCCGGGATAGTTCCCCCGCGGTCCACCATGGCCTTGGCACGCTGAACGTCCTCAACCTCCTCATCGTCCAGGAAGGCAAACTGGTCCGTCCTGAAGCCGGCAGGGAACCCGACCCTACGGGGATACTTCTCCCGTAGGCGGTCCCATACCCGGCCCATCGCTGCGCCAAGTCGGCCACAGCGAAGAACAGTCAGCCCCTCCTCATAGAGGCCACGCGGGGTAAAACCACCGCCCCAAGGCCTCACGCGGGACAACTTGTCCCGCCTCCGGGGGAGACCCCGCCGTCAACCCAAAGCCGGGTGACGCGGGAGTCCCATCCCCCGGAGCGATCGCGGAGCCCCCGCCGGAAGTCCCGGCGGGTGCTGCACCGTAGGTGGTGTCCTCCATACGCTCATCTAGAGAGTCCGTCTCCACTCCCGGGGTCGCCATGGCTCTCCCCAAGTTGGGGGGAGACGCTCTGGCTATCTCGGCACGAGACCCGCCTCGATTTGAGGGGTACTCGGATCGTGGGTATACGGGTGGCCTCCCCAGCGTGGGGCGGCCCAGTGGAAGGTGAAGGGGAGGTGGTGGTGATGGTGAAGTGTGAACTGAGGAGAGCAAGCTGCCGAGTGGGCAAGCTTGAGGAGAGGGGCGGTCAACGTGACCGCCTCCACATCCGTGTTACGTACTCGATGGGGGACAGCAAGTCGCGCCCCCAACGCCGAGACGTGCGTTTACGCACCCCCTCACAGGGCCGACCGGGTCGGTCGGAACTGAGGAGAGGGGAGTGTGGCAGTATTGACCCCCAGGTAGGGGGGCAACACGTGCCATGCAAGGGGCGGCAGGCCACTAGCCTGATCCGTTCCTCCCCCTGCATTTGGGTCCATATTCCCTAAGTTTGGGATAGTTAGCTTAGTAGTAAATCCAACTTGGATTTGAGGGTTTTCTGCATTTATCGTCTTGAATTTTCGTGTGGCCCGGTGGGCAGGTGCTGGGGTGGGAGATTCTGAGTGGCGAGATTCTGAGTGGACCCTGGGGGGATAAGGGGAGGGACAGCGGGGCTTGGCCCTGCGTCCCCGTCCCGACCAAGAAACTGTTGGACCACACACCATCCTCTTGTTTGTCCGTGGGGGGTTTGCCCCACAACAGGGACAGAGTGTGTGCGACTTGCACTTCTTCCGGTTCCCCCGACACGGGAGGCAGCCCTTGCACACCGCCCCAACTTGGGTGCCGTGTGTGCTTGTGGTTTTTGCCACACAGCTCGAGGAGCGCCTCGGCGGGTACGTCATCTTCCTGCGGCGCATCTACCGCACGGCCGACAAGAGGTTCGACTACCTCGAGACGAAACAGATGGACCAGTTGCTGGCGAGGGAGTACGAGCGAGCAGTCCTCCTCCCCACCAACCAGCACCGCGGCACGGCCATGCGCAAGTTCCGCGCCCAGCGGGATACCTACCGCCTCAAGAACGCGGCATAGGTCGCCGCCTACCAAGCCGGGGGCAGCGACCTTGTAAGCATCTGCCCCTTAAGTACACGCCTGGAACCCAGGAGATATGGACTGGGACCTCTCCTTACATGTCCTGCCCCGCTAACTCCTCCAAAGACAGATCAACTCCCCATTACCCTGGGCGACACCACGCTGTACTCCTGACATTCTGCAAACGTCGGCTGGCCGCACGAAGACCGTCGTCAACTCACTGTCGGAACCTGGTCGTGGATGTCGAAACTCGACAACGAGGAACGAGTGACATCGTCGACCAACCACGGGAGGACATCCCTGTCTGTGACTGCTAGAACTTTATTCTCTGCGCTGGCCGAAAGCTGGCAATCAAGAACGAGTCACATGATTAACCGACACCGAGGACACCACATATCCTCGCTGGCGGCTCAGTGTGATATGACTGGCTCGCCGGCTTTTGGATTGACGGAATTCGGCCAGCTGGCTGGTGACTGGCTGGCCGGCCAAGGGATTGATTGAATTTGGCCCTGCTGGCCCTTTCAGCAGGTCGGACCTCCCGGCCGACCGGCGTTTGGAGCCGGCTGGTGTGGCGCGCTGGGCGCCATCCACGGGACCCCCTTCGTTTCGGGAAAACTGGGGCTGCACTCATTTAGTGCGCACGCCCGCCCATGCTTTGTTCTGAGAGACATGCTTTGTTTTTGGGCCGTTCTGTGCCTACCGGTGGCGCGACGGGGAAACGCATGCTTTGGGGCACCTCGGGTGCCTCGACGCGAGTATATAGTGCGTGGGTGTCGGCGCCGCCGGGGGAGAGAAGGGAGGCAACCACAGACACAGACGAAGAACCCCATTTACCCTTTGTGCACTCGATCCTCACCTACGTCGCGACCATCTTCCTCCCCGGACCCACCCCCATCAAGACCACCGTCCTTTTCCCCGTACCCTGCCGCCCTATTGGCTGTCAGGGCCCGCTGACACCCCCACGAGTACGTTGAGGGCTCTCCGGTTGTGGGTGGGTCCTCACAGACACAGCCGCGGCCGCCAAGCCCAAGCCAAATCCCAAGCCAAAGCCCAAGCCCAAGGCCGACAAGGCGGGCGGCGGCGGCGGAGGTGGCGGCCGCGATGAGGGCGGCGGCGGTGGCGGAGGTGGTGGCGGAGGTCACGGCGGGGGGCGGAAGCGCGGCCCTCGTGGCGGCGGCGGCGGCGGTGACGCCGCGGCTGCTGACGCCTAGGCTGGATTTTCCGGCCTCGCCGTCTGGGGTGGGCACCCCGGTGCCGACGGGCGCAAGCGGCCAGGCGGACCCAGACCCCGCGTTACCGCCTTCGGTGCGTGTACGCCGCCGGTTGGAGGGCTGGCGGCGTATAGGGGCAAGCTCCTGGGTCCTGGATACCTCGACCCAGGGCATCTACCTCCCATGGACGAGCACCCCTCCCCGCTCGAGGTCCAGGGGGTACTCGACGGCGCCGGCGGACAAGGACTACCTGGAGAAGGAGATCGCGTGCGGGCTGCGGTGCGGCTTTTACCGTGAGCTGACGGCGGAGGAGGCGGCCCAGGCCCAGTGCATCGTGGGCGCGTTCGTCGTGGCCTCGCCGGGCAAGCAGCGGATGGTTATCGACTCCCGTTTGCCCAACGCGTACTTGGCCGACCGACGCTTCAAATACGAGTCGCTTTTCGATCAAGCGCCGCAGCTGCGGCCGGGCGACGCGTTGCTTTCCTGGGACATCTCGGACGCCTTTTTCCACCTGGAGATCCGCCCGGCGGACCGCAAGTTCCTGTGTGTCACGGCGTTGGGGCGGGTGTTCGAGCCCGTCGTGATTTCGTTCCGCCTGCGGCTGGCCCCTTATTAGTGGACGAAGGTGTGCCGGCCGGTGGTGGCCGAGCTCCGGCGGCTGGGCTTCCGCATCTTCACCTACGTGGACGACTTTGGCGGGGCCCCTCCGTCGGCGCCAGGCCAACCGGCGACGCGCGAGGACGCGATCGCGGGCGGGAACATGGTCAGGACCCTGTTGGCCGACTTGGGCCTCAGCCTACACCCACGCAAAGCGGTGTGGGACGGTCCAGTCACGCTTCCCCTCCTCAGGCACATGGTGGACACGGCGGGGCGTCTGTGCGTCCTGAAGGCCGACCGAGCAGAGAAGATTATGCGCGCGGCCGGCCAGTTATTGAGCCGGGCCAGTCACCACCGCCGGTGGGTCAAGGCGCGCCCGCTGCGCAGCTTGGCGTGCCTGGCGGTCTCTTCCTCCCTTTCGGTGCTCTCGGCGCGGTACCACTTACGGGCGCAGTACTCCTCTCTCGGCGACCGCCGGTCAGGCAACGTTCGCCTCGACCACCAAGGGATGCGGGACTTGCACTGGTGGGCGGCGCTCACCACCCATCCGGGGCTGGGCCGCGCCCTCTGGCCTCCCGCACCCGCCCCCGTCATGCAAACAGGTGCAAGCTTGGGCGGATGGGGAGCGGTGCTGGACAACACGCTGCCCACACGGGGCTTCCACGCCCCGGTGCGTCGTGGCGCCCACATCAACCTGCTGGAGCTGGTGACGGTGCGGCTGGGGCTCCAGAGCTTTCAGCAGTTCCTGTCCCGCCGAGACACCTGGTTGCTGCTGAAGTCCGATTCGACTGTGACCGTCGGCGCGGTCAACTCCATGGCGTCGCGGTCCCCGGCGATCATGGCGGAGCTCCGCAACCTGCACTCCCTGTGCCACGCGTGGGGCCTCCACATTCGCGCAGAGCACCTCCCCAGCGCGGTTAGCGCGTACGCGGACCGCCTGAGCCGCGAGGGCGACTCCCCGGACTGGTCCCTGCCGCTGGACACCTTCGTGGAGCTGGAGGCGCGGTTCTGACCCAACGCGGTGGACTGGTTTGCGACGGAGCTGAACGCCCGCTGCGGGCGCTTCTATTCCAAGGACTGGGCGCCGGGGTGCGAGGGCGTGAACGCGCTCGCGCACGACTGGTGCACGGAGAACGACTGGGCTAACCCGCCGTTTCACTTGATGCCGGTGGTGATCGACAAGGTGCTGCGCCCGGGCTGCGCGCTCACCCTCGTGGCGCCACACTGGACGGCGCAGCTTTGGTACTGGCGGGCGGTCGAGGGGTGCACCCAGCAGCTGAGATTGCCGCCAATGGAGGGCCGCTCCTTCCTCAGCAGCCGCCACTCCCCGGCGCCAAAGCCGGCCTGGGGCGTGGACGTCTTCCGGTTCGAGGCGCGGCCCCCCCTGCCCCCGCCCCGTTGCGCTTTGAGCGCCTGATCGCCAAGCACGCGGGCCGCCGTCTGGGTGCCCACGAGGGCGCCCAGCGGGCCCGCGCGCTCCTGGCCGCTGCCTACACGCTGAACACCAAACGCAACTACATGACGGCGTGGGAGCGCTTCCAGTCCTACTGCACTGGTGCCTGGCTGCGGTCCTTGCCCGCCCACTACACGACGGTGGCTGGCTACGTCAGCTGGCTGCACACGGGCGGCACCGTGTCGGCCGACTCGATGGGGTCGTATCTCTCCCCGGTTGACACGGTCCACGAGCTGGCGGGATACCCTCCCCCGACCGCCCACCAGATCTTCCCCCGCCTCCGCATGGGCTACCTCCGCCTGTCGACCGCCCGCGCGGGAAGCATGCCGCTGTACACCGCCCCGCTGCCCGCGGACGTCATCCAGCAGGCGCTGGCCCTCGGGACGAAAAACTCGACGACCGAGCAGCGGAGGGTGTGTGCTTGGTTGGTGCTTGCGTTCCTGATGTTTAACAGGCCGGGTACGGGCCGCCTCCATGCGGGAGGCCGACATGACCTTCACGCCGCAGGGCCTCCGGGTCCAGCAGGCGTTTGACAAGAGCGACGGCCGCACGCGCTCCCGCTCTGCCTTCCTCGTTGCGGTGCACGCGCACGTCTACTGGTTCGACGCCCCGCTGCGCTTCCTGCTTGAATTCCACCGGCACTACCTCGCTGCCGGCGGGTCCCCGTTCGCGCCCATCTTTGCGGCGGTGGGCGACAGCCCTGGCGCCCGCGTCACCTCCCACTGGTTGCGGCTGGTGCTTGGCTAGCTGGGCGCGTCTCCCCCCGTTGGCGTCCGCTGGTCGGGAAAGTCGCTGCGCAGTGGCGCTGCGTCGGCCGCCAACGCTGTCGGCGTGCCCCTCGCTGTCGTTGCCGCGTACATGGAGCACTCGCAGACGGCGGTCACCGCGCGCAGCTACATTGACGCGCGCTTCCTGCCGACCGCCGCGGCCTGGGACTTCTTCGGACGGTACATCTCCGACTGGTCTGGCATCCCTGGCCCCGTCCGCAAGGGTGGTTAGGCTTAATTTTGCCTACAACATGCTAGTTACTGCTCTACTTGTTGCCCCCTCCCCTCGCCGCCCGGCACAGCTGACCGCCTGGCCACCTGCGGCTGGTGGCGTGCCTGGTGGTGCTGCGCCTGCCTGTCGTCGCCCGGGGCCTGCCTGTCGCCTGCACCTGGCGACGACTGGCGGGCCACACCGAGCGGGCCACGCGCCCAGCTCGTATTGCGGGGGGTGTCTCTGCGGTGCCGGGCGCACGGGGGGGGGGGGCGGCTTTGTTTGGCCCGCGGAGCTGTGCGGCGCGGCCCGCCGGCTGGCCCGGCACGTCCGCCCCTTCTCGCGCGCCGGCCCGCCCGCCTCACCCGTTTTCCCTCTGCGTCCGGGGGCAGTGGCCGCCCCCCCCTTCTCTTTGTTTTCGCCTTCCCACTGCCTGTGCCACCTGTGTTGTGGCCGCACCGGTCCGCTACTTGGGCGTGCCGGCGACCTGGGTGGCCGGCAGCGGGCCGGCTCGACTTGTTGCATTCCTCTCGATAGTTGGAGCCTCGTGAGAATTAAAACTGCGTCCACTGGCATCCCTGGCCCCGTCCGTAAGGGTGGTTATTCGTGGAATATATTTTAGTTTTGCTATAATTTTCATCCACGGTGGGGCGCAGCCCTGTCTTCTGCTCGGTGGGCGGACCGTGCATGACCATAACGGGTCCCAATGATTTCGCCCGCCTTCTTGCCTTCCGGCTGGCAGGCTGACAAACCCTGTGGATGACACACCTTGGCCGCGGACGCTGTGGCGGGCGATGGTCCTGGGTGGATCCCCCCGTCGACCGCCCGTGCCGCCGCCGCTAGTGACTGACAGGCGGCGTACCAGCGGGGGCGGGTCTCGGCGGCGGCGTGCTTCGGCCGCATCGCGCTGCCTGGCGCTTCTCCCCGCTGTGTTCCCTAGGGCGGCGTACGGCCTTCCCCCTCCCCTGCTCCCTTTCTCATCTCCCTTCCCCCTCGCTGCGCTTGCGCGCCAGCGCCTTGGCAGGGGCGGCCGCCACGGCGTGCCGGGGTGGGGCTGCCGCAGGAGGTACGGGCCCGCCTCTTCCCCGACCCTAACCGCCCCTCAACTCGGCGAGGACTACCGCCTGCTGCTGGAGGCAGTGCTCTCCCGCCTCTGCGCAGCAGGATGGGGGTGTGGCGACCCCTCCCCCCCCCCTCCCGCCCCCCTCCCGCATCGCGTCGCTGGCTGACAATCCGTGCCGGCCGGCAAGTCAGACTGGCAACGCAGTGGCGGCGTGTTGCAAGGTCCGGGGGGGGGGGGAGGGGGGGCGGTGGCAGCAGCCCAGCCGCCGGTGGCCGGCGCTTGTGCCGGGGCTCCGGGCGGTTGCGCCTGTGGCGGCAGCCGGGGCGCCCCCCATCTAAGCAAAAGGGCGGCTGATGTGCTCCTTTTTTCTCCATTCCCCGTGCGCACGTCCCTCCCGACCACGGCTCACCTCGCCTTTCGTGTAGCGCAGGGGTGTAGCGGGGTCCATCCGCCCCCTTCCCTACCCCGCCCGTGACCATCCACCACCTCGTGCCCCTCGTCCGTCGACGGGCTGCGTGTGTCACTAGCCGCTCTGCCACCCCCCTCTGCCGCGATGGTGCCCCCGACGCGCTCCCTCCTGGCCGTGGTCGCGGTGGCCACACTCGTGGCGGCGCCCGTGCGGGCACAGAACCTGCAGGACATTGTGTCGGAGCTGTTCGGGGACTTTCCGCGGGTGGCTCCGGGCTTTGGCTTCACGTCAGCTATCATCCCCCTCGAGTCGACCCTCTTCAACTGGGGCAACAGCTACCCCAATGCCGAAGCAGTGTATGGGGGCGTGCAGTTTGCGGCGATTGACGCCAGCCCCAACTACCAGTGTGGCCTCCGCCGTGACGACATGTCGCTGCTTTGCTGGGGGGGCGGGAACGAGGTTAGCCGCGCGCCCACTGGCGACCACTTTCTCCGCCTGTCGACGGGCCAGGGCCACGCCTGCGGCCTCGCGTTTGACCCGACGCTAGTGGACGTGTCGACGGCAACCCTGGTGGACAACACGGACGCTGGTCGTCGTGCTTTTTTTGCCACCATTGAGCCGCAGTGCTGGGGGTCTGCGCTGAGCTCGACCAACGACGCCAACCTGCAGGTGCCCAACATCGGTACCACGGATGACCCGCTGGTGAGCATCCATGCCGGTCGTTCCTACACGTGCGTGCGCACCTTTACCGGGCGCATAGGCTGCTCGGGCATCTTTGCTGGCGCCCTGGGTGAAAGCGAGACGGAGGCGTCCTCGGTGACGCCGTCGACGGCGTTCCGCACCATCAGCTCTGGTGAGTCGCACGTCTGCGGCGTGAATTTGGCGGGCGGGATGGAGTGCTTTGGCGGCTGCTCGGCGTCGGGCGAGTGCGTGTCGCCGGATGGGGAGACGTGGATGGGCGATGAAGGCACCGTCGCGTCGGGTCGCCAGTATACGTGCGCGCTCAACTCGGGCGGGACGCCCATCTGCTGGGGCTCCGACACCCTCTTTCAATCGTGGGTCGCCACTTCTCACCCGACGCCGACGAACGTCACCTTTTCGGAGCTCCACGGTGGTCGCTTCCACCTGTGTGGCGTCATCCAGTCACCTACCGACGCGTCACTGGCCGGCAACGTTCAGTGCTGGGGTCAGTGCGCTTTCGGGGAGTGTGACCTGCCAGAAGATAACCCCATCAACACGAATGGCGTCAAGTGCACTCGCCGCGCGGCGACCACTCGCAACTGCCTGCGGACAACGTCCGAATCGGACGTGTGCGAGCTGCGGACGTGTGGCAATGGGTTTATCTGGAGCCTCGACGGTGGCTGCGACTGTGACATGAGGGAGGCGCCCCGTTACGTGGCCACCACCCAGATCAACGGGACAACTGGCGGGACGGGCTTTTACAACTGCGTCCTCGATGGGCGGCGCTTTATCGTGACGCCGCAGGACCCGAACTGCACGGCTTGAGGCGGGGCCGCTGTTGTAGCGCGACAGCAACTTGTCTGGACTAACTAAGTAACTATTGTATGACGATGCTCAGTGCGGGGACAACACGCTCTGCGGCCTCCGCGCCGGACGCGCAGGGAATGGCGCAGCGGTCGGCCTTCAGTATGTGGACGATTGTGCGTGTTGAACGAAGGCGTGTATGCTGCACGTGGCCGGCGACCTGTACTCCCTGGCGAGCTTCTTGGGTACAGTACGATTAAGACGAAGAACTTTGGGACCGCTTGTGTGCGCCTATTGTGTCCGCGCGAGCACCCATGACTGTGCACGTGAGGTGAGCAGAACCCGGCGCCTTCCAGTCCCAAACCTGCATCGTCTCGCACATCCAGTCAGTTATCACCACCAAGTCGATCCCGCTCGCGCTCGCTACGTAGCGCACATTGTTGCTGGGGGTGTGACACGCCAGAACTAGGCGCTCCCGCGGCAAACCCAGAGAGATGCTTCCGTACAGTCGTGTATCGGAGTGAGCCGGGTGGGCGGGAGGGGGGCGTTATACACGACCCAGCGCAGAAAAATGTGCACACTCGGAGCATTCACGCGTGGAGTGCAGTCAACACCGAAGCTCACTTACGCGATACCGCACGCTCTACGCCGCAGGGGTACGACACATCACAAGGCACAGCAGTCCTAAATGCCACATGATATGGAAAATCTCCATCAACCAAGAAACAAAGGACTATGCAACAGCCTAGACCAGGCTGACAACCCACGCGCCTGCGCGAAGCTCAGCCTGTCCACGCGCCCACCCACCCACCCACCCACTCAACCCCTGCCCCATCGCACTGTACGACGGTCCAGCACGTCACGGCCCCAGCACCAATCAGAGGGTCCCACCAAAGACCCGCCCGCCAGCCCTTCACGTACAACCACGCCACACGCAACAGGCGAGGCCTGCGGAAAGCGCCACTGCAACCCAGAAACCGGCCACCGGAGGAAGGAATATACTGTTCGGGAGACCCCCGCCTACAACATCTTCCTGACGAACCCGTCCATCAGCTCGCCGCGGTTCCCTGCCTCACCGCCCTCGCACACGTGAATCAGCTTGCCCTTCTTGGAGAAGCCCCCCTTTGGTGAGTTCAGCTTGAAGGGCCACAGGAAGTGGTTGGCCTGCTTGAACGAAGGGCCCACGGTGTAGATCTCGTGGATAAGGTCCTCCATGCAAATGATGCCCTGCTTCGACAGGTTGGCCTCAATCACCCGGTTGTCTGACAGGGGCAGGCGGGACCAGCCCTTGGCGCGGCTACCGACCTTGCCAAACCCACGCTTGTAGATCAGCTCGCGGGTGGTCTTGAGGTTGGGGTACCCGTACGTGATGTACGGCTCCACGCGCTGGAGCATACGCAGAGTCGAATAGTTCAGCTTGACAAACACACCATTGTGAATCTGGCGCAGGCGCAGCAGCTGGAGAACCTTGCGGACCTTGGGCGCGAGCCCGTTGATACCGCGGATGCGCACCACAAACGCGACCTTGGCGCCGGCGGGGACGTAAAACTTGCCCTCCTTGCGGGCAGCCCGCTTGGCCTCAACCGTGTTGCGCGCGGCCTCACGGTACTCGGCGGCGTAGGTCTCGGCACGCTTAAAGTGCTCCTTCTTGGCAATCTTACGGGCCGCCCTGTCCTTGTGCGCCGCCGACGCCCGCGCAGCCGCGACCTTCTCCGCCGTGCGCCGCTTCTTCAGCACCGACTCGGGCACAGCAGCAGGCACCTTGGCCACCATGATGATTGAGTAAAGGGGACGGGGCCGGGGGGGGGGGGGGGGGGTCAGGGTGGCGAGCGTCGGCAGCGAGGCGAGGCGGCTGTGCAACAACTCAGGCGCATCGACGTCAACGTCACCGGCTCACCGACGGCGATAGACCCCCCACGCGCGAATGGTCGGGAATTCGCGTTCGGTCGACTGCACGATCGCCCGATGATCGCATAGATCGGCGACGCTTGCACCAAACGAAAGAGTTTGAGGGGCGCGGCACAGTCGCCGTGTCAAAGCAAAACAACCACCGTGGACAAGCTGTCTCTTGCGAAAGACATGGGTGCCACATGTTGGTCAAACATCAGACCAACGCAACTCAGAAAGGATCAACTATACAATTTTGTCAAGTTGGACAAACTAAAACTCTGCTGCACATTCAGATTCAGATCCCCTTAGCGCGATTCGCAAAGCGCCTGTGCCGCCCTTGGTCCTTCACGTCTTGGTCGTGCTCGCCCACCTCACCATCGCCCCCCTTCTCTGCTTCCCTCCCGTCCCTCCTCCCCCGCCGCCCTAATGGACACAGATGCTGCCGACGCCGAGGCTCTCCGCCGCCTCCCCGCCGATGAGGCCGCCCGCCGCGTCCGCACCGGCGCCACCATCCTCCTCCTCCCCCCCCTCCCCACGGGCGCGGCGGTCGGCATTGATACCCGCGCCTACGCACCGACCGCTCGCTTCCGGGGGTGGAAGGGCGTGCCGCCGGGGGTGCCCCACCTGGTGCACATTCATGAGGGTGCCACCCCGTCCCCGAGTGGCGGGCGGGGGGGGGACGATGCCTGTGGCGGCGACAGCGGCGGCAGCCGTGACGGCGGCAGCGGCAGCGGCGGTGGCAGCGCCGGCGGTGGCGGCGGGGGTGGCGGCAGCAGTAGCGGCGCCGCTGGTGGCGCGCCCCCACGGGCGGCGCCCCATTGTCCCGGCGATGGCGGCGGCGCCGCGCCCGTCTCCGCCCCCCCCGGCGGTCGGGTGGGGGTGTGGGTGGTCCCCGCCGGCGGCAGCGTCACGGCGTTCCGGTACGACCCGTCCTCCGAGGCGCTGGTGGGCGTCGCGCACCCCCCCCCCGAGCTGCTGCACGCCGCCGCGTCGGGCCGCCTGGACGACGCGCTCGGCCTGTACCCCCCGCCGGCTGTGGCCGAGTGGGCGGCGCTCCTGGGGGGGGCCACCACCCCGGCGCTGGTGCGGGCGGGCATGCCCCCGGGCGTGCCCGTCCGGGGCGGGGAGGCGACGCGCGTCGAGGCGCTGGCGCCGGCAGCAAAGCTGGTGGGGGGGGGGTGGCGCCCGCCGTCCCCGCCGCCGGCCCCGGCTGAGTGTGCCAGCGCCGGCGCCGGCGCCGGTGGGGGAGGTGGTGACGGCGGTGGTGGCGGTGCGGAGCCCCCCCAAACGCCGCACGTGCGGGTCACCGCCCCCTCTTTTGCCTACCCCGACCGCGGCCGCGGCGCGCGGCGGCGGCCCGGCATGACGCCCGCCGAGGTGTCGGCGTTCAACCTGGACCGGTCCGACTATGTGGAGGGCATCCTCGCTAGCGCCTATGGCGGCGACCCGGCCGCGGCGGTGGCGGAGGTGGCGCTCGCGTACGTTGCGTTTAGCCTCCTCTGGGCCGTCGACGGCCTGGACGTGTGGGCGTCGGCGGTGGGGGCGGTGTGTGGGAGCGGCCGCCTGGTCTCGGATCGCCCCGGCTGGGTGGCGGACGTGCTGACACTTGTCACCGCACAGCTGCGCCACGCGCCTGGGGAGCTGTTTGGGGGGGGGGACGGACCAGACGGGGTGGGGGGGGGGGGGGCGGACGGCAGCCTCCGTGCGGGCCTCGCGCGCCTGGACGCCACCGTCGCGGGGGTGGTGGCAGACGCCAGGGGGGCGGGGGGAGCCGCTGAGCCGCCCGACGTGCGGCGCCTAGCCGCCGCGTCGCGCGCGTTGCGGGCGGTGGTGCGGTCGCGGTATGGGTGGGAGCTGCGCCGGCAGCGCCGGCGCCGGCGCGGGGGGACGGCGGCGCCGGCGCCGGCGGGGGACAACCGCCGCCGTGGGAGTGGGGTTGCCCCCGCCGGTGGCGCCCCCCTGGATGGGGGCGGGCTCGGGGGCGCCCGAGTCGGTGACAGCGACGGGGACAGTGTAGACGCCATCGTCAATGACAATGACGACGACGGCAATGGCGACGACGACGACGCCGTGGCCATGGGCGGGGGAGGGGGGAGCGCCGCCCCCCGCCGCCACCCCCCCCACTATGAGCCGGACGAGTGGGCAGAGGAGGGCGATGACCCGCCCGTGTACGTGCCGCTCGCAGAGGTGGCGAGCGCGCTGGGCGCCGCCGCCGACGCCGCCGCGGGGGGAGGGGGGGGGAGGGGGGGCGTCGCGCGCCCCGACGGGGGGGGGGTCGCCGCTGCCGCCCGGCGGGCGGCGCTGGCGGCCGCCCTCGACGCCGCGGGGGCCGCGACGGGGGGGGGGGCGGGGGATGCAGGAGCCAGTACCGGGGCGGGTGGGGGGTGAGGGGGTTGCGTTGAGGCTTTTCGGCTGGCGGGAGCTGCGGGGGGGGGTTGGGGGACTTCGTCGGGAGGCGCGTCCCGGAGCAGGGTGGCGACTCGCCGGCGCCTGTCTGGCGGGGGGGGATGGCGGGGGGAATCACCCGTGGCGGGGAGCGCCATTGGGCATCGGCCGTGCCCGAGGGGCGGCCACCCCGCCGGCGCCGCCATTGCCACCATCGATGATGACGGCGGCAAGGCGGCTCCGCCGCTGTCGCTGTCGCTGGCCGCCATCGCAACGTCGGCAATTGGGGCTGCCGCCGCATCGACGCCGCCGCTCCTGCCCGCGGGCATCCCATCGATGGCGACGACACTGGCAAGACTGGGGGTGAGACGGGAATCATCTATCCGTAACGGTCAGTGCACCCGCGCCGCACACCCCGACTCTCGCGCCCTGTCATCCCCCCATTCATCCTCACGCCCGCCTCGCCACGCGCGCCCGTCACGCACTCGTGGAGGGCCGTCTCCATTCTTACGCGCTCCACGGGGTGGGCGGGCCCGCAGCCGCCCCCTGACATCACCCTCCTCATCGCCCGATCCTCTGCCTCAAGACGCACGAGCGCGTCCAACCCGTCGATACACGCCAGTGCGCCGGCCGGCAAGGCCAAGCCTGTTCTAGGCAGCGGGCGTGGCAGCCGCCGGGGGCGCCTCTCCCGGTGCACCTGGCGCCCCGCCCCCCCCTTCCTTGGCCGTGCCCTCTGCCTTGGGCACCGGCACCGAGTCGGAGAAGAGGAACTCGTGGGTAAACGCCTCGGCCCATTCGGGCCCAAAGTAGGTGGAGAAGAGCCCCACCGCGGGATCCCGCTCCGCCGAGTACTGGTCATAGTCTGCCTGCGCGGCGCGCGTCGCGGCAATCACCACCGGGTCTGTCTCGGGGGTGGCTGCTTTGAACGCCCGGATGTACTCGGAGAGGTACTCGACAAAGGCGGGGTAGAGCTCCACCTTGATGGGGTCCGCGTTGTCAAACTTGCCAAACGCCAGCTCTTGCGAGAAGAACCGGTTCTCGTCATAAAAGCGGCTGCTCATCTTACCGGCCAGCCCAGGGTACTTGGCCTTGATGGCCGACAGCGGCGAAATGTACTTTTCCAGGTAGGCCGGCTCCTGAGACAGGGGCTGAAAGTCGAGGATGCACAGAACGCGCTTCTTCCCAAACGCCAGAAAGTCAATGCCCAGCAGCGGCAAGTCGTACGCGGGGTCGGGGTACCAGACACTGTTAAACACTTGCGCGGGGAGGCCGGCGTCAATGTAGGTGGCGCGGATCTTGCGGAAGCCGTCCGCCGAGAAGTTCCACGACTCAATCCGTGCGGGCTGTGGCGCGGGACAAAAGGACAGGTGGGTGGGAGAAAAAAAAGTCACAGAGCACAGGAAGCGCAGGCCGGCAGAGTAGACGCCCGTGGCACCAGACCCCATCGCGCAACGGGCAGGGACAGTCAGCACCGTGCACGCTGAGTCACCCTGGCCTCACACTGGCGAACCTCCTTGCAAGACGACAAAAGAAAAGTGGCAGACAACACAAGCCGCATGGGGCACGGGCCTCTCGCCGCACTTCCGTGCCCACACTGGCCTGCCCCCCCCAGTCCCACCTGCCGCCGCTTCACCCGATGCGCACCTGCCACCGCCCCCACCCGGCGAGCCCTCCAAACGCACCCGCTTCTTCCCCGTCTGCAGGCTCAGCGACTCCTCAAACGGCAGGTCCGCCACGCCCGTCAGCTCCCCCTTCATCACCCCCAGCATGTGGACGATAAAGTCCATAAACAGAAGTGGGAACTCCTCCCCCGCCACGCTCGTCTGCCACGGCAGCGCAGCCGCGCGGTCCGAGCTGCCCACCAACGGCTCGGCCGTTGGCGCCTCGGTACTTTGCGCCTCTGCAGCCGACGCGGTCGGCACCGCCACCACCCGCCGCGACGGCCCCGCCGCCAGGTTCCCCGCCGGCCGCCCGCGGCACGCGCACCGCCGGGCAGCGGCGGTGGCGGCGGCGGCGCGGCGGCGCGGGGCGGCCGCGAGGCCAGAGGAAACAAACGCTGCCATGATACGGTCTTGGATGGAGCAAGCACAATGGAAGGGATGAAAGGCAGAATGGGAAGAGGGGGCCGTGGTGAGCGTAGGGAGAAAGGGCGCTACGTCGAGCACCAGACGAGCACCAGGCGAGCACGAAGTCGGCGACGAGGGAGGTCAAGGTTGTGTGCGTGGGAGGCAGTCGTGATCCACCTCAGCGGAGCAGGAAGGATCTCTCACCTTACAGAGCTCAGAGGGGCATTGCAAGGAATTGTCCTGACGAGTTGTGCCTGCTAAGTCTATTTTTCTCTGCGGCTTACCGCCACAGGCTCCCGTGGTGCACCGGTGGGATCGGGGGCGGGCGGATGTGGGAACGGGGCGGGCCCCGCCGCCGTGCTCACCAGCGTTTTCGCGCCCCACTGCGGGAGTTCCCCGGTGGAGGGGGCGATGCGGCGGGTGAGAGGTGCGGGCAGCGAGGCGGCAGTCCGTCACTTGTCAATCTCCCATGTCGCCGTTTCATGACGGATTGGCTTGGCTGCCAGGGTGGGGCGAAAGGGTGCATTACCCGGTACAGAACTGAGGAGATGGGGGGAGGTTGTGCGGGAAGGGCGTCGGACGCGCGGCGGGGGAGGCGGCCGCCACTGTGGGAGTAGGCGCACAGCGTCAACTTGACGAGAATGAGACGACGGCCTAACGTCTGCTGGGGACTGCCACCCGTGACAAGCTAGGAGCAGGTCTGAAAGTCGCGGCTACCGCCGCCACCCCCCCGACCGCTACACCTTCCAACAGGATGCTCATCTCTCGCACCTGACGTGAAAGAGCGCCAAACAAACGTCGCCACGGCAGTTGTCGATCAATCCCATCTCTGGCCGCCACATACAGCACATAGAGCAGCAGTTGCATCTGGCTGCCACGCTCGCGGCCGCCGCACGGCAGGCAAGGGCCAGTCCTCCCACACTCCTCATTCAGGAGCTCCCGACAGGGCTACTCGTACGTCTTGATCTTGCCGACTGTCCTCCTCGACTCATTTGTCAGCGGCAGTTGCCGCTGCGCCTCTATCTATGAACTTTTCTGCTAGATTATGAAGAAGGGTAGCTTTGGCGCCAAGCAGTGTCGCGTCGATCGCCGCCGCCGCCACCGCCGCTACGCGACGGTTAACGCACAGGGCGGGGGCAGTCCATTGTTGCTGAGGCAGGATTGGTGGACGTGGACGTGGAGTGGCTTGGTTCGTGGCGACGGTACGATAAAGGCGGCGGGGAAGTGGCCAGCCTCGCATGAAGGTCCTTAGCCTCAACATCAAAAGTGTAATATCGAGATATGAAAATATGCCGATGCGGGCGTTGGTATCAAAGCTTCATAGCGCAGTGGTACATCTCGCTTCAGCGCGCTGGGCCCATAACCCAGAGGTCGATAGATCGAAACTATCTGAAGCTAGATGAATCATTTTTTCTGTCCCTCCGTCCCACCCGCACGCTCACCTCACGACTCTCACCCATGGTTTGAAAAAAAAGGAATTTTTTACAACCCAGATAGATTAATCTATAGATTAATGTATTGAATCTCGAATCTTTAATTAATTGATGTGTTTTATCCATGTGGAGGGGGACTTGCATTTGAGGGCTTTTCTCTCTGCCGCCGTCGCCACCCACAGGTTGCGCTCTCCTTCTGTTCCTTGGCCCGCGCCGACTGCTGTGCATCTGCTTGCCAACAAAAGCTTGCCCAACACTGTCCGCCCCCCACCTTCCCCTTAGCACACGGCCTGCCGACGTGCCATGACGCTGCCCACATGAGAGGCACCACCGCCAAGGAGCCCTCCCTCCTCACGTACATCGTGCCGAGGAGGCGTGCACACTCCCCGCCAGGCCCGCAGCCCGTCGCGCCAGACCTGTACCCCGTGGCGGAGCGGGCAACAGCGGCGGCGACACCGGCGGCGGACGCAGCAAAGCTTGGAGGTAGGCGGGTGGCAGTGGAGAGAGAGCTGGAGAGGGGCGGCAGGCGACCGACCTTGACGGACTGCGCGCCCGTGCGGTGGCTCGCTGCCTTCCAAAAGATTGCCTCGCCCGGTGGGAGGGCGGGGGGGGGGGGGGGGGGGGGGGTCCCGCAATAAAGTTAAAAAACATACAAAAAAACGAGAAAACGCCGACTGATTAATCTATAATTAATCTATGTTTAATTCTATTTAGTTTAATGCATCGATTTTATTGGTGCCAACCATGCTCTCACCATGTCCTCAATGTTTATGTACACTCCTCTTCGACTGACCCGCTGCAGCCCAGCGGCAAACTTATGTTGTGCACGACCAGACGCATGTTTAACGTGGCTCAACCTGTGAAGCCGGAGAGGTCGTGCAGCAGACGACAATGTTCAGAGGCGTCGGCGGCGGCAATCGACCATATTCAGGGGTCACTACTCCAAACCTCTTGGCCAATGCCACTGCTATTCCGGGGCAAGTAAATAGATGCACGCAGACTCTATTTCAAGCGCAAGCATGCGGCGTCATGGTCGCTTGCTGTTTAGGAACTCCTTCAGATGACCCGAGCATGCACTCTCACATGAGCTCGGGGTAGGCGCCTCGCTGCACGGCACGAGCACAACACCCGGGAGGGCTCGCAATGAGAAATTTTTGGGTACGGCGAGTTGGGTGCCGTCGGAAATGGGAGCTTTATGGAACGAGGGCACTTGTTGCACTCACTGGTCGATGCCTTCCACTGCTTCAGGACGCTTCCGGTTGAAATGGAACGAGGAGATACGATCGGTAGCGATGAGAGCCACGAAACTATGTTCCTCAGCTGGGTCAGCACCACTCGTGTGCGCCTTTCAACGTCCGTTTTCGTTCCATGATTACAGGTCGTCATCTTTTTCCCTGTCAATGATCCCACGCAGGTCGCCTCTGTCGACGTCTATGTACCCCTCGATCCCTTTCGGCCTGGCGCCTTAGCCGTGCATCGCGCCGGCTAGGCTGTCCAGCCTGTCCTTGCCAAGGTTCATGCCCCTTGACGTGACTCTTGGCCGCGCGAGCGCCACCCCTCGTCTTGTGTGGGCGCGTTCTATTTTTTTTGTTCCATTCACTTTCTCCATCCCCCCGCTCTACTGACGTTCATGACAGGATAAACGGGCTCGTCGAGCACGCCAGGTATGTACGCCAGAATGTACTGAAGACTCGGTATCTCACCAGTAAAAGTGCGCACGCCTCAGTCGGTGGGTCTTTGTCCGCGCTGTGAGAGTGAGCAGCTCATTCAGCAGTTCCACTGTTCAACGTGTCTGATACCACAGTCGTCTATTGCACGACCTCTCCGGCTTCACAGGTTGTGCCACAATATAGTGCGTCCCGTAAAAAGTGGACGTGCACGTGTCGTGATCATGTCAATTATCGGCCACTGGACCAATCAAACACACACTGCACGACCTGTGCACGTCCACTTTTTACGGGACGCACAATAAACATGTGTCTGGTTGTGCACAACGTATGTTTGCCGCTGGGCTGCAGCGGGTCAGTCGAAGAGGAGTGTACATATAGTGCGTCCCGTAAAAAGTAGACGTGCACGTGTCGTGATCATGTCAAATATCGGCCACTGGACCAATCAAACCCACACTGCACGACCTGTGCACGTCCACTTTTACGGGACGCACAATAAACATTGAGGACATGGTGAGAGTCGTGAGGTGAGCGTGCGGGTGGGACGGAGGGACAGAAAAAATGATTCATCTAGCTTCAGATAGTTTCGATCTATCGACCTCTGGGTTATGGGCCCAGCGCGCTGAAGCGAGATGTACCACTGCGCTATGAAGCTTTGATACCAACGCCCGCATCGGCATATTTTCATATCTCGATATTACACTTTTGATGTTGAGGCTAAGGACCTTCATGCGAGGCTGGCCACTTCCCCGCCGCCTTTATCGTACCGTCGCCACGAACCAAGCCACTCCACGTCCACGTCCACCAATCCTGCCTCAGCAACAATGGACTGCCCCCGCCCTGTGCGTTAACCGTCGCGTAGCGGCGGTGGCGGCGGCGGCGATCGACGCGACACTGCTCGGCGCGAAAGCGACCCTGGGCTGTACATTGGCATCTATACCCATCTCTTTAACGCAAGAAGAAAGCGCCAACAAGCTCAGAAACAGCGAAGGAGGCGAGGAGCTCCCCTGCGGTGGCCACAGCGACAGCCACTCATCGACGGGGGCGGAGGAGGCAACCTTGAGCGGCAGGATACCTCACTCCTTCCTCCGCGTGGTAGCCAATGTACGAGTAGATATGAGGCGGGAAAGGAACAGCGTATGGCGGGTACCGCGCCGCACGGAGCATCCTGCTGGCCGATGGGCGCGCGGCCACCCGGCGGCCGCGGCGCAACGGCAAAAGGCGGGGCTGCCGCCCGGCGGGCGGCAGCCGCGGTGGCCGACCGGCGGCGGCTGGTGGGTCGGCCGACCAGCGCAGGCAAAGGGCGGGTGGGAGTGGGGGCACTCCCACGGCCGCCGTCGGCGACGGTGACACCGCGCGGCGGCGGGGGAGGAGCCGGCTGCGTTGGCCACCGGCGGGATAACAGGCGCCGCTCGCGTCACCAGCCAGGGGCCAAAAGCCGGACGCCCGATTTCGGTGCCGTTGCCTCACCCAAATGAAGCAGGAGTTGTGTGTGGGCGGGGGCAGCGACCCGCCCTCTACAGACGCACCAGGTCAAGTACTTACCCAAAGGAGGTGGACTGGCGACAGCGGTGGTGGTGCCACGGTCCCGTGTGCGTGTGGGCGGGCAGAAGAAACAACGCGGCGGCGGCTGGCGCCTGCGAGTGCCGTCCACTGCGGTGCGCGTGGCGCTTGGCGCGCTTGGCGCTGGGCGGTGGCAGGCCGTCGGATAGCCACGCCCTCTGTCCCGTCGGGGTCGGCGCCCCACCACTCGCGCTGCACGGCCACGGCCGTGTTTCTCCTTCCCCCCCTCCACCCACCCCCGTGGCGGTTTGGGTGGCGGTGAAGAAACGGACGTTTCTCCCCTGCCCCCCCCCCCCCCCGACCCCTCCCTCTTTCTCTGCCTTCCCTTCCCCCCCTTCGACCACACACCCCTCCTAGCTAGCTCGGTAGCACACCTGCAGCCGCCACGACCCCCCCCCCCCCCCCCACCCCCTCTCCCCTCCACAGACTGGCAGAGCCTCCCCGGCGGCCGCCGCCCGCCGCGGCGGGGCGCCGCCGCGCCCCGTGCCGCGTGGCCGTTTGGCCGCGCCCCCAAGGGCACCCGCGCCCCCCGCCAGCCGTCTTGGACCGCTGCCGGCCCCGTTTTTCTCCCCCCCGCCGCCCCGCCCGCCGGCGCCCCCCGTGTCCCGCCGCGTGTTCCCCCCGGTTCAGTCTGATGCGCCCACACCCCCTCCAACCCCCCCCACCCACCATCGCCATCACAAGGATGATCCCCCACGGGCCACACCCGCCCTGACCTTCCTCCCCCCCGCCGCTCCCGTCGCTCCCCCGGCAGCCATCATCGCGTCGCTCGTCACGCCATCCTCAGCCCCTGGCCCGCCTGCCCCCCCCGGCCGCGCGCCCCCTGCGCGACGCGCCGTTTCCTCCCCCCCCCCCCCCCCACCCCCCCGTCGCCGACCCCGCCGGCGGGTGACCGTGGCGTGTCGGGGCACTGGGCACCACTGCCGGCGCCTCGCCGCGTTTCGACCCCCCCCCCCCCCCCCTCCCTTCAGTCGCGCCGTGGCGAGCCGCCGCTGCGGTACCTACCTACCCGCTGCCCCTGTCCACGCCGCCGCCACCGCCGCCGCCGCCGCCGCCATTGGCATTGAGACGGTGGGCGCGGCCGGGTCGACAGAGAGGGGAGGGGGCCGGGGGGGGGGGGCGTCGGGGGGGGGCAGGCAGCGCCGGTGGGGGGCGGGGGGGGTGGTGGGGGGGGGGAGAGCGACGGGGACCCCGCGCTGAGCACACGCGGCATTTCCGTTGCGCAATAGCCCGCCGCTGCACCCCTCGCCGCCCCCCGGTACACAGCACTACTCCCCAGCCCGCCCACCCCTTCCTTCACCCCCCCTCCCGCCCGACCGCCGCCACGACCCCCTCTGGGCGCATGCGTTGCCCTTCCCCCCACCCCACCCCACCCCACCCCCCCCCTTCTTTCCCCTTCCACGCCACGTACGCGGCAGTGCGCGCAACTACCGCTTATTTCTTTCTCCCTCCCCGCCCAGACGGCGGTGGCGGGCGGCGGCCCAGCCGAGCCGCCACGATTCGACTTGATACCGCCGCAGCGGGGGGCGGCGGCGTGGCGTGCCTGGCGTTTTTTTTTTTCTTCCGCCCCCGGTTGAGAGGCGGCGACGGCGGAGGGGGAGGGGGAGGGGAGGAGGAAGGGGGGGGGGGGGGGGGGGGGAGCGGGGGGGGGCATCGGGGACGGAGCGGTGGTGGGGGTGAGGCGGTGGACGGGGGGGGGGGGGGTTGGGGTGGGGGGGGCGTGGGAGGGAGGAGCTGGCGGGGGGGGGGGGTGCCCCGCGTCAGCGCCGTGGGCGCAACGGCCAGCCGGTGGGGGTGGGGCTTAAGGGCGGCCGCCGTCGGCAGCGGCGCGTGGCCCGCCGCTCCCCGTCGCCGGCCTCTCCCCGGTGTGGCAGCCTGCGTCGACGCGACGCCCGCCCCCCCCCCCCCCCCAACGCCCCTTCCTTCCCCAAACCCACCCACCTACCCGTCTTGTCATCTCCCCCCCCCGTCCCCCCCCTCCAGCTCCCGGGGGAGGATGGACGCCGCCCCGGTCGTGGGCCGCGCCGCCGCCACCCCCCCGCCCACCACCACCACCCCGCCCGTCGGTGGGCGCGGCGGTGGCGGCGGCTGTCCCCCGCGGCGGCAGCGGCGGCGGCGCACGCAGGCTGCGGGTCTCCCCCCGCTGCCGGCCGGGGCGGCCGCCCTCCCCGTCGTGGCCGCCGGCGGGCGCGCCCAGCCGCCGCCGCCGCTGCCGCCGGCAGCCGAGGACGAGTCCCTGACGCTCGCCTTTCGGCTGCTCGCCGACATGCGCCGGCCGCCGGCGGGGGGATGGCCGGCGGCCGCCCCCCCCACCGCGCCGCCCACCCCGCCGCTGCCGTCGCTGCTGCCGCTGCCGTCGCTGCCGTCGCTGCTGCTGCCGCCGCCGCCGCCGCCGGCCGTCTGCGCGGGGGGCGGCGCCGGCGGCGCGGCCGCCGCCGGTGGGGGCGCCCGCGCCGTGCCGGGCGGCGGCGTGTGGGGCGGTGGGGGGGGCCCCGTGCCGGGCGCGGGGGGGGGGGGGGGGGGGGCGTGCCCCGCCCGGTGGGGGGACGGCGTCGCCCGTGGGGGCGCCTGCCCTCCCGTCCCGGTGGTGCCCAGCCGCAGGCGGGGGGGGGGGGGGCACGGCCGTGGGGGGTGGCCAAGCCGCCGCCGCCGCCGCCGCCGCCGCCGCCGCCGTACACGCAGGGCGTGCTGTGGTCGCCCCTGCGGCTGGCAGACGGGGACGGCGGGGCGCACGGCGGTGGCACTGGCGGCGGCAGCGGCGGCGGCGGCGGCGGCGGCGGCGGCAGCGACGCCGGCTACAGCCGTGGGGGTCTTGCCAATGGTGGCGGCGGCGCGGGCGGGCGGGTGGACGCGGGGCGCCCCCCCCCCCCGCGCCAACGGTGGGGGGTGACGGCCACGTCGCCGCCGCCGCCGCCCGCTTCCGCCGCCGCCGCCTCCCCGCGGTGGTCGCGCGTCGAGGACGAGGCGGTCGCGCGGATCTTTGCGGGCGCCGCCTCGGCGGCGGCGGCGCGGGCGCTTGCCGCGGCGCTGCTGCCGCACCGGCCGTTTGCGGCGGCGGCGGGGCGGTGGGTGCACACGCTCCTGCCGGCGGTGCTGGGGAGCCCGTGGACGCCCGCCGATGACGTGGCCATCCTCACCGCCGTCCTTGCCACGGGTGGTGGCGGGGGGGGTGGCGGTCGTGGTGGTACCGGTGGCGGCGGTGGAGGGGGGGTGGTGGGGGGGGTGGGCAGGCGGGGACGCCGGCCGCCGCTGGGCGGCCATTGCCCGGCGGCTGCCCGCCCCGCGCTCCGCCGCCGCCGTCCGTGAGCGGTACGCGTCGGTGCTGGCGCCGGCGCTGGGGCGGGTGCGCCGGCCCCGCCGGGGGGGGCGACTGCCGGCGGCGGGGGGGGGGGGGGGGGGCGGGGGGGAAGCTCGGCTGGGCGCTCACCGTCGTGGGGAGCGGCCTCGTCGGCGGCAGGGGGGGGGTGGGGGGGGGGGGGGGGGGGGGGGCACCGGCGGCCTTGGTGCCGTCACCGCCCCGTGCCGCCCGTTCCGGACGTGAGGGGGGCAGCGGCGGGCGGGGTGGGCGTGTCGGCGGGGGAGGAGGGATGGGGGGGGGGCTGTGTCTGCCGTGCGGCCGCCGCCCCCCCCGGTTCTTCCCCCCCCCCCCGTGCCGCTCGCCCCCGCGTCGCTCACCAAAACGGCCACCGTGCCCCGTTTCTCCACCCGTCTTGTTGGCGCCAGCCGCCGTCGAGCCGCCGCTGGTGCGGCGCTCGCCGCCGTGCCACCGCCCGTGCGGTGGTTGCCGCCGCGCGCCGCCGCGCTGCGGCCGCCGCGCACGGGGCACGCCGCCCGCAGCAGCCACCGCCGCTGCCGCCGCCGCCGCCACTCCACACACGGGCGCGCCACCAGCCGGGGCCGCCGCGCCACAACAGCCACCGCCACCACCCCCACAACCGCCGCTGTCGCCGCCGCCACCACCGCCGCCGCCGTCGCCGCCACCACCACCGCCACCACCACCACCACCATCGCCACTACCGCCGTCACAGACAGCCGCCGTCCCTCAGGCAGCCGGCAGCTGCTCGGCGCCTGCCGGCCGCCACGCCGTCATCGCCCGGCGCGCACGCCGCCCCGGTGGCGGCAGCAGGGGCGCCACCAGGAGGCGGTGGCGGCGCTGCCAACGGCGCCCGTCTTGCCCGAGGCATCCCGTCTTCCCTCATCCTCCCCTCCTCCCCCCCCCCACCCCCTGCAATCCCTCCCGCATCACACACCGGGAGCCGAGCGCGCCGGAGTAGGGAACACGACGATGGTGGGGGTGATGGCCTCGCCCCGGCAGGCGCCGAAGTCACGTTGCTGCGATGCCTCGTGGTTGGGCTGTCTTGACATCTTCATGGCGATCCTTACATAAGAAATAATTCTTCGGATTCCGAGGATTGTGACGAGGTGATACGATATCAGGATTCTTGCAAGAGAATTCCAACCTGTCCAAAATATCACCACATCTTCTGGAATATTCTGGAGGACGGGCCACGTGTAATGAACACGTGGTGACTCACCGCAGGGGTAGATCAAAGGGATTCGGAACCAGGCACCACTCGATCGCCGCGGTGCGTCACGGTCCGATCTGCAGATGCATATGAGGGGGGAAGCCCCGACGAGGACACGTCCCGCGGGGGGATTGTGCGAGAGGATCGCCCCCCAATCAGGGTGCGCTCCAGCGCGCGAACTCGTTGTGGTTTCGGGTGGAACCATCTGGTACGCCTGTGCATAGGCAGGTGTCGGGCGCCGCTGAAACGTTCCGAGGAGTGCGCACCTGCGCCGCTAGTAAACAGCGTCCGTCATCCCAGGGGGAGGGAGCTCGGGTGGCTTCCAGACTCTCCCGGGAGGAGCGCCCGTGGAAGCATGGAACCCGCTCCTCTCCTACGCAAGAGCAGACCCGCGTTGCATGCACTTCCACAGCACTGGCCTGCAGCCAGCATGGAACGCCCGGCCAACTCGTCCGCCTGGCGTCCCCATAGCATAAGAAGAGAGCGAACCAAGCCGTGGACGCAGGTCAACGCTGGTCGCCACCGTTCCCTGTCTCCATACGCCCACCGTCTTTGCTGCATCCACCGTGCAGACGACCACCCGCTCGTGTACTCGACGTTTCCGCCGCGCACTTCCGCTCTGCCTGCTCCACCCCTGCCTTTCCCGTCTCCTTCCCTTTCCCGACGTTCAAGATGGCCTTTGCCTCTGCTGCCGCCGGTCTGGGCCTCCGTGCCCCCGCCGCCGCCGCGACAGCGCTGGGTGTTGCCGTCCGCCGGGTGCGGCTGGTCCCCCCGCACGCGTCTCGGGTGCGCATGACCACCGCCGCCACGCCCAAGGATGACAAGAACGAAGGGGCCGACACGCAGGGGTCCATGCAAGCCTCCTCGCGCGGGCAGGCGCCGGCCCGCCGCGGCCGTGGTCGCGGCCGCGGCTGGCGGGGCGTTCCCTCCCTGTGGGGCCTCTCGGCGATGCGCCCCGACCTGGTTGCGGGGGAGTTGATGGGCGCATTGGACAGCCCCTTCTTTCGCACTAGCGGCGGCGGTGGCCTCTTTGCCGGCGGCTGGCCGTCGGCGTCGGGCGTAGACTGGGCGCCCCGCGCCGACTTGACCGTCTCGGCTGACGGGAAGAGCTACGAGTGGGCGGTGGAGCTCCCCGGTCTGTCCAAGGAGGACGTCAAGCTGTCGATTGATGGGGATGTACTGACTGTCCGAGGGGAGAAGCGCTCTGAGCGGGAGGTCCTGGGGGTCGGGACCGAACGCATGTGGGGTACGTTCACACGGTCGGTGGTGGTGCCGGCGGACGCAGACTTGGACAAGTCCAACGTCAAGGCGATCTCCAAGGATGGGGTACTGACTGTGTCCTTCCCCAAGACGACCCAGCACGAGGAGCATGCGGAGAAGGAGGACAACACCATTCCCATCATGGGCGAGTAAACAAGGGGGGAGTGTCGTGCCGCGAGAGGTGGGCGTGTGGGGCTATGCGGTGGCGTTGGGCTTCGATGCGTGCGTACGATCGCGGTTGGGAAAGAGAGTGAACTGGGATGCGCGCGGTCTGTCTCGGTCACTACAGTACCTACTATTTCGTGTTGTGTTCCTTGACTTGCGGAGAAATCCGGTTGTGTGTCTTCGTGTGAGAAATAATATGTGAAATCATCGGCACGAACGGAACCAGTGAATAGATATAGAGGGTCAATATGAATCAAGGAAAATATATGGCTTTTACCGGGCCGTGAACAAGAGCCCCTGTTGCGCTACGGAGGCATGTCGGCTGCAGCACTGGTCGCATTCGTCGTCACTGCAGACGGCGGCGCAGCTGGCCGCGCCACCGCCGCCCCTGTCTCACTGGCGCTCCCGCCCCCCCCGCCACCCTCCCGAGTCACGCCCGCCGCCGCCGCCTCGGCCACCGCCGCCGCCACCTCCGCCGCCGGAGGGGCGCCCCCCACCGCCGCCACCAGCCGCGCGTCCTCGATGAGCGCGCGGAGCACAAAGGCGCCCGTCACCACATTGACGGCTAGCACAGCAGCAAGGGCGGCCACCAGCGACGGCACCCGCGAGGCGGTGAGGAGCCGCGGCGCGGCAGAGACGAGGGCGGTGACCAGCGCCGATGGCGGCGGCGGCGGCCCGCCGTCGGTGACGACGGCAGCGGGGGAGAGGCCCCGGCGCACGAGGAAAAAGACGGCGACGGGGAGCGCAGCTACGGCAATGGAGAAGAATATAAACTGGGAGAGCACGCTCACGTTGTCCTTGTCCCTGATGGGTGGGAGGGGAGAGAGGGGGGAGGGGGGGGTGGGGGGGGGGCAAAACGCAAAGAGACGCAACAACGTCCCCAGGAACGGCCGGGCACAGCGGGGCATGGCACAAGCGGGGAGTCGCCACCAGATGGACAGAAATAAAAACACCCTCACAAGCAAAAGATTAAACCGCCGTTAGCGTTCCGCCGCCGTCGTAGAGGCGACCGCACCGTGAGCAGGGCGGGCACAGCTGGGAAAACCAAGAGCAGCGAAGGCGCGTCTTGGCGTCTGCAGCAGACGCCGCCAACCCCCCTTCTTGCCTCGCCCCCTCAGCACCCCTGGACGCCGCCAACCTCATCCGTCGGGTGACATCCGCCCATGCTTCCCCCCCCCACCCCTCTCCGACCTCCTCCCACTTTCCAACCCCACTCCTCCACCACCACCCCCCAACTCCCTCGTCCCCCTACACGTACTGAAGCACCACTTGCAAGCCTTGCACCGGCGACAGCTGCAGCCCCTGTGGCCTCAGCACGGGGACAAGTCCCGGTGGGGGGTCAGGGGCGGTAACAGCGACGCTGACGGAAGCGGCAGCGGCGGTGGTGGTAGCGGCGACATGGCCGCCGCCTGGGGCGTCGGCGGTAGTCGCCCGACGCCGCCGGACGGTGGGGTGTGTGTCGTTGGCCATGGCGGCGGTCCGGTAACGGCGACAAGCGTAGATGGGCAAGGGAAGAGAGAAGATGATAGGCAGAGCGGTGGCCGACGGACGGTGGCGGAAGGTGCGGCCGGTGGGGGTAGAGAAAGACCAGTGGGGGTAGAGAAAGAGGAGCGGGGAGGGAATAAACAGACGGCAGTCTGGGTTTGTCGGGGAGGGTGGTGGTGCCCATGCGTGCGAGAGAGGTGCGAGAAGCGGCCAACCACTCAAGAGGAACCCCGACCAACAGTGTATGTACTTGTGACGAATTTAAATACAGGGCACCAGCCATTGTCCAAAAAAATATTTTCAAAAAAAGAGAATAAACACTGGTTTCTTCTCTGAAGTCCGTCGATCACCATCGGTCGGGCCCTTTGCGAAAAGAGGGGGTAGGGGGCGGCGGCGACCATCCACCCCCCGCCACTCGCCTGCAGTAGGTTCTCCTTTCCTCCACCCCTGCAGTTGCCCGCTTCCGGCGCACCGTAGTCACGCTATATAACCAGTGTGAGGAAGGCACCATCTTGGGTCTGTACGGGGGGTGAAGAGGGTTGTCCCCTACTCCCTCTTCCTCCCTGCAGAGGCAGATATGAGGGACTTGCACCACCGCCCCCGATATATTCGAAGCGCTCTCGGGCACCATAGCCGAGATCATTTGCCTCCACCCAAGCCCCGGTATTGGGAGTGGCCCCCGCTGCACAGTCCGCCTGCCACCACACGAACGCGCCGCCGCCGACGTTCGCGCCGCGGACCGCGTGCCGCGCGGTGGATGTGGCCGGGTGCAGCCAGCCGCTCTTCTGCCATCCCGGCGGTGGCGTGGGTTTCGACGCTTCCCGTGCAGACGGTTGTGGGAGACTTGGTACGAATCCCACACGTGCATCCACACCAGGTTTGGACAACATTCGAACAAAATCTATTTGAAATATTCATTGGTTGAAAAAATGGGATACCTCCCTTTTCGACGGACCTGGTCCCTGGCGGCGTCCCGCAGTCAACCCCTTCGTCTCGTACCGCCCGCTCGCCCTCCTTCCCGGCGGCGCCCGCGGCTTCGCTCTCCCGCTGTGGCGGGTGGTAGCCCCCATCCCCTCTTTGGTCACCGCGGCCGTCTTTCTTGCGCTGCTTGTGTCTCTTCCACTTCCCCTGCCCCCTACAACTCCACTGCTGCCCTTCCCACGCCCCCCACCCCGTCAATGGCGGCGGCGCCGTCGTCCCCCCTTGGGGTCCTCCCCCCGCCCTTCCTCCCCCCCCACCCCCTTCGGGACGTCCAACCCTATGGCAATGCGCTGCTGTCCGGGGCCCCCCCCAGCCGCCGCACCGCCGACCTGGGCGCCCTTGCCATCCTCCCCGACGGCCTGCTGCTGCGCGTCCTCGGCGCCCTCCCGTCCGGCGCCGACCTCGACGCGGTCGGCGCCGCCTCCCGCACCCTCCACGCCGCCAGCCGTGACGCGGGGCTGTGGCGGGCGGCGGTGCTGCGGCGGCTTCATCCCACGCAAGGGGTGTTGGGCTTTGCGGGGAGCTGGCGTGCCACGTACATCCGAGGTGCAACGGCCGAGGTGGGGGGGGTGCGCTGGGGGGGGCAGGGAGGGGCCGGCGCCGAGGGGGGGGGGGGGGGGGCGGCAGCCACGCCAGTGCCAGTACCGTCGACGGCCGGCGAGGGGCGGGGTCGGCCCCGTCACCGCCGCCGTCACCGGGGGTGGGCGGCCGATGGCGGCCGTCCTGGGGCCGCGCCGGCGTGGCGGTGGACTGCAGGTCGGTCTACTCGGACGTGCTCTTTCACAGCCGCCGACTGGCCGCGGCCTCCGTCGACGCCGCCTGGCTGGCCGGCGAGTCGGTGCCGCGTGTGGCGGCCGCCGACCTCACCGCCGAGGCGTTTCGGTCCCGCCACGAGACGGCCAACACGCCCGTGGTGGTGACGGGCGGCATGGCGCTCGGGGTGGGGGGCGTCGACTGGGCCGACGTGCCCGCGCTGGTCGCCCGCTGGGGCGGTACCCGCTTCCACGTGGGCGGCTACGAGCTGCGCCTCGCAGACTATGTGGCGTACGCGGCGGCGGCGACCGACGACCAGGCGCTCGTCCTGTTTGACCGCGCATTTGTGGAGAAGGGGGGACCCGGCATGGGGGGGGGGTACCGCGTACCCGCCGTGTTTGAGGAGGATCTCTTCGAGGTGCTTGACGAGGGGGGGGGGGTGGTCGACGGCGACGGTGGCGTCGGCAATGGCGGCGGTGGTGGCCGTGGCGCGGTGGGAGCCCCGCCGTCGTCCCCGGCGGGTGGACCGACACCTGCAGACTCTCCCCCCGCAAGAAGGGTCGGGAATGGAGGCGGCGGCGGCAACAGCGGCAGCAGCGGCGTCGGCGGCGGCGACAGTGGTGGTTTCGGTGGCGGTGCCGCAGAGGGGCCCCGTCTCCGCCGCCCGGACTACCGGTGGCTCATTGCGGGCCCCGCGCGGTCGGGTTCCACCTTCCACACGGACCCCAACGGCACGTCGGCGTGGAACGGGGTGCTGGCCGGCACCAAGCGGTGGGTGCTTTTCCCGCCAGGCCACCCGCCGCCCGGCGTGCACACGACAACGACAACGACAACGACCACCGACGCCACGGGTGCCACGGCGGCGTCGCCCAACCCCACCGCCACGGCGGGGAGCCTGGCGGGCGACCCGCCCACCCCGACGCCCCTGACTGCCACGTCGGTAGTGTCCCCCCTGACGCCCCTCGAGTGGTGGTCCACCTACCACACCGCCGCGGTCGCGTCCCCCCACTGCGTCCAGGCCACGTGCACGGCCGGGGACGTCATGTTCATTCCGTCGGGCTGGTGGCACGCCGTCCTCAACGTGGACCCGTGGACGGTGGCGGTCACCCAAAACTACGTGTCGACCGCCAACCTCCCGCGCGTCCGCCACTTCCTCCACACCCGCCGGGGGGATGTGAGCGGCGTCGAGGGCGGGGGGGGGGTGCGCCTCGCCGAAGCGTTGGACGACGCCCTCCGGCGACGGCGGCCAGCCGTGTGGGCCGCCGCCGCTGCCGATGATGAAGCGGCCGCGGCGGGAGCGTCGGCGGCGGCAGCGACGGCGGCGGCGGCGGCGGCGGCCGCGGCTCCGTCGCAGTTGGGGACGGCTGCTGCCGCGCACGGAGCGTCGGCGCACCCGCCGTCGGTGGGCGGGGGGGGCGCGCGCAAGCGCCCGCGGCCGCTGTGGGAGATCCTCGGCGGGACGGCCCGCCGTGGGGGGGCGGCGCGACCTGCCCCCCCGGGCGGCAGCGACAAGGGCGCCCCCAGCAAAGGGGCAGCTGCCGCCGCTGACGCTGCCGCCCTGCCGCAGCGGGTGCCCTTTACGTTTGGCTTTTGAGCGGCCGCCGACGCCACGCGGCCGCCGCGACGGCGGCAGCCAGCCCGTCGACGGTGTCCATCCCGCCCTTGGCATGCGATCTAGGCCGACGGCGCCGCCGTTGCGGCGCGGCCCGGGCACCCCGGCCCGTCAACCCCCTCCCGCGCCCTTCTCCCCTCCCGCGCCCTTCTCCCCTCCCCCGGCCGACCAGGGCCAGGTCCCGCGCGTTTGCGGGGGTGGAGACCCAGCGAAAGCCATACATTCCCGTGCCTGGCCCCTCCCCCCGCCCGCTGGCGGCGGCGGCGTGTGGACGATGCGCCCCCGGCGCCGACACGGCACGAGCCGGCGCGCCGGCGGGAGCGGCGGCCGCCTGCGGGCGGTGTGCGTGCGGCCACTAGCCACGGCGGTGGCGGCGGCGGCGGCGGCGCTGGTCGGTTGCGGCAGCGCGCGGCACCAGCCGCGGGGCTACAAACGCCCCGCGCGGGCCTCGCGCGCCGCGGGCGGGGTGCGCGACGGTGAGGCGGGGGTGCCGCGGGGACGGGCGCGTCTGCGTCTACAGTACATGCCTACGCGCCGCCGGCGGTGGCGTGCTCCCGCCCGACGGCGGCCGGGGAGGCACCCACGGCGCGGTGGGGGGTGCGTAGGTAGGTACGCTGTCGACGAATGGAATCTCGTTGCTTGTCTTTCTCTTTTGCAAAAGAAGGGGACGGGGGTTGTGCTGCAGGTGCGGGGCGGAGCCTCCACCAGAAGGGGGGAGGGGGGGCAGGCGGTGAACACTTCCTGGTCAACCCTCTTTCTGGTGCCATTGGACTGCGGCGCCTGCCCCCCGGGTACAGTACTGTTCGTACAAGAAGTATCCCTACGGCTGCGCCCCCGCCCCCGCTATTTTTGGTCGCCGCCCCGCCCCGCCCCGCCCCGCCGATCGATCGGCCGAGCGGCGCGCGCAGCTGCGCGCGCCCTACAGGGGGTCCCTGCCGCGCGGCCGCTCGCTGTGTCTGACACCCCCCCCCAGCGATCGGTCGGTCGGGGATTTGGGGGCGCGCCCGCCACGCGGGGTGGTGCTCGTGACCTCGGCCGCACCTCGGCGGATCAACTCGCGCCGCGAGGGGGGGTCGTGTGTGTGGACGGCGGCCGCCGCCGCGGGGCGTGGCGTGCGCGCCGCGGCCGCCGAGCGTCACCCCCCCCCGCGCTTCGCCGGCAGCGGCGCCGGTGCACCGAGGATCCCCCTCCCCGCCCCCCCCCCCCGTCGACGCGTCATTGCCCCCCTCCCCGCCCCGCCCCCCGTCTTCGTCATCCCTTGGCGCGCGGCGGGACGACACCCCCGCCGCGCCCGCGCGCCCGTGGCTGGTGTGCCTCGTCCCCGCCCGCCGCCGCGGCGTCCGCCACCCCACCCCTTCTTCCCCGTCGCCGCGCACCAGGTGGCCGCCGTCACCCCCCCCCCCCCCCCCGCGTCACGGCGTGGCGTCCATGCGCCGCCGCCGCTCCCTCCCGCCCGCCCACCACACCCCCCCCACTGCGGCTGCCGCTACCGCGGCTGCGGCGGGCGACCCCCCGCCGCCTCCCCCTGCGGCGCCCCCCCCCGCCACCGCCGCCTCTGCCCGCTCCGTCTCCCGTTGGTGGGCGGCGGATTCCCCGCCCCCCCCCCTCCGCCGCCGCCGGTGACGCTCCCCCCCCCCCGGCGGACATGGCCCTCACTGCCGTCACCGTCCAGACGGCGCAGGGGCGGACGACGCGGGAGGTGGCGCTCCCGCCGGCGTCTGCCTCTGCGCCGTCGTCGCCCCCCCCCCCCCGCGGCGCCACCCCCCCCCCGCCGCAGCCGCCAGTGACGCTCATGGTGGCCGACGTGGTGGCGGGCCTCGCCGCGTCGGCGGCGGCGATTGCGGTGACGTACCCCCTGGACACCCTGCGCACCCGCTCCCAGGCGGCGCTCCTGTCGTCCACCGTGCCAACCACCGCCCTCGGGGCGGGGTGGTCGGCCGCCGCGGCGGGCGCGCTCGCCACGTCCACGGTCAAGGTGCTGGTGCGGACGGCCACGGGCGGCGCGGCGCCGGCGGTGGCCAACCTGGTCGCCTCGGCGGTGGGCGTGCCGTTTGACGTGGCCAAGACCCGCGCGCAGGCGGGGGTGGGCGCCCTGCGGACGGCGGCGGCAACGCCCCCGCCGGGGGTGGCCGCCCGGGCCGCCGCCGCGCTGCCGGGCTGGACCGCCACCCTGGCGCGGGACGTGCCGTTTGCGGCGGTCGAGGTGGTGGGCCTCCTCGCCCTCCGGATGGTGATGGTGCGCCGGGAGAATGCGCGCCGGGCAGCGGCGGCGGGGGCGGCGGCGGCGGCGGCGGCGACGGGGGCGGCGTCGGCGACGGCGACGGGCGGGGGGGGGGGGGGCCCCCCAGCCCCACCGCGGGGGGGCTGCTGGGCCCCCCCCGGGCGGGCGGGTGGGGTATGGTCGCCGGGGGGGTGGGCGTCACGGCGGTGGCGGCGGCGGTGACCACCCCCCTGGACGTGATCAAGACGCAGCTGATGGCGGCCAAGCGGCCGGGCGGCACGTGGCGGTCGGTGGGCAAGCGGACGGTGGACGTGGCGCGGAAAAAGGCGGGCCTCCGCATCCTCTTCAAGGGCGTTGGCCCGCGCACCGCCGCGGCGGCGGTGGCACCGCTGGTCTTTTTGGGCGTCTTTGGGGGGGTCCGCCGCGCGCTGGCGGGCGTCGCCGCCGCGGGCGACGAGGGGGGGATGGTCGGCGGCCGCCCGCGCCCGCCGGAGCCCAGGCCGCCCTACACGCGCGAGCAGGAAGAGGCGGCCGAGGCGGCGGCGGTGCCCACGGTGCGGACGGGGGGGGTGGGTGCGGCGGCGGGTGTCGGGGGGGGGAGGCCGCGCGGGGCGGTGGGGATGGGGGGGCTCTCGTTGACCGGGGGGCGGTTTTTTGAGCGCTGATGGGGGGCGATGGGCCAAAGGGGGGGGGGAGGGGGGGGTGGGGTGTTCGCGTGCTCGGTGCAGCGTGATGGGAGGTGTCGGGGGGGAGGTACGTGTTGGCACTGCTCGGTCCGGGGCGTCCTTGCCTCTCTTGGGAGCGTGCCTGTGTCTTTCTTTTCTTTTTCGACCTGGCGTCTCTGGATGAGCGTGGGGCGCCGACCCGCGGCGGCAGGAGCGAGCCCGGCTCGCCCCTTGTCTCGTGGTACCCCCGCGTGCCGCGCCGCGCACCCCCTGCGCGCCCGCCGATACGGCGGCGGCCCCGCTGCCGGCGCGGCCCGCGGGGCTGCGCCACGCGGCGTGGCGGCCACCCCTCGGCGCTCGCGGGGAGGTGGCGGCGGTGAGCCACGGCGGCGAGGACGTATGGCGGGGGCGTTGGGTTGCTGGCAGCGTGTCGGCGCGGCGCAAGGGGATAGGGGGGGGGGGTGGGGTGGGGGCGCTGCTTCCTGCGCACGGCACCCTTTGGTGGTGCTGGTGGTGGCGAAGAGAGAGCGGGGTGGTGGACGAGACGGGCAGCCGCCGTCGACGGCGCTTCCCTGACGCCTTCGTCGCTGCCGCCGTCAGGCGTCGTATTTTGTATCGCGTGGACGACAGACGTGGGTCCATGCCCGTTTATTTTCATACCCTCGCTGTGCGCAGCCCCACATGTGGGGCCCATGCGGCACATGTGGGTGAAGGCCGGGGACGGCAGTGGCGGCGTGGCGGCCGCCAACGCTGCCGCTCCACCAGAAGCGTCGTGGGCGTGTGGTTGGGGGCCACCCTGGCCCCTTGCATGGCACCCCCCTTCTGCTTTGTCTGCGTTTGGTCCTTGGAAGGTGGGGGCGCTGCCCCTGGGCTGACACAGTGCGACGCCAGCGCCTATATGAGGACCACTGCTTACGGGCGGTGGTGCGGCAGCGCGTGGTACCGTGGGAGAAGACACGAGAACGGCCGGACAGCCTCGGCCAGCACAAGGAGAAAATCAGTTTGAATGCAATGCAAGAAAACCATGACATACCACGCGACGCAGTGGGGTCTAAAGGGGGACCACCGATTTCTTGCATTCCGGGTGTTTTCCGCTTGGGCAAGAATTTGCAACCCCCTCTCACGGCATGAAGGACGCCGATTTTGAGCACTTTTGTTGCTTTACGCTTGCAGTTGCCAGTTGCACAAGCCCGCACGTTGTTCTGCTGGTACCATCAGACAGCTGAGGGTTGTACGCTTCCGGCGCAGACGGGCACCATCCATGCGGGCTTGTGCAACTGGCAGCTGGAAGCGTAAAGCAACTAACGTACTCAAAATCGGCGTCCTTCATGCCGTGAGAGGGGGTTGCAAATTCTTGCGCAAGCGGAAAACACCCGGAATGCAAGAAATCGGTGGTCCCCCTTTAGACCCCACTGCGCGGCCTCGAAGCGGCGAGCGCGTCCGCCCCCCATCACTCACTGTAGAATCTACCAGGCGACCACGCAGCTCCTGGTCGAGGATTGGGGAGGAAGACGGGGGTGCATCAGGCGGTGCCGTCGGCACTCTTAACAAACGTTGGGGTAGCCGCTTGAACCTGCGGCTTGTCACCCTTTTTCGCGGGATTGTAGCTAGAGAAGGGATCCCCGTTGCGGACGGCTGAGGACCCATGGGAAGTCCACAGTGCCGCCCCAGGAAGCGACGCGCAAGTGCGTCATACGTGTTGTTCTCATGCAGTTGACGGCGGGATGGGGCTGGTACAAGAACGCCACGGCTGTGCAGGGTGCGGCAGCCCAGAGCGGAGGCAAAACGTGGGCATGCGTGGGGTAGAGTTGATCGGATTGGGTATGCACACGGGAGAGGGGTGCGCAGTGGAGGAGAAAAGCTCCCGCGACAGATCTCATGGGAGCACAACGCCCGGAGGGCAAGGCACGCACGGCGGGCGCCTTCAGGTGGTAGAGGGGCTGTGAAAGACACCGTGCAAGCGGTGGGGAGGATGATAGGAAGCAAGGGAGTAAATTCATTGGAGCTGTGGCCGACGGCGGCTCAGAAGACGATCAGTGTGCTCTGCCTGCAGGCTGTACCTCGCCAGCTACCAGTGCGATGTCAAAGTCTTTGGGAGGGCGTTGACGTCTGCTTGCCTTGCCAGGGTGATTCTGGCAAACGGGGAGGGGGTGGATGGGGTCCCCAGAAGCTGTAGGCGGTAGACTGCACGATACCGCCGGCACTTCGACGGCGCGTTGGTCGGCTTGTCATTGGCGAATCTGCCCACTTCCGATATCTTCTTGCGCTGGCCGCAACAGTGTTGCAGCGGCATGCTGTACGGCTCTCAGTCGATGCTGCTCCGACGGCTCATCGAGCTCGATCATCTCAGACAATGATTGGCACACCGACCAGGCCTGTTGCCGGGATGGCCGTTCATCCGACAAAAACCGAGACTGTTGACGGCCATTCATCCGTCGAAAAACCGGACCGTCGACGAGTGATCCCTTGCAAGTCATGCGACGTCACATCGACGAACCAGGTGGGTCTTGCAAGTGTTGGTTCTGCACTGTTGGCCTCTGGATCGTCCCTTTTTCCACTGACTCTTGACCAATGAGACGCAACCCAGGCAAAGCATGATTGAGGTGCGCGCGTCCCTCACCGCTTGGAGCCGTTTCGTCGAGGAGCAGGTTGACGTGTCCGTCGAGTGATGCTGGAGCACCACCCAGCAGAACTTATTCTTGAATGTGCGCGTTCCTGCAACTTGAAGTGTGACTTGGAGTCGCCCAGACAGCTATGGATGAATACGGAGGTGGAGTACGCATACTGAACAATTTTTGGTGCGCCCAGTGTCCGTCCGACACCAGTTTTTCACAACTCGCACATGAGGGAAGGTTGCCAGGCTGCGTTTTTCTCGAAAAACATATTAACGGACTCGGCAGCACCTCAGGAGTCCGGCCGTTTCGTCAGTTTCTGCAGGCGATGCCTGGTTGCAGAGGAAAGAGTGGGCCCTCGTTTGGGGGGGTACACCAGTTTCTCACAACTCTCGATTAAATATCAGGGCAGCCACCTGGGGCAATTCTTACAGAGGTACAGCAGAAAAAACTTGATTGTATCTGTAGTCGTGGAGCATCTTTTCCCGTCTGTCGACCAATAAGAGCGAAGATAGCTGAAGCAGCATGGCCCCTTCGCTATCGTGACATCCGGCATCACTGCCTTCGAGCTCCAAAAAGCATCCCCCCCTCCTCTGGGGTGTGTCGCCCCCCTAGCCCCCCAACAGCGACGGAGCTCGCTGGGACTCGCGGCTGGTAGAGATGTTCGCTTGCTCCACGAGGAGCGCTTTGCGTCTGAAAGAACGCGGGAACAGATGCTCCTTTCCCACTTCAATGAGCCTGATGATAGCACCTCTCTCGCCCCTCGCTGACAGCGACGCGTCTGTGAGGGGGGGTGGCCGTGCTGGGGAAAGTGTGGGGCAGACTATTTTTGTGCAGCGGTGAGGGGCGCGCCCGCTGGCTCCCGCCAAGACCCTATCGAGAACACACAGGGGGTGTTAAGGGGGGAAATTAGGGAGGGTGAGGGCAAGCGGGAAGAGGCGCTTGCGCCACCGTTGGCCCACTGCATCAAATAGAGAGGTCCTGGTAGGCCGCGACAGGCTCACAGACGTGTTCTGCTCTTCTGGTGACCCTGGCAAGATGCTCAAGCCCGGGATACGAGGAGGAACCGTGGGAGACGCGGGAGGCTACGCGGGCTCGACTAAGGGGGGGGGGGGGGGGGACGGCAGAGGGGGGGTTACGGGGCCTGGGGGGTGGAGGGGGGTTTTGTCTGTTGGTGTGGCTTGATTGTTGTATTGCATTGGGGGTCATGTACGGCAAGGCGGGGTGCTGGTAGGCTGGGATTGGGGAGGGGCGGTAGCTGTGTTTGTGAGGGTCCGAGGGGAAAGAGAGGGAGGGGTGGGGGGCGCGTCAGCGACGGCCAGGCGGGATGGTCCTCCCCGCGAGGGTGGAGGGGGTCGCTCATCATGCTGCGTGCTCTGCGTGAGCGCAGGCTGTTGCTAATGATTAATCCTCAAATTAAACAACAAACTAAAGCTTTAAGCGTTGTGGAGACCAAACCCGGAAGAAGTTACTACGCACCTCGTCAATGAGGAGTTGCTGGGCCCCTCGACGTGGCACTGGCCACGTGGACGGGGGGCTCCCCTGAGGCACTACAGGGGGGTTATCCGCCCCCCCCTGATGGGCCCAAAATCGAGGGGGAGGGGGGGGGGTTAACCGTCGATTGGTTGGTCCAGAGTGGTTAGTCGTCCAAATGGTTTTAGCATGTACCCGAGTAGGCCTTGTCAGCCCCGGGCAACCTTCCGCCGCTCCTTGACGGCCGCGCCGCGGTATACCGCGGCGTGGCCGGTCAACGCCTACCGGTACGCGTTGACCCCCGCGACAACGCCTTTCACGGCGGGCAGGGGGCACTCGGGGGGGGGGTGGGCCGTGCCGCGGTCACCGTGGGGTCAAATGACCACCGCGCTGCCCCTCTCGCCAGACCCGGCACCCCCACCCCCGTCGGAAATTTCGCAGTCTCCCCCTACCCCCCCGCTCCTCCCCCCCCTCCCACTGCCGCCCCCCGCGCCGCCGTGTCGGCGCCTGTCAGTGGCGTCCCCCGCGCCATCCGCTGTCGTTGCCGCCCGACTGCCGTCGCCGCCGCTGTCACCGACAGCGGCCGCCGCCGCGTCCCGTCCGCCTGGCGGCGGAGGTGGCGGCGGCGGCGGCGGCAGCGACGGCGGCGGCGGCGACGGCGACGGCGGCGGTCCGCCGTCACGCGGCCTCTCCTTTCCCCTCCATGGACGGCTGCGACCCCCCCAGCGGGACCACCTTGGCCCACTCCCTTCCCCCTCCCTGTCTGCACCTCGCCCGTCGCGTGTGTGTTCCGTCCCCACGGGCGTGCTCCTCTCCCCCGTCTGCCTCTCCGTCTTGTCCCACTAGCGACTCCCCACTGCTCGCCATCCCCTACGCACCTTCCCCCCGTCGGTTACATCCCCCCCCCCCCGCTGACCTTCAGCCCCTCCCTCCCAGTGCCACCCTGCCGCCCATTCCACTTCCCTCTCCCATCTTTGTCCTTCCCCCCTCCCCCCCCACGCGCTCCTTCATTGACATCTCCCCCCCCCCCCCCCCCCTGGACCCCAGTCCCCTCCCCCACCACCCCCCACTACCCCCCACCCCCTTCCTCTCCCCGTTCCCCCAGGAACCGCCCCGAGGCTGGCACCATGCCCGCCCGCATCAGCGGCGGCGGTGGGGGTGGTGGCGGCGGTGGCGGCCGCCACCCCCACCCCCCCTCCGCCGCCTTCTCTCGGCGGCGGCTGCGACGGACCCTCACAGCCGCCGCCTGGGGGCTTCGCCGCGCCGCCGCCGCGGGGGGACTCCTCTTCCTCGCGTCGCTGCTACTGCGGGGCGACACCCCATGGCGGGGAGGGCGGGGGTGGGGGGGCGGGGGAGGCGTGCGCCTAACCGGTGACGCCCGTGTGGAGGCGGGGGGGGGGGAGACCCAGGCATCGGCAGCCGCCGACGCGGCAGCCGCAACGGCAGCGGCAGCGACGGCAGCATTGGCTGCTGCCGAGGCGGCGGCGGCGTCCGCAGCGGCAGAGGCCGCAGAGGCCGCGGCGGTGGCGGCGGCGGCGGCGGCGGCAGCAGCGGCGGCGGCGACTCCGCCACCCACCGGGAGGGGCCTCCGGCCAAGCAGCCTCGAGGCGCAGGAAAAGGGCGCCCCGGGGGACGAGGCCGCGGCGGCAGAGGAGGTGGCCCTACGGTCTGCCGCGTCGGCGGCGGCGGCGGCGCGGCGGCGGGGATGGCTCACCGAGCAGGGGAGGGGGGAGGAGTCTGCCGCCACCGCGGAAGGCGGGCTTGGCGCCAGCGGCGGTGGTGACGCCAACGACGGAAGCGCCCTGCTGGCTGCCCACCCCGGGGTCGGCGGGGTGAGCGCCGGGGTGGGCGTCCGCCTCGCCGACCTTGCCGAGACGGATAATGGGGACCTCTTTGACGGCGCCGACGGGGAGGCAGCCGGCGGTGGAGGCGCGCCCGCCGCTAGTCGTGTGGCCACGTCCCTGGCGGACGCCGCCATCGACGGGGATGCCGGTGGCGGTGGTGGCGGCGGCGACAGCGCTGTTGCGGTGGGCAACGTACCCCCCGAAGAGGAATTCCCCGAGCGGGTCCCCCCCTTCCGTGGGGTGCCGCCGTCCCAAGTCTCGCGTGCCCTGGTGCACCCCTCTGACCTGTCGGCGGGCACCAACATTACGCACCTCTCCTTCCTCCTCTACCGGCTGCTCATCACCTCTGGCGCCACCTCCCTGCTCGACGTGCCGTGCCGCGCGCACGCGGCTTGGATGCCCGCCCTGCTGGCGCGCCTCGAGTACGACCGCCCCGCCTTTTCGTACACCTGCGCTGGCGGCGACGGCGACCGCGGCGGCGGCACCCCGTGGTCGGCGGCTCCGCTGCCCGCAGCGGACCTGGTGTGGGCGTGGGCGGGGCTCGACGACCTGCCCGTCGCGACCACCTACGCCTTCCTGTCGCGTGTCGCGGCGAGCGGCAGCCGCCGGCTGGCGGTGGGCAGCTGGGCCGAAGGCGCCGCAGGCGGCGGGGATGGGAGTGGGGCCGCCGGGGGGAGTGGGGGCGGGGGGGCAGTCTCGCCGGGGGAGCGCCATCCCAAGCCGGCGGGCGTCTTGGCAGGCGGGCTCGCGGGGCGGGGTGGCCACCTGGGCCGCCCCGAAGCGCCGCTGCTCAACCTGCGTGCGCCGCCATTCCTGCTCAACCCGAGTGAGCGGGTGCTCGGCGGTCTCGCCGACGGGGGGCGCCCCGGCCGCCGCGGCCGCCGTAAGCAGTTGCTGGTGTACGACGTGAAGCGGATGCGGGACAACTGGTAGATGACGTGGCGAGGGTGTGGGTGGGTGACGGGGCGAGCGGGGCGGTGGAGGCACGCTGCCGATGACGGGGGCTGTCTCTATTGGAAAAGATTGGCCGGCGGGCGTCGGGCTTGTGGGGCGCGGCGGCCACCTGGACCGCCCCGAGGCGCCGCAGCTCACCCTGCGCGCGCCACCGACTGCCTGCTCCCGGCCCTCAAGCCGAGTGAGCGAATGCTCGGCGGCCTTGCCGAGAGTGGGCGCGCCGGCCGCCGCGGCCAACGCACGCAGCTGCAGGTGTACGGCGCGAAGCGGATGCGGGTCAGCTGGTAGAGGCCTGGGTTGGGGGGGGGGAGGGGTGGTGGGGGCGAGGAAAGAATGATGCCGCCGAATAAGGGTGTGGGGAAAGCGACAGAGTGCTCGCACAATTTCCCCATGCCTGACGAGGCGATCCGAGACACACTGAAAATAGGGACCGTTCATGGAAATCTTTTTCGTTCACGACTGCCATCGGTGGGTCGTCCAGCACACAAGGTGGTGTTGGACCCGTTCGCTGCTGTCCCCGTGACCCCCCCCGACTGTCTTCTCCCCGCCTCCCTCCCTGGACCTGCCTCCCTCCCTATCCCTGTCTCTCTTTTTCGCCCTCCCTCCCTGGTCCCGTACCCCCCCTTTCTCCTCATTCCCCCGCTCATCGTGGACGAGGCCGCCGCGCATTCTCTTTTCGTCCTGCCTTTCGCCGCTGCGGCCGTTTTCTGCCCCGCCGCCTCTCTCCGCGCACCCACGACTCGCACGCCCGCGCATCCGCCGCCCCACGTGCCCATCCGCCGGGCCGGGCCTCCTATCCCCCCCCTGGCACGCGGTTAGAGGGACTCGGGGTGGAAACAGGCGAGCGGCGGTCGCAGGACGGCGCCGTGCCTTAGCCGCCATGCTCATCAAGGAGTACCGGCTGCTGCTGCCCATGACGCTGGAGGAGGTACGTCGTGCCCCGGAAAGGGGGGGTTTGGAGAGGGCCTGGTGTTCGGGTTCTTCATCACAGTGTGGCTGTCACCACTGCCAGCTTGCCGTCGTCAACGGCTGCCACCGCTACTCCCGCTGTCGCGCCCACAGTCACCTGAGAGGCCGCGGGGGGCTGTCTGGAGGGGTTCGGCTGCTTGTGTTTAAGCTGCAAGGGCGGCTGGGCAACTAACACGCTTGTATGCTCTGCAGCGCATCGTTTTTTAATAAGGCCTGGCTCCTGTCCCCGCCCGTTGGCCGCTGCTTCTCCTCTCTTTCATTTCCTTCCCCCCTCCTCTCTTCTACGCTCGGCTGTTTGCAGTATCAAGTGGCGCAGCTGTACATGGTCGCCAAGTCGTCTGCTGAAGAGACCGCCGTCACGGCCGGCGAGGGCGTCGCCATTCACAAGAACGAGCCCTACACGGAGGACAACAACCCGTTTGGCCTCCCCCTTGGCGGGCAGTACACCCACAAGACGCTGTTCTTTGCTTCGCGGCTCCCACGATGGGCCCTTTCCATCTTGCCAACGGCTGCGACAAGCCTCACCGAGCGCTCATGGAACGCGTACCCCCTGTGTGTTACCCAGTACACGAATGACTACCTCGGCGAGAGCCTCCACCTGACCGTCACGTCTGCGCACGCCGCGGACCGGGGGGAGCAGCCCAACGCGACGGGGCTAGGGCCAGAGGACCTCGCCGTGCGGCAGGTGGACTACATCAACATTGCGTGCGGGGCGGATGCAGACGCGGCGGCGGTGCGGACGTTTGTGCCTGGCTCGGGCGGTAGCGGCCGCCTCGGTGGCAAGGACCCTACCGCCGTTGCGGCTGTAGCGAGCCGGGGTCCCTTGAGCCCCCGCTGGTTCGCCGAAGGTGCCGGCGGGGGCGTGTGCATGTGCGCTTACAAGGTACGTGGGGTGGATTGGAGCGGTGTGTCGTGGGGGGCGGGTGCGGACGTTTTTGCGCGGTTGAGGGGGGGGGCTAGGGAGGGAGCTGGGTGGGGGGCTGTTTGGCGGCCGTGCGTTTCTTTTTTCTGGGCAGCTCGAGCCTTAGAGGTAGGGTGTGTGGACTGTGATGAGGTGCACCCGACTGACGATTGGTGTGCGCGGCCTGAGTGGTTTGCTTTTTCTTGTGTGTCTGGGCATGAAGGTGGTCAAGCTGCGGGTGAAGGTATTTGGCTTGCAGACTCGCGCGGAGTCGTGGGGCCACGCCTATGGCTTTCGTGCCGCGTTCGCCACCTACCACCGGCGACTGTGGTGCTGGTTGGACGAGTGGTGGGGCATGTCTGTGGCGGACGTGCGGGCCATGGAAGAGGAGACACGGCGGCGAAATGCGGCGGCGATGGGGGGCGGGTGAGGTGGTGGGCCCGGGTGGCGAGGTGGGAGACTAGGGGGTGGGGGTGAGGGGGGGAACGGCAAAACGGGACGAGCGGCGGATGTCTGGTTCGCAAAGGGGGGGATGGGGGGCAAAGATGGGAAGAGTGTGTGGGGGAGCGAAGTGGCTGCTGTGGACGTGCGGGTTGACCACCGTCTGGTCGTCTGGGTGACCCGTCAGGAGCTGCTCTCCGGCGGCCGTCCGTCCCCGTCTCCAATGGTGTTCGTGGCTGCAACGGGTGCGCCTTTGACGGCGGTGGTACCCTCCCTCTGGCCCTGCCTACATGCGGCGTGGCCCCGGCTGGGAGCTGTGTTGCGCGCTGCTGCCTCGGCGGCGGAGGAGCTGGCGGACCACGATGGCACGGGGAGCACATCGACCAAGCGGAGTCTGTTGGGGCACAGCAACCGCGGCGGCCGCAACTGCCGTTGACGGCCGTCGTGCTGGGGACGGCAGGTTGGTTGCTCTCCAGTGATCTTCAGCGTGGGCAGGCGGGGGGGAATGAGGGGGGGGAAAGGTGGCATCCTCTCTGTGCAAAGAGGGCTGGTGTCCACCGCGCCGGCCGGGCGCATGGCCACGACGCCGCGCTGCTCCGGGAGCGGGCACCCGCCTGGCGCTGCTACGGTGCGAGTCAAAAAATGGGCAAGTCAGGGGTAGGGCGGAGGGGGGCTCTCGTGACAACCGCCGCGCCCGAGACCAACGTCACTCGCGTGGACGCTGTGACGGTGGCTACCGCCGCGTGGACTCGTCCTCCGCGGCGGGCCGTCATGCTCCCGCCGCGGGTGACCGGCTATCATCAGTAAAATGCGCCACACCATTGAGGCCCCCATCCAATGGAACCATTATGAGGCATGCCTTTATGGGATCCCTTGGTCCCATTACGAGGGGTGCCCTAATGGTGCCCTGACAGCGCGGTCCATTGGCACCGTTTTTTTTTTAATGGTCACGTTTTTCGGAACGGGCAGATGTTTCATGGCCACGGACATTCTTTTCGATATCCTATCCAGCACACCCTTACCTACGGTGAGACTCCAGTCTCCAAGGTCCCTACCGCCGCTCCGCCGCTAGCAGCATGTACGCGTTGCGAGAACAAGCCGGCTGCGCGGAGGTGGGGGCACCGTCGACCAGCAAGCTACACGCGCGGCGCCTCCCTCCACGGGTCCAACCTCGCATCCACCGTCACTAACGCCAGTCTTGCCATGCTGCGGTCCGTGCAGAACCCTCCCCTCCATGCTTCCCTCCCCACTGCCGCATGCGCCCACAAAAACTCACTGCCGCAAACGGCGTGCCCGTCAGAAGTCGTTCCGCACCCGACCCTTGCCCCTCCCACTTACGTACCTGTCTCCATGCCCATCCACCACTCCGGGCGCTGTACCTCTGCGGAGGTATTAATGGCATGACCACATCAGCGTCCGCCGAACCGATAGGTGAACAAAAATCCGTAGCCGCAAGCAGCGGCGGAGCGTGAGCGGCAGATGGCGCAGACTCAAGGAACAACGATGGGGCAGCAGCGTTGGCAGCTGCTCCAGCCGCCTTTCGTGCCACCCCCGTCACCTCGGCCGCAGACGCCCCATCAATAAAGACCCACCCACCCTTCCACACGGCCCCCACCGCGGCCGCCGCCAGAACCCCTCTTGTCCCCGCGCACCCCCCTTCTCCCTTCTCCCCACCACATCCCTTGCCTCAACGTCCTCGGTCATCTTCACCCCCTCGCCCTTCTCACTTACCCCTCCGTTACCGCCTCCCTCCTCGTCCCCATCCTTGTCGTCGTCCCTGCCCGAGCCCTCCTCGCTGTCCCACGCTCCCTCGCCGTCCACGCCCCACGCTCCTCGAGCCGACGAGCCGTGCGCCCCACGACCAAGTCGAAGTGCTTGCGGAGGGCTGGTGGCCGTTGTGCCCGCACAGTTGGCGGTCCCCCCCTCTACTTTCCCGTTGTCAGCAACGCTTTGCCGAGGCGCTGCGTGACGCCGCACCAACCACGGCGTGGACGTGCCCCCCCCCGCACCCTCCTGCCACGAAGAGACTTGCACTCACTGCCCCTCAAAACGGCCCGCAGGACGCGGGCGGTGCGGCGCCACTGCTCAGCAGGCCGTGGCTTGGTCTTTGACGGAAATAATTCTGCGAGGGGGGTCGCTCTCGGAACTCTCTGACGGGCCCCCTCTCAGACTGATCATTGAGCCTACCCCTGTGAAAGGTCATTAAACCCACCTCTCAATGACACCAAAATGACTCAGTTACGGGACCCACCATTCGCCCATTGGAAGCTCAATAGGTGATTAGACGTCTAATCAACCCCTCAATGGGCGCGCGCACGTTTAGTGATGATGGCCGTAGCGAGCCGCGCCGCACCCCCCCCCCCGCCTCACCCACTCGGCCACCCACCGCAAGGAAGATGCTACCCACCGGAAGGAAAATGGCGGCGGCCACGAGCGTGGCAGTCCACAACTGGATTTGGGAGGACGATTTTCGGTTTTCGACAGTCGCTCCCACCTCGACCGCCACGCTCGGATGGGCGCGTACATACTCATGCCACCACCGTCTTCCCCTCTCTGCTCTTTTGTGCGTCCGCTCCCCGCCCGCCCGCCCGCGTCCACCCACCACTTACACCCCGCCCCCACGCCACCCCCCGCTCCCCTGCTGCTGTGTTCCCATTGCTGTGGCCACTCCAGTCTTCCGCTCCACAGCATCCCTTCCTGCCTTTCCCCCCTCTCGCTGCCCTTGCTTCCGTCGCTCCCAGCATCGGCGCCTGCTGCCTGCTGGCGTAGCGCCCTTCCCGACTGCCGGCTGCACCCCTCCCCCCCCCCCCCCCCCCCCCCCCCCCCCCCCCCCCCCCCGCGCGCCCACGCGCGAGGGCCCCTCCGCGGCGGCGCCATGGCCGCCGCCGACGCGGCGGCGCCGGGCGCCACGGCAGTGGTGACAGCGGCGGTGACGGCGGCTGCGTCGGCGACGGCGTCGGCGACGGATTTTACCCCGCCCCCCACCTCGTACGCATCTGGGGTGGTGATTGTGGGGCTGTCGGCGGCGCTTGCGCTGGCCATGGAAGCCTTTACATGGCTGACCGTCTACCGCAAGGAGGAATATGTGGCGGCCAAGGCGCGGGTGACTGTCCTGGCAGAGCGACGTACGTTTGGGGGGGGCGGGGGAGGCGGGGAGTAGCGGGAGGCGATGGTGCCGTTCTTTTTTTGGTCTTATCTCTGCTTGGGGACGGCGCTTTGGAGGCGGGGCCGGGCCGGGGGCCGTTCGTGTGTTTGCGTCATCGGGTGGTCTTGGGGTAGGGGGAAGGGGGGGGTGCAACCGCTTCCCTTGCACACCTGCGGTCCGATGGTGGCTCGGTGGGGAGCTGCGGCCCTACCGGCGTGGCTGCCTTTTACTTTTTTCAGTCACGGTCGACAGCGTAGTTTACCCGCCACCGCCCATGCTGCGCTATGAGGCCTGCTGCGTGGTCATCCCGGCGGGCACTCCCTCTGTCTGTCGCTCGTCGCCGACGACCGCACCTGGCGCATGGCCGTGGACACCTGCTGCGCCGGCTGGCGCCCTGAGCTCGACCCCGACCCCGCAGAGTTTGTTACCCCGGCTGCGCACACGTCTGTTCCGCTCTGTGAGTTTAGCCCCGCTCTGACATGTCCGCCCATCCTCTGCCATCCCACCCATCCCCCCACTCTTGCCCCCTGTCCCTCCTGTCTGTCCTACCCCCCCCCCCACCTGCCTTCTCCTCCTCTGGCACCCACCCTCCCCGCCCCTCCCTTCTCACAGTCGCGCGCGAGGAGGCGGTCATCGAGCCCGCGTCCAAGCGCAAGGCGCAGGAGAAGCGCATCGCGGGCCTGACGGAGGACCTCAAGACCGCGTCGGCGGCGCTCGGCTCGCCCACCCGGACGGCGGTGAGCTTGGCATCGTCGGCGCTGCTCTTCCTCGCCTACCGACTGCTGTCGTCTGCGTTTGCGGGCACCGTCGTAGCCCGCCTGCCGTTTGAGCCGCCCCCCTTTGTGCGGGGCATGACCCACCGGGGCCTCCCGGCGGGCGTCCACCCCGCCGACGCGTCGTTTGCGGCGATCTACGCGGTCGCGACAATGGCGCTCAAGGCCAACATACAGCGTGCGCTCGGCTTTTCGCCCCCACGGGGGGTGTACGACGCGCTCAAGGCGAGCCGCAAGATGGCAGAGGAGCACGCGGAGAAGGTGGCCTAGAGCTTCAAGCAGGGGGGAAGGGGGGCAGGCATGTACGGGCGGTTTGGGTGGGAAAGCAGCGGAAGGGGGTTTTGCGCGTGGGCCCGGGGGGGGGGGGCGGGGCGGCGAGTTGAGGGGTGGCAGCGGTAGGGGAGAGGACGTGACCACCATACGGAACTGTGTGCACCGCGGATTGAATGTGCATGTGTGGTGTCTGGTGGGGGGGAACCCCCCCCGCCCCCCTTCGCTGCCACCGTGGCAACGGAGGGAACCGTCAGATGACCGCGCGAGGCGCCCCCACCTGGAACCCGCCGGCAGCTGCCCGCCGCAGCGGCCCCGCAGGGCCGGTTGCAGCGCGCGGGCCGGAGGAGAAGCGCGCGCGGGTGCCCGCGCAGCGTGGGCCGGCCGAGCGGCCGGCAGTCCCGCGGATGACAGGAAGCGCGCGCGGAGGCAAACCCCGCGGCCATCGCCGCGACGGGCGGCGGGGCAAGCAGGGCGGCCGACCACCCCAGACCGCGTCGCCGTCGGCCGCGTCGCCTCCCACCCGCCGCGGCGGCGCAGCGGCCCGTTCCCCCCCTCCAACGTAGCCAGGAGGCGCTCACACACCCGCGTGACCCCCGCATGGCAACCCCGTCCCGTGGCGGCAGGCACCCCAGCAAGCGGTTCCACGCGTCGGGGAGCGGTGCGGGGGGGAGGAAGCGGGGGTAGCAACGGCGCGAAACCCCCCCCCCCTCCCCCCCGGCGCCTTCCCCCCCCCCCCCTGCAATCTTCCCCCTACAGCACCCGCGATGGACCTCACATGCGCCCAACCTTTACCGCCGTCTCTGACACCCCCCGCACCGCGTCGACGAGCGCAAACCACTCGGTCACCTGCCGCACCTCGTCAGGCAGCCCCCCCCCCCCCCCCCCCCCCCCGCCAGCCCCTCGGCCAGTCTCCCCCCCCCGCCCCAGCGTGGGTGGGTACGTCCCGAGCTCCTCAAACACCCCTCCCACCCGTGCGGCCGCCGACCGCGCCAGGCGCGTCGCGGCGGCGGCCGCCACCTCCAGGCCCGTCACCAGCTCCACCGCCCCCAGGCCGGTGGCGGAGCGCCCACACCCCCCCGCCACCACCGACGCTGCCCCCGCTCCCCCCCCCTCCCCCCCCCCCCCCCCCCCCCCACGCTGCGGCGGGCGACAGCCGAGGGGCGGCCGCCGCCCAGGCGGCGCCCGCCGCCGCGGCGGCGGCAGCCACCCCCCGCGCGGCGGCGGCCGCGTCGGCCACCCGCCCGTGGGCGGCGGCCAGCTGCGCTTCCAGCCGCGCGCCGCGGGCGGCGGGCAGCGCCGCCGCCGTCCACACGGCCGTCGGGTCCCCACCGGCGGCGGCGGCAGCCAGCGGCGGCGGTGGTGGGGGTGCCGCGGTAATGGCGGCGGCGGTGAGGGCGGCGGCGGCGGCGAGCGCCGCCACGTCCGCCGCCGCGGCGGTGGCGGCGGCCCAGGCGGCGGCCGCGTCGGCGGCGGCCGCGTCGAGCGTGGCCGTGACGGCGGCGAGGCGGGCGGTGGGGGAGGCGGCGGAGGGCGCCATCTGGGTAGGGGGGGGGGGGGTGAGGGAGGGGCAGCGGGTAAGAGGGGGGGGGGGGGGGGGGGGTGGGGGACCACGGCGGTCGTCGCCAAGGCGGAGAGCCGCGGCGGAAGGCGGCGTGGGCGGCGAGCTCTGGCAGCCGGCGCGCCGCACGGTGGGACAGAGACGCCACGCTGTCCTTGATCGTCCGATGATCGCCGCCGGCCGGCAGCCAAGGCCGCGCGGTCCCGCGCGGCGGTGTCCGCCCCCCGCCAACGACAAAGCCGTCGGGGCCCGGCCGGCTCGCCAGCACACGGCCCCTACCTGGCCGGCCACCGTTTACACACTGGTTTGTTTTTTCTGTTGTTCCTCGAGGGGAAAAAAACCACCTGCGGGCTGCTTTTCAGTCCCCGCTCCCCCGTCCCCTGCCGCCGCCAGCGCTCCTTGCACCACACCACCCACCGTCGATGCACGATGAGTTTCCACCGTCAAATGGGGTGCTACCACCGTTCCGGTTTTGCCGCCAGCCCCCCGCCCCGCCCTGTTAGCCGCGCTCGGGCGGCCGCTGCGTCGGGGCACACGCCCCCCTCCCCAGGGCCCCACCGCCGTCGGTGGCCAGCCGACGGGCGCTGATTGGTCCATCCTGGCAGGCCGGTATGGCGGGACGGCCCGTCACGCATCCGTGGGGGGTGGGGTGGCTTGGCAGCCGCCGGGCGGGGGCATTGGTGGCACACTACCACCCCGCGTCGCCCAACACCCACGCGCCCGCCCCCATCGCGGCCGCTCCCACGCCCGCGCGCGTCACGCGGTGCGCAAGACGCGACGGGGCCCGCCGCGCAACCGCCGCCGTCACGCCCCCGTCGCCGACCCGCCCACCGCCTACCCGCCCGTGCCGTTGGCGACGTTGCCGGGTTTGGTAGTCGAGACCCCCGTCGGCTGTGCAACCCAGGCCCCGCCACGCTCCCCCCCGCAGCGCCCCCCCTTCCTTCCTTACCGCGGTTCTTGGCCCGCCGAGCCCGTTTGCCATGGGCGGCGGCGCCGACGGCGGCCTCCGCCGCCGCCCGTCGGTGGAGCGCCTCCTCTCCCTGTCCACCGAGCTGGCCGAGTCCCGCGAGGCCAGCCGCACCAAGAGCGTGCACCCGCACGGCGCGCGGCGGGCGGCGATCCTGGCCGCCCACCCCGACATCCCGACGCTCTTTCGCACCTACCCCCTCTCCGCCGCCTACACGGTGGCGTTGGTCGCGGCCCAGCTGGGCCTGGCGGTGGCCCTGCCGGCGGCGCTGCCGACATGGGCGTGGCTGGCCGTCTCTTACGTGGTGGGCGCCAACATTGACCACGCGCTGTGGGTGCTCATCCACGACGCGACGCACAACCTGGTGTTCACGTCGGCGCTGGGCAACCGGGTGGTGCTGCTGGTGGCCAACTTGCCCCACGTTTTCCCGTCGGCCATGATGTTCCGCTACTACCACATCCTCCATCACGTGGAGCTCAACAAGGCGGAGCGGGACCCGGATGTGCCAACCGAGTGGGAGGCCCGCCTCGTGGGCAACAGCCCCGCTCGTAAGACCATCTGGCTCGCCCTCTTTTTCATCGTCCAGGCCGTCCGCACCGCGTGCTACACCTACCGGGTGCCGCGTCGGGCCGAGTTGGGCTGGATTGCCGCCAATTGGATCACGTCGGGTGCCGTGGCGGCGGCGGTGGTAGCGGTGGGCGGGTGGAAGGCGCTGGCGTACCTCCTCCTCGCGTCGGCGTCGTCGGTGGGCCTCCACCCGCTGGGCGCGCGGTGGATTCAGGAGCACTACCCGACGCAGCCCTTCCAGGCCACGTATAGCTACTACGGGGTGGCCAACCGGGTGGCGTTCAACATTGGCTACCACGTCGAGCACCATGACTTCCCGTCGGTGCCGTGGGTGGACCTGCCCCGCCTCAAGGTCCTGGCCGCCGAGCACTATGACGGCCTCTTTTCGTACGGCAGCTACTCGGAGCTGCTGTGGGACTTTATTTTCGAGCGCCGCTGGAGCCTCACCGCCCGCCTCGAGGCGGAGCGGAGTGTCGCACAGGGGGGGGGTGTCCAGGAGCCCTTCCCGGCGCCTGTTGCCGCGCCGGCGGTTGGCGGCCGGTAGCAGCTGCTGGGGTGGGGGAGCGTTGAGGGGGGTTGCCGTTGTGTGGGGATTGGCGGTCAGTGGGGGGCGGCGGCTGCGCCCGGCATTTGCCGAGCGCACCCGTGCGGTGCGGCTGCGGGGGGGTGGCCGCGGACCATGGACAGGGGTGGGCCTCTGCGCGCGGCCCCCGGCAGCAGTGCAGCGCCTCCCCTGTGCGCGTTGGTGGCGCCGCTCCCCGCCCGCCTGTGCGCCAAAGGTATCGGTCCGTGGGGTGTGGGTTCCAGCCAGGCGGGGGGCGGGGCCCCCGTGACGTTGGTGTGTCCCCGCTTGGTGGCGACTGCGATTGTTTTTCGGACCGCGGCCGCCGCCGGTGGGGGTGCAGATTTGACTTGTCCGCGCGCCCCGCCACTGCCGGGATGGCGGTGGCCGCCCGTGCGCGGACCTTCCGCCCCCGCCGTAGGTGGGGTACCACTGCGTTGACGTCACGACTTTGCCGTCCAACAGTGTGTGCGCGCGCGGCGCGGGGGCTGGGGAGGCGCGGCATTGCTGCTGCTGTATTTTTTTTTTTTTCGTGGTTGTCGCGGCCCTGCTGTTCTGTCTGGGCGTCTCACGAAATCCCTCGTGGGAGTCTGGTTGTGCGCCCATGTGGGGAGTTTTTTTTTTTCACCAAGCGCCGTCGGCAGTCGGCAGCGGTCGCGCGTGCCAGGGGGTGTGTGTAGTGCCGGTCTCACCCTCGATTGGGGTGGCTCCACCCCCCACACATGGGCACTCTGCCCCGGTGGCGTCCCCGCACGGGGCGGGGGTCCACCCCGTGCCCCCCGTGTCCCCCTTCACCGTTGCCGGGCGCCGCCCCCAAAGTAGGAAGATAACAGCGCCTGGTGTGGCGGCAGAGGCGCTGTCGGGACGCCCGACAGGCCGCCGCCGCCCTCGGGCAGCGGGGACGTGAAAGCCATGGGCGTGACCCCACCCGCCGCCGCCGCCGCCGCCACCGCCGACGCCGCCGCCGCCGCCGCCGCCGCCGCCGCCGCCGCCGCCGACGCCGCTGCCGCCGCCACCGCCGCCGGCCGAGGCAGCGGCGGCGGCCTGCCCCAGCCGCCGTCGCCGTCGACCGTGTCGTCGTCCGAGATGGAGTCGAGAGGAGGGGGGGTCGGCGGCCGCGGCACAGGCAGCGCCGCGCCGCCGCGCCGGGGCGCCGCGCCCGGCCCACCGGCCTTCACGGGGCTCGCGTCGTGGGCAGCGTCGGGGGCGGCAGCGGCGGCGGCGACGGAACCGGCGGCCGAGGAAACCGCAGACGTACCGGGTACAGCCCCCCCGTCCCCTCCCCCAACCCCCCCTCGTGGCGGCGCCCCCAGCGCGCGGCGTCCCTGCGGCACGCCCAGCGGGCGAGGGCGGGGCGCCCCGCCCCCCCCCCCCCCCCCCGCCCCCCCCAGGGCGGCGACAAAGTCCCGCTTAGCCCCCCCCCCCATGAGCCCCCGAAAGTGCGCCAGCAGCCGCGCCTCGGCCGCCGGCCCCCGGTTGTTGACCGTCGGGATGATGCGGTCGGGACGGAGGGAGGCGACAAAGCCGCGGAGCTCGGTGTAGCTGCTGTGCTCCGAGTAGGGCACGGACAGGACGCGGCACGCGCCAGAGCGGACCTCGGCCAGTCGGGGGAGACCGCCGGGGGTGGGCGGGGGCGGCGCTCGCCGGTGCCCGCCACCGCCGGCCGGCGAGGCGCCGCCGCCGACGCCGGCGGCGCGCCCCCCGCCCCCTGGTGGACCGCCCGTGTGCGTCCAGCCGGTGGGCACAAACCCCACGGCGCAGTTGAAGGGGGGCCACCCCCCCGCCGTCGCCGCCGCGTTCTCCGCCGCCAGCAGCGCGCGCATGGCAACCCAGTCGGGGCGGCCGCCAGACCGACAAAACGTGCCCCACCGAACCATGCGAATCGGCGACGGTGGGCCGCCACCACTTCCGCTGTCACCGCTGCCGCCGCCTCGCCCCCCCACCGCCGACGCCGCCACCCCCCCCCCCCCCCCTCCGACGGTCACAAACAGGCGGTCAAAGTCGGGGAGGTCACACGCGCGGAGGATAGCCGCCTTGACCGGGTCCACCCGAACGGACACACCCAGCGCCTCGGCCGCGGCCATCACCACCCGTTCCTTGCCAATGGTGTAGGCGGGGAAGAGGAGGAGCGGGCGCGCGCCAGGCGCGGCCACCGCTTCCCGGGCTGCGGCTGCCACCGCGCGCAGCACAGCCGCCTGGTCGGGGAAGGCGTACCGCGCATCGCAGTAGGTGGTGTCGAGGTACAGGTTGTTCACCCGGGGGGCACGCGACAAGGGCGAGCCGGGCCCCCACACCAGCCCAGACGCAGCGCGGGTGTCGCCGCTGTGGAGAGTGACGCTGCCGTCGCGGGCGTCGACGAGCAGAAACATGACAGCGCCGGGGCAGTGGTTGGCGTCAATGGCAGTGAGGGTCACCCCGGGCTCCTCATCAATGGGCACGGCCACTCCGAGGGGGACCGCCCGCAGGTATGCCGCGTCGACGCCAATTCGCGCCCTCACCAACCGGGCGGTTACGGCAGAGGCATAGATGCGGGCGGCCGCCCACGAGCGGGTGAGGCCCCCATAGTGGTCTGCGTGAAAGTGGGTAAGGAGAAAGGCGCTGGCCCAAGGGGGCGGGGGGCGCGCCGTGAAGTGGTCGACGACGAGGGCCGTGGCCGGCACCCGCTTGCACGGGGGGACGGGAATGGACCGAGGGGCGGGAGGTGGGGCGGCAAGGGCGCCCCGCGGGCGCTTGCGGGTGGCCATGGAGGAAGCAGAGAGATGACGCGCGGGGCGGGGAGATGGTCCGGGTGGGTGAAGTGGAACGCAGACGAGGAGGGGTTGCCTCGAACAGGTGCGCACCAGTGAGGGGTGGTGGAGCATCCGAATCGCATGGCGGGCGTCCTCGGATGCCACCTCAACCCAGAATCCACGAATTAAAGCGCAAGGCCGTAAGCTGTCACTTGTATTGGACGCTGGCCATGCTCAAGTAGGAAAAACGTACTTGGGGGTATTGGGCGGATCAAGTGCTCTGGGCGGCCGTCGACGTTGTGCTGCACCAGCTTGTTTGTATGCCGCACACCCTGACCCGCGCGGGTCTACATCGGCTTGCACACCATCTTCCTATCCACCGCAGACAGTATGGAGGTCACTCGCGCTGTGCGCCCCCCCCCACGGTCGACTGACCACCTCTCCCATGTGCCCGTTGTCGTGACGGGCGATGGCATTGCTGTGGAGCCCGGCTTCCTCCGCGGTCATGGCACGGCGCTAACGCCAGCCGGCGCCGCGGCGGGCGGCGGTGCGGCCGCCGCGGGCGGCAGTGCTGCTGGTGCGGGGCTCAACCCCGCAGACGGCCGCGCCCTCCGCGCGACGCTCACTGGCGTCGTCAAGCGCATCAACAAGCTGGTGGCGGTAGCGCCCCTGCGCTCCCGTTACGCCCCAGAGGTGGGCGACGTGGTCGTTGCTAGGGTGTTGGACATTGCTTCGAAGCGGTGGCGATGCGATGTGGCTGGTCGGCAGACGGCGGCACTGGCTCTATCGGCCGTCAACCTCCCCGGTGGGGTGCAGCGGCGTCGGACGGCGGCTGACGAGCGCAACATGCGGGACCTGTACTCGGAGGGGGACCTCCTTTCGGCCGAGGTGCAGGAGCTTCGCCACGATGGGGGGATCGCCCTCCACACCCGGTCGCTGAAGTATGGCAAGCTGACCGGGGGGGTGCTGGTAGTGGTGGCGCCCGCTCTAGTCAAGCGCTCCAAAAAGCATTTTCATTTGCTGGGCGCAGGCGTGTGGGCCATCCTTGGGAACAATGGATACATTTGGCTGAGCCCCACCGACCCGGCGGGCGGCCGTGGCGCCGCCCGTGACGCCATGGACGAGGACGCTGACGGGCCTGCCGCTGCAGACCCGGTGGGCGACACGGAGGACGCTGCCGCTGGCGTTGCTGAGGTGGAGATGGGGCCAGAGGTGCGGTTGACGCTCGCGCGCGTTCGCAACGCAATCGCGGCGCTTGACCAACAGTTTGTGGCCATCCACGCGGCCACCATCATGGATGTGGTGGAAGCTGCCGAGGCGGCGGGCGTGGACGTGGCGGACATGAGCCGGCCTGCTGTCGTAGAACTGATTACTGCGTCTGCGAGGGAGCGGAGAGACGTGGCTTAGACGGCGTGTACTCTTACGTGTACGTCCCAGAGCACGGCTGTGTGCAGACAGAGTGGCATTGTACAGACAAAGCGACAAGGGTGGACAGGATGTGGTTGTGTGGGGCCGACGGGCTCTTCTTTATGTTCTTTTTCGTCCGATATCGGGGCCACGGAAGGAAAGGCAGACAGGCGCACTCAAAAAAATAAAAGACGGGGAGAAAAGGTGGAAGCCAGCGACAGCCGCGATCTAGGCAGCGTTGGGCAGCACCTTGCGCCCCGTGATCTTCTCGTACATCTCGCGCATCTTGAGCGCAATGAGCACCTGGCACAGGCCAGTGCCGTTGGTGGAGCCCGGCGCGTTGGGGTTCTTGAGCAGCTGCTGGGTCATCTCGCCGTAAAACTTGGTCGACGTGTTGTTCAGGTGGGTCTCGACGTAGATCATCTCCTCCAACTTGGCAAAGTTGCCGTCCACCTCCAGGACGCTCACCTCGTTGTCAAAGTACGTGTCGGGGCCATAATGGAACTTGATGCCCGGGTAGCCGCAAGTCAGCTTCTTACCGCACGGCACCCAGTCAATGGTGGAGCCCTCGTCATAGAGGTAGACGGCATCCACAGCCGTCTCCTCCTTCTGCAGCATACGCACGCGGAGGACCTTCTTCTCGGTATCGTCGGGGATGAGGTTGGTGGGGAGGATCTGCATGACCATGTCCACGTCCCGCTTCTGCGGGTCGACGTAGGCCTCGAAGTCGGGGCGGCGAGACTCAATTGACGCCAGAATGTTGTCCAGCGTGTGGCCGCGCTCGGCCATGTCGCGCTGGATCTTCCACGCAATCTTGACCTCGTCCGACAGGTCAAGGTAGACGGTGAAGTCCAGCAGCTCCTTCATGCGCGCGTCGTACATGGGGTGGAGGCCCTCCACCACCACCACGTGGTTGGGGGTGATCAGCTCCGGCGGGTCAATCTCACCCGTCTCGTGGTTGTAGATGGGCTTCATGATAGACTTGCCCTCCTTGAGCGCCTTGCACATCTGGTACATGAGCTCAAAGTTGTTGGCAGCCGGGTCCAGGGCAGTCACCTTGGCGGCGGCGCGGCCCTTGCGGTCCTGCGTGTGGAAGTCGTCCAGGCAAATGACGGTCATAAAGTCACCCTGCGGCGTGTGGCCCTGCGACACCTTGGTGCCAAAGATGCCGCTGACACGACGGAGGAAGGTGCTCTTGCCGCAGCCCGAGTCGGCCGCGACACCGATAATCATCGGCCGCTCAATGTTGTTGGCCGCCATCACGGGGGAGACGTCAGCAGAGATCTTGGCATCGGCGTGGTGGGGGGACAGCTCCGAGCCGGGGCAGGTCACCCACTCGGTGGCCGTCTCCGTCTCGGTCTTCATCACCGTCGTCGACCGCGACGCGGCGGCGGGCATCCACAGCGTCGCGGGGCGGGGGGCGGCGCCCACCGACCACGCGCCGCGCGCCTGGCCACACACCGCCGGCGCGCCATGGGCGGGGGCGGCGCCAAAGCGCACGCCCGCGGCGCCCGTCACAAACGCGGAGACCATGGCGAAAGGGGAGAGGGGGGAGGGGACGGGGGGGGGGGGAGAAGAGCACGGGGGAAGGAGACGGTAGTCGCGTCGAGCGGTACCGGGTGATGGACAGGGTCGGGCGGGATGGGGGGGGGGGGGGGGGGGGGGGCGGCGGATCAGCAGAGACCCACACGCGTCGACGGTATAGGCGGGCGGGGGGCGGTGGCGGGGCAGGCGGGCGGGGGGGCGCTGAAGAACCGGCGACCGACCCACGGCAGTCATTCAGGCTGGTGCGGGGAGCAACGTCGGCAACAACCCTCCCCACACCCCCCTCGGCAATGCCATTCTGGCAGAGGGTGGTGCCCACCACACGATGCGATCTGGCCAAACCACGGCTGGCCACAGACTGCCACCGCCAAGGGAGCTGTGAGCGGCTCTGGGCGGGAGGTTGAGGGGGTCCCCTCCTCCCTCACTTGAGGTGGTGCACCACGCCCCCTGCCCACCCCCAGAGCAGCACGGCCTCCCCGGCGTGCGGTGGGGCACGGCAAGAGCGGCTGGCCCGGGGCAACCACGGACCACCACACAGACCGATCTGGGGGCGTCTGGTCCCCTGCCGCCACACAAGCGCGTGAACGAGGGCTGAGATCGGCGCAGATATATTTATAACAATTTTATCTCCCGATCGCATTTACAAACCTTGAGGTCGTCCACAGATCAACTTTCATAACAGAAATGCTCTCTTGTTCGTCACTTTCAAGATGTCTATCGTTAGACTACAGTGTTCATTCGGTTATACATACCCAGATAGACATGGGGCCGGAGAGGGGCCAGACCGCTGGTGGGAGGCGCAACGCGAGGTGGTTCAGCGCACCCCCCCCCCCCCATCTCCCCACCATGAGTATAGCTCGACGTGTCCCGTCGGCGACTCATGCCTGCGCTGGAACACCAAGGAGGCGTCGTTTGGCGTGAACGCCACACTGGTCGTGGACGGGGCCGCCAGCCGCTCTGACCAAGACTGCCCTGGCTGTGGTGTCGGTGCGCCACCTGCTTGCCGGCCGGGACAGCCGCGCCAAGGCCGTCTGGGCGCTACCTACCCCTCGCCATTGTGCTCGCGCCGTCGTGAAGAGCGGGCGCGGCACACGGGGCCGCCCCACCCCCCGTCGGTGGGCCGTCCCCCTCCCCCTTGCGCTACGTACCCCCCTTGCGTGGCGGCCGAGGGAGAGCCCCAGAGCCCCCGCTCTACCCCGCCTCCACAGCCGGGCAACGAGGACAGCAAACTATACATACGCACAACAACGATTGACATTGGCATCCTGCCGGCGCACTATCCACACGGGCGCAGCGCTGTCGGCAGCTGCCACCGCCGCAGCGAGCCGCGCCCACCGCCACCACCATCCTCGCCCACCCACGAAGTGGCCGAATCCCACCCTCGCCACACTCTTCCACAAGACCCGCACCCCTTGCTCCAAACCACCTCCCATTCCAATACAGCCCCCGCACCCCCCCCCCCCCCCCACCCCCCCCCCTCCCCCCCCGCCCATCACCTCTCTCCCCCCATCCCACCCCCGCCACACGCCCTCCCTCGCCACGCTCGCTGTCCCCCGCGCGCGTGTGGGGGCGGGGCCTAGGAGATGGTGCAACATCCCTTTTGCTGGGCGGCCTTCTTGGCCTCCCCCCCCCCCCCCTGGGTGTAGAGCGTCAACCGGAGGGCGTCATCAAACACGTCCTTGAGGCCGTGCTGCGTCAGCGCGGAGCACTCGTGGTAGCAGGCGGCGCCAATGGTGCGGGCGGCGTGCTTGCCCTCGTCGGTGGACACGGGGGTGGTGTGGCGGCTGGCCAGCTTGGCCACCTCGGCCGGGTCGGTGCGGAGGTCCGACTTGGTGCCCACCAGGATGACGGTCGAGTCGGGGCTGGCGCGGCGGAGCTCGGGCGCCCACTTGGACGTCACGTTGATGAGGCTCGCCCGGTGCACGAGGGAGAAGCACAGGAGGAACACGTCCGTCTCGTGGTAGGACAGGGCGCGGAGCCTGGGGAAAAAAAGGGGCGGCACGGGACGGGGGGGGGGGGGGTCGTGACAAGGAAGGAACAAGGGACGGAGTTTGCCCGCAACGAGGACGGTCATGCAGAGGCAAGGGGGCAGACAGTCACACGTAGAGCGGAACGAGGTCAGTAGCTGGGCTTTCCAGGCTCACCGTTGCGGCTGGGCAGCAGCGGCCCCTCCACCTGGCCGCGTCGTCGCCTCACCAACGATACCGACGCGCACTCGCCAGTCTCTGGGAAGCTGGCATTGCCGCCGCCTCCCTCCCCACCCCCCCCCCCCTTTCGCCCACCCGCGCCCACCCCTCCACCACCCCGGGAAAAAGACCCCAGCCGGGTGTGTCCCACGTACTTGGCATAGTCTTCTTGGCCGGCAGAATCCCACAGCTCCAACGCTGCGCGACACAAGCAGGCGAACACAACCCAGCCACCCGGCCCACACACACACCCACACCCACAGACACGCACCCACACGCGCAGCAGCAGGAGCACCAGGGAGAGCGCACGGGCCAACAACAACAACGCAACGTGTGAGTGGGGTGGGCCTCCACAGGTGGGGGGAGCGGCGGCGCCGACACCGCGCCCGTCTCCCCAGGGCGCCAGCGGCACCCGACGCCGGGAGGGCGTGGCGGCCCAAAAACAGGCCAGCGCACACCCCTCCCCGTCAGACAGCGGCCCCGGGGGGTGGCCCTGCGCGCGGCCCACCGTCCCTCCAATCCTCGTCACAAAAGAAAACGGCCGCAGGGGTCGCCCAGTGCACCCCACCCCACCCCGCCCCTGCCCATCCCATCCCATGCTCTCTGTCTCTCTCCCCCACCCTCCCCCTGTTTGCCCAGCATCATCATCGCGCCCCTCACACCTGCCTTCTCGCTCGCCACACCCCGCCCCCCCCCCCCTTCTACCCCTCTCTTCTGGGGCCACCAGCAACAGAAAAAAAAAAAATAGAAAGAGAAAACGTACTTCGTGGCACCCCATCCACGTACACCGTCGCCGAGTAGGTGTCAAAGACGGTGGGCACGTACTCGCGGGGGAACTCGTTTTGCGAGTAGGAGAAGAGCATGCACGTCTTGCCCACACTCCCGTCCCCGACCAGGACGGTCTTGACGCGCGCCGCGTCCGACGCCATGGCGGCGGCTTGGGCGGCAGGCGTACAACAAGGGGGGGGGGGGAGGAGGAGGTGGTGGGGGGGTTGGGAGGAGGAGGGAGGGTAGGACAGGGGGACAGAATGGGGGGGAGAAGGAGAAAGGCGGGGGGGGGGGGGGGGTGGGGGGGGAAGGGAGAGATAAAACGGGATGGGGCGGGGGGGGGGGGGTGAAGCGAGAGTGGGAACTTGGGTGGGTGGGAGCGGAGGGCAGAGGCGGACGAGACGGCGCGGGGTGGGGAGGCGGGAGAGCGACCGGAGGAGGGGGGGAAGGATCGACCGCCGTGCCAATGCCGCGTCGTGGGGTAGTCGGTGCAGCGCGGTGGGGTTGGCAGGGGGGGGGGGAGCGTAGTGGTAGGTAGTGAGGAGCGAGGGGGGGGACGGACACGGATAGCTGGTGGCGCGGCGGGATGGCAGAGCGGGAGCGCGGCGGCCGTCTACCCGACGTGGCGCGCAGCTCGGAGGAGGGGGGTGGGGGGGGGGTTGCTGCCGTCGCCACCACCGAGCGCGTGGGCGCAGAGCCGCCGCGTGCGCGCTACAGGGGGAGGAAGGGAGGGGTGGGGGCGTAGGCGTGTGCCACGGCGAGGGGGCCACCGCCCGCACCACGGCCAGCCCCCCCACGCCACAGCGCTCCTGTGCAGGGGGGGGCGTTCCACGGGGGGTGGGGATGGTGCACCTGCCGGGCTCTGCTGTGCCGTTTTCGGGGGTTGGGGGGGGGGGTGGGTGGGACCCTGGCAGTTGGCTTGCTGGGGGGGGGGGGGTATACCCCATGGGGGGGCTGGCCGTGGCGGGTGGGCCGTCCGGCGGGCCACCCCAGCTTGAATTTTAAACTCGGGTGGCGCGACACCCCCGCCCCAGTTAAATGAATGAATCCGCAAGCCTCGGCTCGCGGGAAGATGGGCACAGATCCCGCGAGGGCCCCTCTCTCCCACACGGAAGAACTTTCCCATCCGCCGTGGAGCAGGATCAGACCACAGGAGAAGACAGATGAAGGTAATTCAACAAGACGGATCGAGATATCAGACCCACGTGAGCCATTTAATGGGTCGATGAACTGTTCTCGAGATGTCTGCGGCTTGGCTGGCACCAACAAAACCGACGCATTGAATTAAATACAAACAATCATAACTTTAATGATAGATTAATCAGTTGGCACTTTCCCGTTATTGTATTGTTTTTCACAAAATAATGGGTGAGCCCCCACCCCCCCCCCTCCCCACTGCCCCTTGCCCTGTTCGTTATCTCATTATGCACCCTCCCGCCACGCCACGGAGCAGCCACAGCAGCGCAGCACTGCTTATCGCCTGTCGAAGCTTTCTTGCCTTTTCGGGAAATTCTCGAGCAAAAACCTGCATAAAACCTGCATCGACCCCCCCTCAAGGCAGCATAGACACCGCTTTTGCCCCCGCTTCTTGCTTTCTGCCTACAACAGCTCGGGCGATGGATGGTCGCCACCTCCCTAGGTATGACCGGAAGTGCACGGGGCAGGAGAGCACTCTCGTGAAGCAAAGAAGCGACCGACCATCGCTACGCTTGGGAGCAATGTTGAAACAAACGCGTTTAAAAAATCGCACAATCTCTCGCACTGGTTAAGCCAAAACCTGCGCGACGACAGCTTTTGAGGGTCTGCACGGAAAATTCTCTCGGCCTTGCTCAACGTCTACAACGTGAATTCTGACCAATGGAACGCTCCGTCCAGCAAGCAGCAGCGCCACCGCTGTTGTCATTGGTTGACAGAACACCGACAGCGGCCGTCGTGTCGGTCATCCTGGTGGAGATTCTTTTGCCTCAGCCCATCCCCTCGATCAGAAAAGCAAAATTCTGTTCGAGCCGTTCATTTTCGTGCTCGAGCAGGGCAAGAATTTGCACAACGAAGCAAGAGATCTGGGCAACATCGGGCTTGTATCTTGACCTTGGATAAGCAGTGCTGCGCAGGACTGGCGCTGCGCAGGACTGGCGCTGCGCGACCGTTCGTCGCTCCCGAGGACGCTGCCACTTATGCCGTCCCCGCTGTTGCTGACACTGCAGACTCCCTTGCCGCCGCCCCAGCCGCCGAGCCTCCCACTCTGATGCTAACACGGGCCACGTACGGGGGGGGGTCGGCGCGGCCCTGAAGAACACTAGTGCCGAGGTGAATTACATGTGATGTTGAATAGACTGATCTATATATTATTCTGTCTGGGATGTAAGAAATCCTTCTTTTCCTATCCATGGTCTACGGTGGACTGTTCCACGGCATATGACTGGTACAGATGTTTCCTTTTGGCCAGACGATAGAGCAAGAATTCCCTGTGCCCTCCGCCTTTCGCACGGAGTCGGTCGCGGTGGTCTCTTCATTCTATTTTTTGAACCGGGGGGGGAGTTTGGACTGATGGAAAGATCCTGGCGCTCCCGCCGCGCACGCCGCTCGCGCCACGCAGGCGTTCGCTCCCCTCCGTGGCCCTCCCCGCCCGCGGGCGGCCGCCCGCCCGCCCGCCCGCCTGCCCGTCGAGGTGTCCAGCCAAGGGTAGGTGGCGGGAGGTAGACTAGACGGCGTGGCCACAGTGTCCCGCCCCCCCCCCCCGAGTATGCACCCCATCCCACGCGAACCCCGTTGGCGGGGGCGGGGGGAGGCGAGACGGGGGGGGGCGAGGCGGGGGAGGGTGCCGCCGCAGACGCTTTCGCCGCGTGAGGCAGAGGCCAAACAAAGAGAGAGGTGGCGCAGCATGGAAAAGTGAGCAAGAAACGGAGGGATCGAAAAGGCGGTAGAGCCGGGCCATTGTCGTTTGGGGCGTCGTCGTTGGGAGGGCGACGCGCCCAGCAGTACAGAACACTCGGCGGCAGCGGGACGGTGAGCGCCTGCTGTTCGGACAGGGGGACTGCGCAGGGGAGGGCAGATGGAAGAGTGGCGGGGAGGGGGTTATACGCCACACCTCCTCCCGTCACGCCCACGCCCGCCTGCCCACGCAACTCAAACCCCCACCCGCTGTGGCGGTCGCAAGGGGCGCAGCGGGGACTGCGGCTGCTGTCATGAGGGGGGGTGGGGGGCTGCCCATCAGCGTGTCGCTGGTCGACCCCATTGCCACCCCAAGCGGGCACGTCATGGAATGCACGAGCGGCCATTGGGGGAAGGGAGGAGGCGCCTGGTGGCAGCGCGTCGACTACCGCCAACCCCCAAAGACGGCCGTGGAATCACCTCAACGACCTCGGCTACCCACCCGCACCCGTCTGGTCCAGCGGCCCAAACAAAACAAACAAAACGCCCTGTCGACGGACGTGCCGCTCAACCTCTGTCGCCCCCCACCCGTTCCCTCGAGCCCCCCAACCGCCCCCCCCCCCACCCGCCTCGCCCCAATCCTCTCCTCACCTCCCACCACGCATCACCAACCGCCCAACCCACCCCACCCTCCCCCCCCCCCACCCCCCCCCCCCCCTCCCCTCCCCCCCCATCTGCCTACTGCACCAACACCGGGTGCTCCTCACAATAGACGCCCAGCAGCTCATCGTACAGGCGGGCCTCCTCCACCATGGCCATCACAAAGGCGGTGATCTTGCCCAGCGTCAGCAACGAAAACGTCGACACGGCGTCCCAGTGGAGGAGCGACGGCGCAATGCACTTTGCCAGGCAGTGCGCGTTCATCCGCGACACCTCCACCCGCGCGGTGATGCGGCCCAGCAGCAGCATCAGGCGGCCAAAGACGCCCGCCCGGCTCGCCCCCGCCGACGCCTCTATCGTCCCCAGCGTGCGCGCCAGGTGGCTCCCCTTCCACCCCCCCCCAGCAGCGCCGCCCGCCGCGGGCGGGGAGCCGGCCGCCGCCACCGCCGCCGCCGCCACCGCCGACGGGGTGGAATCCCTCGACGCGTCCATCCCGCCGGGCGTCAGCGGGGCGCCGCCCGCGGCGGCCGCCGCCGCGCCACCCCGCCCCCCCCCCCAGCGCCACCACCACCGCCCCCCCCCCCCCCGCCACCCGCGGGCGCCGCCGCGCCCGCCGCGGCAATGTACGCCTGCAGCGCCGGGGCGGGCACCAGCGGCGACTCGGCGGCGCGGATGTGCGCCTTGATGGCCCCCGTGGCCACGTGCGGGTCCGTCGACGGGGGCAGCGGCGCGCCCCGCCGCACCCGCAGCCGCCGTACGTGGGCGTCCACAGCGGAAACGGCAAATAAGTTGGGCTCGTCCAGCCCCACCCGCTGCAGCAGCTCCACACACGCCACAATCTGCCACTCCACGTCGGCCGACCAGGGCACCCGGGGGGGCTCTGCCGCCGCCGCCGCCGCCGCTGCCGCCGACGCGCTGCTGAGGGGGCGGCCGCCGCCGTGGCCGGCGGTGCCGGCAGAGGGAGGTGGGGGGGGGGGGGGGGGGGCCGGGCCTGCTGCAGGTCCCCAGCGTCGCCCTTGGGCGACGAAAAACACAGGCAGCCACCACCACCGCCACTTGGGGGGGGGGCGGGGGGGGCAGCCGGACGTGCCGCTCGGCCTCCATCGGCCCTTCCTGTGGGGGGGTGGGGGGGAAGGGGGTATCACCAACACGGGACGGGAGGGGTGGTGGACACCAATGGCCATCCCGCAGCGCAAATCACAAAGCGGCAGTCGCGCGCAGGGGGTGCGGGGAGCGGAACACGGAGCGACACGAGCGTCAGCAGGTATCCTCCACGACCTCACGGCCACCGCCCACCGCGCGCACGTCGCGGGCGGTGGCGGTCGTCTGCCACAGCGCGTCACCATTACCGGCAGCCATGCGCCTCTGCCCCAAAAGGCACTCACGCGGCGCCAGTAAAAACAGGGGCCAAAACCATCCGGGTCGCCCGGGGGGCGCCGCTCCCCGCCCACCTTTGCGGGATCACCCCCGCGCTCCTCCGCCACCACCTTCCAACCAACGAGACCACCCCACCAGCACCACCCAAACCCCTCCCTCTGCATGCCGCCATCCACCCCACACATACCTTGACGGGCTGGCGAGCGGGCCCCCCCCCCCACGCCAGCGTCCACCCCCGCCCCCCCCCGCGCGCGTGCGGCGGCGGCCGCCAGGTTGCGGTTGAGCGCCGCCGACGCCTCGGGCTGCATCTGGATAAACACGTTCATCGCCTCGGGGCGGGCGATAAAGCCGGCGCCCACCCCCCCACCACCCCCCCCACCACCGCCATTGGCGCCGCCGCCACCGCCACCCAGACCGACGGGCGCCATGCTCATCGTGCCCGCCGAGGCCATGGGCCGCGCCGTCTCCTCGGGGGGGGGAGGGCGGGGGGGGGGTAGAGCAGCAAGCAGATGGGTAGAGAGAGAGCAGAGATGGGGATGGGGGGGGGGGGGGGGGGATGGAGGATGGCAGCAAAAGGAGAGGGTAGGGAAGGGGCGGGGGGGGGGGGGGGGGGGAACGCGGGGCGAGAGTGGTGGTCGGCACGGACGGAACGTTCACGCGGCGAGGGGGGAAGGGGGGTGGTGGAAGCGCGGGCAAAGGCAGGATGAGGCGGGCAAGGTTGGGGGGGGGGATGCGATGACGTCGACGCGGGGGTGACGTGACGTCGGCGAGGAAGGGAGACGAACGTTGACGGGGCCCGGCAGACGGACCGGGGGGTGATACCAATGGACGCGGCGGCGCGCCACAAGCAACGCCGACCCACGGCTGGGTGGGCGCTGGTGGTAGGGGGGAGACGGAGGGGGGTGACGGGGTGCGTGGCGGGGGGTGCGCGTGACGCGCGCAGGAGGGAGGGGGGGGGGGGGGGCGGGGGGGTTACGCCCGCCGCCTGGCGCGCGGCCGTGCAGGCAGGCAGTCGGAGAGGGGGGGGGGGGGGGGGCGACCCCAGACGGCGACGCCACCCCGACCGCCGCGACGCGCGGCGGTCACACGCGCCAAGAGGAGTGGTGTGGGAGGTGGGAGGGGGGGGTTGGCACGCTGGCCGAGACACAAAAAAGGAAGAAAAAAAAACCGCCCCCCCATAAAAGAAAACAAGAAGAAAACCGCGTGAGACGGGGGGGGCGGGCAGCCGGGGGTGGCGGCCAACGGACAGGCGGGCGGCCGGGGCCGACACGCTGTGCGCCGGCAGTGGGTAGTGCGGCACACACGCGGCAGCGACGGGGTGGCGGGGGGAGGGTGTGGGGAAGAAGAGGCCGGTGGCGGGAGCGCCCCGGCGCTGTGCTGGCGTCAGTGTGGCACGGAGGGGGGAGGGAGGGAGAGCTCCCCCCGTCCAGGAGACTGGCTGGCCGGCAGCCATTTCAAAAGATCAAAAAAGGGTGGTCTCTCTCTCGCGGGCCCCCACCACGGCGAGCCGCGGCTCTCGGCTCGCCAGCCCGGCTGTCGACGTGTGGCAGTTCCCTTGGAGTTGAGTACAGTACTGTCTGCCCGCGTCGCCGTCTCGGATGACGTATAAATATATACGGATAATTCTTCAACTTCCAGGCGTTCCAATGGATTGCACCGGCCTTCTGCCGGCCCATTGAGCTTCGGCATGTCAAAGAAATTCGCGCCAAGGTGTCACGTCTGGTGCGGGCTGGGGGACAGGAGCTCCTCCCCTCCCTCGGCTCTTGGCGGCGCCCACCCGCGCGGCCACAACGGCGTCCCCCCCCCGCGCGCGGCCAGGGCGGCGCCCCCCTCCCACGAGGCCACGACGGCGTCCCTCCCAGGGACACCAGAAAGCGCTCCCAGCGTCTGTCAGCTGTCTCCGCCGCTCGCACAGCATTTACACGTAAACACACGCCCGTAAATACGTGCGAGAAACAGCGGCATGGCGCAAGTGGGAAAACTCTTCTTTTTCCGAGGGCGAGAGCTCGCGCAACGTCCCCATCGATGTTTGAGTACGTGCCGAAGCTCGGCGTGGATAAAAATATGGGTCGGTCCACGTGGGTCGCCGACCCACACTTTACCCACGTTTGGTACCCACGATGCACTTGCCGAAGCTCTCTATTTCCGTCGTTGGAGAGAATATGAAATGGCAGGAAAAGGACAATAATCGCGTCCCCGCGCGAAGAAGAGAACACAGCCTACCCCCCGCTGTGTGCCCGTGGCGCAGAGCACCCGCACCGCCAGCGTCCGCTGTACTGTACAGTACAGTGGGAGCCCGCCCTGTCCCTCCCGTCCCCTCCTTCCCAGGGCTCCCCCAATCGAGCCGCCTCCAGATGCCCGGAAGAACAACCCGTGTGGGGGTCCTCTCTCGGCGTGAGGAGAAGAGTGCTCGCCGCCCCGTGGCTGTCCCCGTCATCGCCTTGCGCACCCACCGCTGCTCTTCCCCCCCCCCCTCCAGCGAATTGATCCCTCCCGCCGCGGCGGGCGCGGCCGGCCCGCATCCTCGCCCCCCCCCCCCCTATTCCCCACCGCGCCAGGCCACCATCCCACCGGGACGAGCCCGCCGCCGCGGCCGCCCGCCCGCGCTGGGCCCTCCCGCCCGCCTCTTCTGTCCCTGGTGTGACACTCTGGCACCACTGGCCCGCCGCGTCGAGACGGCAGCCGCAGTGGGGGGGGGGAGGACGGCAAGGTGCATGGCGTGAGTGCATGCAGGAAGTGGGGGGAGGGGGGGGGGGGGTGTGGTGCGGCGTGTGCCCACTTGCCCGTCCGGCCGCCCACCGCCCCCCCCCCCCCCCCCGGGCCGCCCCCGCCACGACGGCTACCGCCGCTGCGGGTGGGTCCCCGATTCGCAGTTGCCGCCTGGCGGCGGGTGGCAGCGGCTTTGCGTCTTGCCCCTCCCACTCCCACGCCCCCCCGAACCCTCCTTCTTCCTTTCCCTCCCCGCCACTGGGAATGCACGTGCGCACTTGCTGAGCCGGCCGCCCCGCGCGGTGCTTCCTGGGGGGGGTGGGGATGCGCGGGGGATGGAAGGGGGTGGGAGGAGTGTGAGTGGCCGACCTCTTTTTGGCGTTTGGTGTGGCTCCTTTTTTCCCTTGGAGGGGGGGTGGGGTAGTGGGAAAGAGGTCGCGGGAAGGGTGGCGGCGGGGGTACCCTCCCGCCGCTCTGCCCCGGTGAGGAGGCAGGCGCGTGGCGCTTGTGGTGGTGCGGGGTGGGGGGTTCAGTGAGTGAGGGGGGGTGGGGGGTGCCGGCCGCTACAAGAAGGCCACCCCACATGCGCCAACGGGCTCCCCCGGGGTGTGCCCAGCACCGGCCGCAGCGCACGCTTGTGGACAAACGGCGAAGGGGGCGTGGGAGTGGCCAGCCGCGTCGATCGGCGTCTGCAGCATCTGCGGCCGTGCAAAGCGGCGTTGCCCCTCCCCCCCGCGCGCCACCCCCCTCCTCCCTCGTGGTGGCGCCCGCCAACGAGGGCGGCATGGCCAGCCCCACCGCAGCTGCCGCCGTCGCGCCAACCTCCCGCCGCCGGTCGTGGCGGCGGCGGCCACCCCCTCCCCGGCGGCTGCTCACGGCCGCCGCCGCAGCCGCCGTGGCCGTTGCGGCCGCCGTCGCTGCCGCCACCGCCGGCGCACCCGTTGCCATGATGCCCGCCGCCGCCGCCGCCGCTGCCGCGCGGCGTCGTGCGGCGGCGGCGGCGGCGGGGACCGTCGCGGCTGCCGCCGCCGACGCGGGGGTGGTGGTGCTGGACGGCACGGGGGGCCCGCCCGCCACGTCTGCGGCGGCGGGCGCTGTCGGCAGCCGGGACGAGCGTGGGGTGTCACCCGCCGACCCGCCGCTGGCGGCGGAGCTCGCCGACGTGACTACCGCCATGGCGCGCCTGTCCTCCCCCGTCCTCCCCTCGTGGGCGGCCGCCGCGGAGCGGCGGCGGCGCCGCGCCACCGCCACCACCACCACCACCACCACCACCACCGCAGCTGCTGGCGGTGGTGCCCGCCAGGGTGGCTACCACCAGCGGCGGCGTCCGCGGCCGCGTGCGGCGGCGGCAGCTGCTGCTGCTGCTGTCAATGTCGACGAGGGCCGACTCGACACGCTGCGCGAGGCGGTGGCGGCGGCGGCGACGGAGCGGGAGCAGCTGCGCCTGACGCGGGGCGCGACGGTCGGGGACAACCGGCGGCTGGCGGCCAAGCTGGCGGCCGCCGCCGAGGCGCTGTCGTCGGCCGCCGCCGCGTCGGGCCGCACCGACCCGGCGCTGGCGGCGTGGCTCGCCGCCCGCGCCGCCGACGTGGCGGCCACGGTGCGGTCGTCGGCAGCAACGTCTGCCACCACCGGCGCGGCGGTGGCGGCGGCAGCCGCAGCGGCAGCGGCAGCGGCAGCGGCATCCGCAGACGCGGGTGGCGCCGAGGCGGTGGTGGTGGCGGTGCCCCGCTCCCCCGTTGGCCCCCTCACGGCGGGGGTGCTGGCAGTGGCGGCGGCGGTGGCCCCCCCCGCGGCGGCGGGGGTGGCGTGGCTGGGGTCGGGGGCCAAGGCGCCCACCGCCTGGGCGGGCCTCGACGCGGTGGTGGCGTGGGACGGGGCGTTTGCGGGGGCGCTGCTCGCCGCCGCCGCCGCCGCCGCCGTTGCCGCTTCTGCCGGGGGCGGCGGCGGCGGTGGGGGCCCCCTCGACGCCCTCGCCGCCACCGCCCCGGCGGTGGCGGCGGCGGTGGTGGCGGCGGCCGCGGCGGTGGCCGCCGCGGGCGGCGGGGTAGTGGCGGTGCTGGCGGCGCGGCACCCCCGCGCGCGGGGGGCGCTGGCGGGGGTGGGGGCGGTAAAGGCGGCGGCGGCGGTGGACTTTGCGGTGCGTGTGGGGGGGGGGGGTGGGGGGGGGGGGGGGGGGGGGGGGATCCCGGTTGCCGCCGCCTATGTGGCCGCCGCGGCGCTGGCGGCGGCGGGCGTCACGCGCGCGCGGCGGGCGGCGGCGGTGGCGGGGGGGGGAGCGGGGGGCGGGGGGGTGCGCGCTCCAGTCGCTTGAGAAGGACCTGGTAACTGCAAAGGTGGGGGGGGGGGAGGGGGGGGAGGGGTGAGGAAAGGCGTGGATGGGGAGCCGGCAGAGGGAGAAGGGGCAGGCGTCGGCGGGGGCGACGCATGAGAACGGGAAGGGGCCACGCCTAGTTAAAACGGCGTTTTTTGTGCATCCTGGGTTTCAAGGACCACCTCGTCTCCTCATTGGCCCACGAAGGTCAATTCGATCGCCTGGCGAAGCAATTCTTGCACTGCATTGGCTCCAAGGCGAGGTGTGAGGTCCTTTGTGCCTGAAAAGGTCGAAGAATGAATTCACACGTGTTCACCAGCACCCGTTGTCGATGCCGTGTGGGGCAGGTGAGAAAAGAATGGAAGAGAACGTACAGTGCGTACGGGGTTATATGTGGGGGTCATCTGGGAAAGTAGCCCACTTTTATTTTAGACTATATGCCAAGATTGAAGGACTGTTGCTGGTGTCGGACCAGTCGTTCTAGTAAATGTGTATACAATTTGGTCACTGGTGCAGAGATGGAGTTGCCGCTGAGCGATCGCCCTGCAGACAAGTCACAAGCCGGGGGTCAAACACGCTCCACGGGGGGACCGTGTCCAGCGCAAAGGTAAACGACAGGTTCATAGCACACTCTCACGCACAGGGCTCACTCGTCCTCGGCCTCCTCGCTCAGTACCCCCATGTCCACTGTGGCGCCAATAGCCTCTATGTCCTCCTCAGCTGTCAACTACTGTCTCGCCGCCACCTCCCGCTCCGAGTCACTCACACCCTCGAACTCCTCTGAGATGGTCGCGTTATCCATAAAGGCGACAATGTCTGAGACGTCCATGTGCGAGTTGTCAAAAGCCGGGACCACCCCGTGCACAGTGCGCCGCACATCTGCTGCGGCCTCGGCGGGGAGCACGTCGGCCTGGAGCCAGCAGTTGGCCAGATGCTCGGCTGGGATAGCCAGCCACTCCTCCTGGCAGGGATGGTGGGACGGCGCGGTGGTGGTGACGGCGGTGGGGTGTCGCGTCCGTGCGCGCCGTGTTTGACCAGAACAGCAATTGTGTTTCTGGCCAGTCCCTAATTTGTGGGTGTCCGCATTCGAATTCCGGTGGGATAGAGACTTCTCTTCATAAATGGAGAGTTCCCCTCGTGCGAGTGCGGCTGGGTTATATGTGGACCACATATAACCCAGCCGGACATAGTCCAATAACTACTGTAAAGGAAAGAGTCAACCGTTTCTCAAAGAATGGCTGCTCCAACCACCCACTCCACCTGCGTGAAGTGCCACCCTCCCCACCACCTCCACTCTCACACAGCTCAAAAGCTCCCTACCCGCGCGCGGCGCACCCCCCGAATGCTCACTGACCATCACACCAATGGTTGGGGAGGTCAAACAGGGGTGGGCCCGGCGCCGAGGGCGTCTCTTCGCGGACCGGGGGGGTACGATCCCCCCGCCACTCCACCTCTGGCGGTGGTAGGGTCCTCGGCGTCTTCCGCGCTTGCCGGGCATCCAGCCACGCCCGAGGACGCTTGCGAAAGGAGGGGGAAAATCGTTTTAGAGGGGGGCGCGGGGGGAGGGGCAGACGCACAACGGGGGGTGACGCTGAGGCCCCGTCTTGACGGCGGCCAGAAATGTGCACGTGTCTGCCGAGACACAGGGTTAACTCCATGTTTTCGTGTCCAAGCACCGGCCGGTGCGCGGGGCAGTCTTGACGGCCAGGCACAAAGCACACGCACGTGTTCGTGCCTGAGGGGCGCCTGGGAAATTTACCACCCATTGTAGGCTACATCCAATGCAATGGCAGGCCGTCCGTTGGCTGGATATATTTGGTGACATCTTCGCTGGAAGCTGTCAGCCACTCATCTGCTCTCTTGGTCGGAGGTCGGGGGCTCAAGTCGCCGGAAAAACACAGTGCTTTTCCGACCACTCTCCAGGCGTGTCTGAGTGTGTCTGCAACTATGTTCAATTCGTTTGTGTCCGAGTAATTCTGTTGTGCCCCACAACGTTCTTCCGGGATGTGCTTCCGGCACGCTTGTGGTTCCGACCAATGGGAGGGCTCCTAGCCTGTGCTTTGTGTCTGAGACACATTCGGGCGCTGCCGTCAAGACACCCCCAGTTAAGGGCGGACATCAGGGTTCAGAGCGAATATTGCATTACATCCAACACGTGCCACGTTCGGGCAACTTCACTGTTGATACGGCTTCCTGGTTGGACGAGAGAAATGATGTACGACTATCAGCGACAAGGAAAAAAGGAGTACGAACACAAAAAAAGCAACAAGAGAAGAATAAGGTACAACAGTATCCTTCTTATAGCATCAAAAAATGCCTCACAAAGTGGGCTTTTTTTTGCATACAAAAAAAGCCGTTACCTCAGAGTGCTTCGGCAATTACCCCGAGCGCGTATGCAACTTTCAAGAGCTGTTGCACTTGCATATAATTTTTACAGTTCTATCGGAAATCAGTCTGATCCGCAGCGCAAATCGAAGGGCCCCACCCGCCCCTGCATGAGCCCACGGTCAGATCCGGACATCAGAGCGTCGCATGCGGCGCCTTCTCGTCTCAGGTCCGATCGGGCATCGTAACGTCCGTTGAGCATCGTGGCATCCTACCTTGCGCACGTCGGGTCCGCTGCAATGGCCCCTCACGATGTCCCCATCCCCCCTGGTGCGTGCTGTTCACTTCTGCACCCCTCGGTCTCGACCGATATGCCCCCCACCATCACCCCCACACCGGGCATCCTCGGCCCCCTTTGGGGACCGCAGGTGGCGCTGGAGCAGGCGGCGTGCGCTCCAAGTGACCGTATGTTGGTCTGTCGCGCATGCCGGTCCCTGGCTACACGGCTGGCACAAGCCTCGCAGCACGGTGGCCCGGGAGGGCCTCCTCCCCGCGGTTGTGGGTCGGCACCTGTTGACGGGGTGCGCACGCGTGCAGCTGTGCCAGCTTGTGCCGCGTGTGAGGCCTCGGCTATGTAGCATCCCTGGCCCCGACTTGGCGCCGACCCGGGACTGCAACCAGAGGGCACCAGGTGCCAGAACACGCCCGCCGTATGGTGATGGTTGGCGGCCGTGGCCCGTGCCCGGCACTGGGATGCGGTGGACTACGCTATCCACACGTGAGAGAGGGATTTCCGATGGGTTTTTGCATACTTGTGAGAGACTTGATTTGAGAGAATTTGAGTGTGAGATTAGTGAGTGGGATTAGAATTAGTAGTGATAGTGGCCCCCGACCTGACGAGGTTAGACTCGGGTCGGGGCCACTCGGGGTTATGGGGGGGCTACCTGGCCAACGTGCCGAGGCTCCCCCAGATGCACGTTAAGAGGGACAGCGAGGCGCCCTTGGCCCGCGCCCTCAGGAAAAAGACAACTGCGCGTTTGCTTTCCTCTTCCCCGTGTGCACTACCGTGCGTATCTGTTTGCTCTGCAAGCAGGCACGTGAGGCAACATGCATACCATTCTCGTAGTTCCCGTTCCTGTGTTACCTGTCCCTTTCCCCCGAGGGATATTGACACGTGTCTGAGAGGATCGAGTTTTATACCACATATTTGGTGGAGCAGCAGGGGACTGTGAGTGTTTGAGAAGAGACATTTGGGAGCAGCGGTTGGGTTGTTCCTGTTCTGTCTTTTTCTGTGGTTTGGGAATTATTTGCACCCGTTCACGGGAATCCCATTCCTGGCTCTCCAACCCCTCTCTTGTGGTCTTACGATCTTTGGAGACGCAGGCAACTGGACTGTGGCTGTCAAGAGACCAACATGGCTACCCTCCCTGGCACGACGGTGCCCGAAGGGGTAGACCCCGCGTCCCTTGACGCATCCCTGGTCACCGCGGGGGACGGTGCTCAACCCGGCGTTCTCCCTACGGGTGAAGCAGACCTGGGTGTGACATCCGGTAGCGGACTGGAGTCTATAGGGGGCCAAGTACCTCCTGCTCCCGTTCCTCCGGCTGTTCCTCCTGTGGGAGCCACCCCGGGGTCAACGGCGTTTGAGTCCGCTCGCAGCAGACGTCTCCCTCCTGTCGGTTCTACTCCTCAACCTCCAGGGATAGCCCCTGGTGTGTTTACTCCTGGACCCACACACGGCAGCTGGGTGTATACACCTCTTCCTGTGGGCACTAGCAGTGCCAGAGGCACCGCTGTAACTGGTTCTACGAGTCTCTCTGAGACCTCGACTCCTGGGACCGGCCAAGCTTCTCCTCCCCTTGCATCCTATGGGGCGGGGAGCTCCAAGACCGGTAACCGGAGCAGCCGGAGGCGTCGGCGTCGTCGCCGTCGCTCTAGCATCAGCGAGACCAGTTCCTCCAGCTCTGAGGAGGGATATGACTGGGACGCATCTCCTGGTCCCACCCGGCGCAGGCCAGTCGAGTTTGACTTCCCTGCCCACCAAGTGGGAGATGCCACCCTGAACAAGGTCACGTATTGGGGTAACTACCGGCTGGAGAACCAAGACCAGGGTTACACCCGGAAGATGGCCAAGAACATGGCATCCCTGAACCGGCGAATGCAGCCGAGCTTCGGGGGACATCCTAAGTTCTCCGGGAAGAGACCGGCGCTTATCTTTGCCTTCCTGCGCCGGTTCGTCAAGGCATGCAACGACAACGATGTGTCCGAGGGCAAGGCTCTCTACCTCCTGGTTATCTTCATGACCGGAGAAGCGGAACAACGGTTTGCACAGGTTCTATCAGACTCTGCCGGACACATTGTCGGGCGTACCGTTGGGAGCTATCCGGAGGCGGTCAACTGGCTCCTGTCCAACTACGCTGACGCGGATTCCCTGCGCAAAGCAGTCGGCAGGTTGAACCGGGCAACCATGGAGCGACAAGAGACTCCAGAGGCCCTCGCCCGTCGTGTCCGGGAGATGAGCGAGGCTTGTGGCAACGTCTACCCTGAGGACAGGCTTAAGATGATCTTCTCGGAAGGGCTTCCTGAATATCTTCAAGTGGACGCGGAGAACTACAACCAGGAACATCAAGAACATACCTTCCAGCAGTTGATGGCCTACACCCAGGGCAAGTACCGGCAAGCCAAGGCCCTCCAAGCTCCCATGGTATCAACTCCCAAGCCGTTGTCGCGAGTTCGTCCCGGACCCGACAAGTATAAGGGAGGTGATAGCCCTGTACCGGTACTCGCAGTTGGTGAGGCCTCACCCGTGGGGTCAGGGGACAAGTGGGGCGGCTTCGTTTCTAAGGAGCAACCTTCCCTGGTCGCCCCCAAGCAGGTCAAGAACCAGCGGTTCCGGTCTTGTTGGTTGTGCCAGAAGGAGGATCACATGTCCTACCAGTGCCCGACCATTCCCAAGGACCTCCAGGAGAAACTCAAGCGTCAAGGACTGGTGTTTGCAAAGGCGGTCAACTGGGCTGACCGGCGAGCACCCTCCAAGATGGACAAGGCACAGGTTCACGCAATCCGGGTGGCAACCTTGCAGAGCATCACGGAGGCTCTGGCAAGGGAAGCTCCTACGGACTTTGACCTGGAGACCGAAACCCCTAAGGACTCCTCGGACCCGGGAAACGAGTAGGGCAGGCGCTCTCCCCAAGTGTCTTCCCGAATCTCCGACGGCAGGGTACTTCTACTCGTTCTCCCCTTGCGTGCCGGGAGAAAGGACGGCAGTTACCTGCTCAACTGGTAGCCGCCTGGACACCCTGTTTGTTCAAGGGGACCTTGCTTGTCCTGCGGAAGGAAAACCTCAAGATTAATGCTCGTATGCGTGTGAGGGATAGCCTCCCCCAAGCTGTTACACCGGTGGTTGACACGAAAGCCGGACGAAGCGTCATCACTGAGAACCTGTTACCTCCGGGCTGGCGCCGACATGCCTGGAGAGCGCCTACCCGGACCCATATCGTCGACGCTTCGGGTCAAACCCTACGACCGCTTGGTCGTCTTCCCGTCGCCATCTATGTCAACACAGAACCAATGCTTTTTCCCTTTCTAGTAGTCAAGACTCTATCAGTCCCCCTCATCCTAGGCTGGGACTTCCAGAAGCAGCATGTCAAGAGTATCCTGCCCGGAGAAGGAAAGGTGCAGTTCAACTGTGGCAAAAACCACTTACACACACGGCACCCAAGTTGGGGCGGTGTGCGAGGGCTGCCTCCCGTGTCGGGGGAGCCGGAAGAAGTGCAAGTCGCACACACTCTGTCCCTGTTGTGGGGCAAACCCCCCACGGACAAACAAGAGGATGGTGTGTGGTCCAACAGTTTCTTGGTCGGGACGGGGACGCAGGGCCAAGCCCCGCTGTCCCTCCCCTTATCCCCCCAGGGTCCCCTCAGAATCTGGCCACTCAGAATCTCCCACCCCAGCACCTGCCCACCGGGCCACACGAAAATTCAAGACGATAAATGCAGAAAACCCTCAAATCCAAGTTGGATTTACTACTAAGCTAACTATCCCAAACTTAGGGAATATGGACCCAAATGCAGGGGGAGGAACGGATCAGGCTAGTGGCCTGCCGCCCCTTGCATGGCACGTGTTGCCCCCCTACCTGGGGGTCAATACTGCCACACTCCCCTCTCCTCAGTTCCGACCGACCCGGTCGGCCCTGTGAGGGGGTGCGTAAACGCACGTCTCGGCGTTGGGGGCGCGACTTGCTGTCCCCCCTTGAGTACGTAACGCGGATGTGGAGGCGGTCACGTTGACCGCCCCTCTCCTCAAGCTTGCCCACTCGGCAGCTTGCTCTCCCCGGTTCACACTTCACCTTCAACACCACATCCCCTTCACCTTCCACTGGGCCGCCCCACGCTGGGGAGGCCACCCGTCTACCCACGATCTGAGTCCCCCTCTACTCGAGGCGGGTCTCGTGCCGCTGTAGGCAGGGCGTCTCTCCCCAACTTGGGGAGAGCCATGGCGACCCCGGGAGTGGAGACGGACTCTCTCGACGAGCGTATGGAGGACACCTCCTACGGTGCAGCGCCCGCCGGGACTTCCGGCGGGGGCTCCGCGGTTACTCCGGGGGATGGGACTCCCGCGTCACAAGGCTTTGGGTTGACGGCGGGATCTCCCCCGGAGGCGGGACAAGTTATCCCGCGTGAGGCCTTGGGGCGGTGGTTTTACCCCGCTTGGCCTCTGTATGAGGAGGGGTTGACTGTTCTTCGCTGTGGCCGACTTGGCACAGCGATGGGTCGGGTGTGGGACCGCCTACGGGAGAAGTTTCCCCGTAGGGTCGGGTTCCCGGCCGGCTTCAGGACGGACCAGTTTGCCTTCCTGGACGATGAGGAGGTCGAGGACGTACAGCGGGCCAAGGCCATGATGGACCGCGGGGGAACTATCCCGGGTCCCGGCGACTTGCCAACCTTTACTTGGGACGCGGTGGCAACTCGCCCCCCGTACCTTCACGAGGCCGATCCGCACACTCATCACTTTGATGTGCGGATGGAGAAGGACTTCCGGCGAGGTCCCTACTTGGTGACCTCGGCTCAACTTGAGTTTCCTCAGCAGTCTGCTGCCAGTAAGGAGCAGTACTACCCGAAGAAGCCCGAGTGGTGGCCTCAAGTTGAGGTCCCCTACGGGTTCCCGGCGTTGCTGCCACGGTTGCTTGACCACTTCGGCTCCGTCATGTTGACGGCTAGCCCAGATCATCTGGTGTGGGCCATGTTGGCCACCCAGTGGCTCCTCGAGGTCATGTCGACCTGGGTGTCTTGTGTTCAGCGGCGGGGGATGCTCTGGCATCTCCCCCTCCGGCTTATCCAAGGTTTGGAACAGCTCACCCCTCAGCTAGTTGCTGAGGGGTGCTCATCAGGACAACTCACTCTACTTGAGCAGATGCTCCGCCTCCACAAGTTTATCGAGTGGGAGAGCATCGAGCACAAGTTGCGCCGCCCCACTCGTGGGCCCAAGGACGATGGCGCACTTCGCCAGTTCGTATGGGTCGCTCGTGAACTTCACGACGGCCGTGCGGTCCTACGAGAGGGGTTGGGCATCGGGGACTACCCGTATGCCCCGGGGGTGGATCGCCACACTGCGCCACCCCCGGACAAGGCCATAGTTATGGCCGTGCCCGCACATGATGACCATATGACTCAACCCACTGCGGGGGCCCCAAGTCGGGGTCGCAGTTACACCCGGCCACCGCCACCTCGGCGTGCCCCTCCAATTCCTCCTGTCCCCTACCAGCCGCACGGGGACATCCCGATTAGCATGGCCGTTGAGTCGTCCACCCCGGTGTCCCCCAACTTGGGGGCCACCCTCCTGACGGTATACCCCAAGTTGGTGTTACCGGCCACGCCTCTGACCTCAGAGATGATGATCACCACGTTGGTGCGCACCATATCCTGGTTGGCCGCATCGACCGCAACTCTTCAAACTTCCGAGACTCCTCAATTTGAGGAGCGCGTTCGTACGGCAGTGGCGACCGCGAGTTGCGAGTCGGTGGCGGAGTTTGTGACGGCCGAGTTGGCTCGCATTGGGGCTAGTATGCCTCAGCCAACCCCACTTGGGCGTGGCAAACGTCGCGCGAGCCGGGCATACTCGCCTCCTCGCCGTCGTCGCCGACGCTCCCGGCGCTCTCCCTCCGTGTCGGAAGACGAGTTGTCTTACTCCGTCTCGGAGTCTTCTACTCCGTCCGAGTGGGAGTCGGTCCGCCGTCTGCGTCGCCAACTTGCGCGCAAGACTAAGTGTAGCAATATGGTCGGCCGTATTGTGACCCTAATATAAGGGGGGCTACTTCTAATCCTTGGCTTCAATTTGAGAGTCCGTACTGGTCACGGTATCTACAAGTTACGTATGACCAGAGGGACTTGCATCTTGGGGTGGAGGGTAGTTAGCAGGGTCTCCGAGGGTTTATAACGAGGGGGCCGGCGGCGAATCCACCGCCGGCCAAGGCAGAACAACAAACCCCTCCCATTTGGGCTCCCATCTTGGTCCCGTGGCTTGCGCTCCAAGGACAGCAACCTTGGCCTCCCGGTGACGTCGGTGTCGATCCCCCTTGGTGAGTGTTCCCTAAGAGTGGACGTGCGACGGATACCTATTGTGCTACACTAAGCAGAAGGGCAGCCGCGGTCGTCGCCACTCGCGCGACCGTGAGGGGCGCGACGGTTCCGACTTGGAGCCGCCGGCCCCGCCGATGGGTGGGGAGCGTTACCGCCGTGGGTCTCGCCGCTCGCCTCTACGTGAGGGCGAGGGCCGTGGGGCTTGAGAGTCTAGCATGCATGCCTAGTTGGCAGCTGCCTCTGTTGTGAGAGTGTGAGGGTTAGGGCTGTAGTTAAAAGCCACTCTGCGTACCACTTCGACTTGAAGCACTCTCCTGGCACTGCTACTCGGCCTTCCCTCTAGTTGAGGGAGGGCTGTTAGAGTCTATCTCATTCCGGGCACAGTATGCCCGGACCTTCTCAGCGGGAAGGTCCTCCACATACTCCCACGTATCATCCTTGGCTTTGTAGCCGAACCAACGCACCCTCAACATGAGGCGGTCAGGGTCCTCATCCCAGCCGTGGTCGATGAACTTATCGAACACGTACTCCTGCGGGCCCGGTTTGGCCGCAGGCAGCGAGGGGAGGCGCCACGCTTCCAGCGCCCGCGCCCAAGCTGGGTCGCTTGCAGGCGGTGGTGCAACTTTGACCACGTCCTGCCCGTTCACTGTGCGGACCCCATCGTCACTTTCGATGGTGAAGCGCCGCCCATCAGTACAAAGGACCTGGTACGGCCCCTTCGTCTGTAATACCAACTTACCCCCAGTTGGGGTGTGTGAGTAAACCAGTACCCAGTCACCCTGCTCGGGGACATGCTTAACATTGCGCACCTTTTTGTCAAAGGTACGCTTGTAGCGCTTTTGTGCTTTGTCCATCTCAGCCCTGACTTTAGGGATGAGTTTTTCAAGCCTAGCAGCGAACTCCGCCTTACTCTCAGTAGGAGTAGGCGTCCTGCCACCATCCTCCCTAGTTGGGAGCGGCCGCCGCACGGCAATAGACCGCACGCGACGGGGAGTCACAAAAGCGAGGGGTACTTCCCCGGTAGATGAGTGAACCTGCGAATTGTAGGCAGTGGTAAGAATAGAAATGTATTGGTCCCACGTTTTCACGTGCTCACTCACATAGTTGCGCAGCTGCCTAACAATAGTTTTGTTGAAGCGCTCCACCTGCCCATTAGTTTGTGGGTGGTAGGGGGTGGCATAGTTTGCCTTAACCCCCAACATATCCAGCACTCCCTGAAACAGTACAGACGCAAATTGCGGTCCATTGTCCGATAGTGTACTATCCGGGATGCCATACGCGGCAACCCAGTGATCTAGGAAGGCTGTCACGACCGACATGGCCGTAATCTCTGCCAGTGGGATCGCTCGCGTAAGTTTCGTGAAGCGGTCGCAGATGACCAGGAGGTACTGGTTGCCCTCCTCGGTCACTGGCAGTGGCCCAAGGATGTCCATCGCCAACGCGGCAAAGGGCTCCTTGGCCGGGAACAATAGCATAGCCGTAGTAGGCCGCCGTTGCATCAGACGGATCTGTGCACAACTTGTGCAGGCAGCCACCCAACTGTAGATGTCCACCACCATGGACGGCTAGTAGTACCTGGTCCTCAGGGTCTGGTACAGTTTACTAGACCCCAGGTGTCCACCCGTGGGAGCGTTATGCTCCCTCTCAAGGATACTGTCCTTGAGGGAGGCGGCGACGACAAGTTGTTCGGTCCCCTGGAATACCCCCCTCCTCATGAGGAGGCCATCGTCTCCCAGAAAGAACCGCGTCTCCGCCACTGTATCCAGTGTATCCCTCTGCGACTTGCAGAAGGGATCCTCGGCCTGGGCCTTCACCACCTCGTCCAGGGACAGGGGCAAGTACTTCTTGTTCCCTGGCGCCTCGGGGTTCAACGCCTGACCTGAGCGCGTGACTACCCCCACGATGGGGATGTCCTCATCGACTGGTTTAATGTCCAGCCCCTCGGTAGGTACCCGAGAGAGGCCGTCGGCAAGGGCATGTTGCCTGCCAGGTCGGTACTCAATATTAAAGTTGAAGGGTGCCAGTCGCACCCTCCACCGGTTGAGACGAGTGTTCGTACAATCCGTCTTAAAGATGAACTGCAACGCGCGGTGGTCACAGCGGATGAGGAACTTCTCACCCTCCAGGTAGTGACGAAGTGACGTCACCGCCCACACCACTGCGAGTCCTTCCAACTCGGTGACTCCGTAGTTCTTCTCGGCCGAGTTCAGCCCCTTGATGAAGTATCCCACCGGCAAGTACTCCTTGTCCGGCTGCTGCTGAAGCAACACACAACCAAGTTGGTCGTAGCTAGCGTCCACATCCAGGATGTAGTGGCCTCCCAACCTGGAAATAGCCAGGATAGGGGGCTTCAGCAGAAGGTCCCGAAGAGTCTCAAAGGATTCCTGCTCCAACCGACTTGGGGGAGGCAGGCTCTTCGGTAGCGTTGAGCTCACTAACTCATTCAACGGCTTCGCCACCTTGGCGAAGCCCTTGGTGAAGCGTCGGTACACGTTACACATCCCGATGAAGCTCTTCATCTGGGTCTGGGTCCGGGGGTACTGAGCCTTACGGATGGCCCTAAAGTTCTTCTCGTGGACACTGAGACGCCCCGGACGGACAACATGTCCCAAGTACTCCACCTCTTGAGTGAAGAGGTGACACTTACTCGCCTTCAGTGACACACCGGCGTCAGCAAGTAGCTTGAACACCTGGCCAAGATGGTCAATGTGTTCCTCCGGACTTCGGGAGAACACAATGATATCGTCTAGGTACACGAGACAGATCTGCCACCGTACTCCGGCCAGAATCATGTCCATAGCGCGCTGGAAAGTTGCCGGCGCGTTACACAGGCCAAACGGTAGACGCTTGAACTGGTAGGTACCACAGTGACAGGTAAAGGTAGTTTTATGCCTGTCCTCCGGGGCAATGGGAATTTGCCAGTACCCCGCGTTACAGTCCAGGGTAGAGAACACGCTCGCCTCGCCCAGAGAGTCCAGACAGTCGTCCATCCTAGGTAGGGGATAACTGTCCTTCACCGTGCTCTCGTTGAGCTTACGGTAGTCGATACAGAACCGGGGGGTCCCATCAACTTTGGGGACGATAACCACCGGACTCGCCCACTCGGCGTTACTGGCCTCGATCGCATCGAGGGCCTCCATGCGAGCAACTTGCTCCTTAACGAGGGCCCTTGAACGGGGTCCTCCCCTATACGGTTGTTGGCGTATAGGGGGTGCACCGGGCTTCAACTCGATCCGGTGTTGGGTGGCTCTCATAAGTCCCAATTGGCCATCCCACAACTTGTGATATTGGTCCAAGAGGCGTTCAACTTGAACCCTCAACCTGGGTGGGACACCCTCCATGTTCACATGGGGCCGAGGAGAGGCGGCCGACTTGGCTTGAGGCTTCTCCTTTCCGGACTTCGGGTCGCTACTCGCGCCCGCGTTGAGGGTGACCGCTACTACCGGTCCCTCGTGTTGGTCGATATAGCCGAACTTGGCTCCCGACTTGAAGTACTTGGGCGACGAACTCAGGTTCATCACCTGGATCCTCGACGGGACTCCGGCTTTGGATTCCATCGTGCCAAGGGCAACATGCACTTGGTGCTTGCGAGCAAGACGGGGGTAAGGGTGCACCAACCCGTTCCCCGTATAATCAGTTACAACGTCAACGTGCGCCACCGAGTTGGGGGGCAACGTGACTTTACGGGCTAAACGCAGGGTAGCAGTAAGCCCTTCCCTCACAGAGCAAACAGGCTTCGACTGTGAGACTGTCACAGGAGCCAAAGACCTTCGCTTACCAAGGATGGGGATAGTCTCCCCATTCATCAACTTGACCCAGTACTCAGGGCCACAAATCAAAGGCACTTGTGTAACAACATAAGGGGTACCCAGATGCAGGGGTACCGATATATTCTCAACTACACCATAGGTCACGTCGACCTCATGGGTCCCCAACCTAGTTGGTAGGGTCACGGCACCAATGATGGGAAGTACCCCACCATTGATATCGATCAGATGGTCAGCTTTAGACTTCCAACGTTAGAGCTTCATCTCCGTCGGTAATAGCGACTTGCGTATCAAGGAGGCTCCTGACCCGGTATCTAGTACGATACGGGCACAACAGGCGCGGCCGGGGGCAAGTTGCACCTGTCCAGCCACCTGGAAGTTCTCACCCGTCAGCACCGCGATGACCCGACGTGGGTTTACGTTCTTGGGAAGTCCTACCCGAGGTGGGCGGACTCCCTTAGGTCGCCGCAGTATCCGGCACGGTTGGTTCGTCCTCCTGGCCCACTTGGCCGAGGCTGCCGTTGTGAGCTTCGGACGGCCAGCTCCAACGGTCATTCGTTTCCCGCAGACTTGGCGTCCGAATCTGAGGGCGAACGGGGAAGACGACGAGTCCGAGGACGACGTGTCCGCCTCCTTCGCCGAGGGTGTGGCGACCGCGACGACCGGTCGAGACCCACCCTCGCGGCGTGAGCGTACTTCGTTCGTAGCCGTCTTCTTACTCGCATTCCTAACAAGTTGTTGGATGCGTTTACTCAACTTGGGGCAATCATATGCCCAGTGTCCATCGGAGTTGCAGTTCCAACACCGATTGTCAGTGCCCGGAGGGGTCTTCCCGACTGGGGAAGACGAAGAGATACCCTGGGAAGCTCCCACGGCAGCTACCACCCTCTCCTTGCGGATTCGGCGTGCCTCTCTCAACTCTCTGGCCTGGCGCGCCTCCTCACGTTCCTTGGCCAACTTGGCCCGACGCTCCTGGCGTTGTTCCTCCCGCAACTTGCGGTAGGCCTCACCTCTCCGGTAAGCGAACCTCGCCAACTCGGCCAGGGTCGCCCGGGCAGTGTTATGCTCCCGGGTCTCCATCCGGACTGACCAATGGAGTCCCTCCACAAACCGACTCTTCACCACAGCTTGTGGATGAAGAAACCCACAAAGATTGTTGAGCTTACGAACTCGCTCCGCGAAGGACAACTCGTCCTCCGCCTCTTCCTGATGGGCTTGCGTGAACTCCTCAACTTGAGAAGCCAACGCTGCTTCGTCCACCATGGCTCTTAACAACCAGTTGACGAGCTCCAAATAGGACGTCACCTCACCAGCGCCTCCACTTGAGGAGCTGGGCATGACGGACATAAGTTCTGTCCGCAGGTCTCCCTTCGTAAACTCCTGTAGCATGTAAAAAGCCATGCCTTCACTTATGGCATTGTCGTCACAGGCTTTTGTGAAACGACGTAGGAGCTCAAAGACACGGAGGGGGGGAGTTCCATCCCACTCCGCTTTGTGCCCAAAAGAGTGAAGTGTATTCTTCTTGGCACGGCCCATGACTCGGGCCTGGTCAGGACCATACGCCACCGACTTGTTGTGGAGGGCGTAGGTCTCACAGTCAAAGATCCTCTGGTAGACCGGGTTGGCTACCTGGATCTTGGGCGGCACCTCACGTTGAGGGAACAGCCGCTGTGGCACTGGGGTAAGTTCACCCTCAGTGCCTGTAGTCCGGCGCGGCGCGCTTGGTGTAGCCGCCGGCGTTTCCGGGGGGAACTCCCCCGTGAAGGGCGTACGCCCCACCGAGTATGGTGTGGCTCCCTCGTTGGGAGTGACAGGTGTCGCCCCCTGTTCGGGGCGACCCGAGATAGGCGTGAGGAGGGATTCCCCCTGCGCCTGCGGGCCCGAAAGCCCCGATCCGGTCTGGACATTAAGGCCATCTGGCAAACTCGCCACAATCTGATTCAGAATAGTATTCGTCATCGTGACCACCAGGTCCGGCAAAGTCTGCGGCAACACACTGGTCGCCTCCCGACGGACAGTTTCCGCGAGGAGTGGATTGACGACTCCAGTTGAGTCTCGGTCCGCCTCCGAGAGTCCACCTGAGGGGTAACCACGTTCCTCAGGTGTCTCAACCGGGGGCATGGGCGCGAGCCCATCGCCGACCAACGGAGGTCCGCCGTCCTCCGAAAGCCTAGTTGGCGACGGCTCCAAGCCAAAGTTGGCTCCAACCCGAGTGGAACCCGCGGGGACAGTCCTCACCCCTTGGGACGTTCCCGTTGAGTGTACCACACGGTGGCCAGACTTCGGCCCACCCACATCAGAAGTGTCACCCGAGTGAACTCCCGACTGAGTCGGGGTGGCCTGTTGCCCGCCCCCACTTCCAGTCCTGCTGGCTTGAGGGACCTCTAGTCCCTCTGCGACCCCAGGTAAACCCACCTGTGTCTCACCAGTATTCAAAGGCACTGAAGTACGTGCGTCACCCGTGTACTCCCCGGACGACGGGGGGTCCGAGCTAGCCATGTTGGCTAACGATCCGTATGACACGGTCCAAGTCCACCGTTCCTCTGAGACAGAGGGCCCCCTACACCCGGGTGCACCCGGAGGTAAAGTTTACCTCTGTACCCTGCTGCTCCACCAAATGTGGCAAAAACCACTTACACACACGGCACCCAAGTTGGGGCGGTGTGCAAGGGCTGCCTCCCGTGTCGGGGGAACCGGAAGAAGTGCAAGTCGCACACACTCTGTCCCTGTTGTGGGGCAAACCCCCCACGGACAAACAAGAGGATGGTGTGTGGTCCAACAGTTTCTTGGTCGGGACGGGGACGCAGGGCCAAGCCCCGCTGTCCCTCCCCTTATCCCCCCAGGGTCCCCTCAGAATCTCGCCACTCAGAATCTCCCACCCCAGCACCTGCCCACCGGGCCACACGAAAATTCAAGACGATAAATGCAGAAAACCCTCAAATCCAAGTTGGATTTACTACTAAGCTAACTATCCCAAACTTAGGGAATATGGACCCAAATGCAGGGGGAGGAACGGATCAGGCTAGTGGCCTGCCGCCCCTTGCATGGCACGTGTTGCCCCCCTACCTGGGGGTCAATACTGCCACATCAACCATGGGTTTGTGTCACCAGTGCTGGAGCACCTGGACGCCAAGGTTCGTGTAGTCAAGAAAAAGAAGGAACGCATCCCACCCTCTACCTTGACTCTCTTCAAACCGGTGCTCCTACCTCCTCGCTCGGAGACCAAGGTTCAAGGTACGACCCGGACTGCAGGTCAATGCCTGATCTACGGACGTAAGGAATTTTTGGCGAAACACCGGTTATACTTGGCCCACGGACATCACAAGAAGGTGGAGAGGCACACCCCGTTCTCGGTGCTGATCGTCAACGTGAGCCGGAAGCCAATAACTCTCGCCAAGGGCACCCGAGCTGGTACAGCAGAGCCTTACCGGGGGTCCGCCCGTGCTATGAGCAAGGAAGACCTCTTGAACCTGCAACAAGAGCTGGCATTCAACTTGACGGCCTTAGACGTACCTCCGAAACAAGAGCAGGCTGGCAGCGACACTCCGAGGCTCGCACAAGCACCACCCGGGATGCCGAAGGTCAAACAAGAAAATGTTCCTCCCGACTTGAAGGAGGCACTGGAGAAGCTTCTCCAGGAATATCGGCACCTGTGGTCTGGAGAGCTGGGCAAGATGGACGCCACTCTACACCGGATTCAACTCAAGCCGGATGCCAAGCCAGTGCACCTGCAACCATACCGGGCTGGACCTCATCGCCGGGATGAGATTGAGAAGCAGGTTAACAAGATGCTCAAGATGGATGTTATCGAGCCGTCTGTTGGCGAGTGGGCCTTCCCGGTGGTAGTCGTCCCAAAACCTGGCGGTCACTTCCGTTTCTGCGTTGACTACAGACGCCTGAACGAGATGACAGTCAAGGATGTATACCCGATACCCCGGATGGATTATCGCATCGACTTTCTTTGTGATGCCACCCTCTTCTCGACGCTGGATTGTAATGCCGGTTACTGGCAGATCCCTCTGGCTGACGAGGACAAGAACAAGACTACCTTCACGTGCCACCTGGGACTATTCCGGTGCAAGCGTCTTCCTTTTGGTCTCACCAATGCTCCGGCAACCTTCCAAAGAGCCATCGACATCATCCTGTCCGGGCTAAGGTGGAGAACATGTTTGGTCTACCTGGACGACATTATCGTGTTCTCCAAGACCCCAGCGGAGCACCTGGAGCACCTTCGGGAGGTCCTGGCCCTCCTGTCCAAGGCTGGAGTTACCATCAAGGCCGAGAAGTGCCACCTGTTTGAGACTGAGGTGGAGTACCTGGGGCACGTACTGAGTCCGGGGGAGCTCCGAGTCAATGAGAAGAACATCAAGGCCCTCCGGCATGCACGGCAACCTAAGACCCAGACGGAACTCAAGAGCTTCCTGGGTATGTGCAACGTTTACCGCCGGTTCGTAAGGGACTATGCCCTGATTGCCCGGCCATTGACCAAGCTCACCAGCAAGAAGCTCCCCGCACAACTCCCGGTGTTCGACGAGAAGCAGACCGCGGCCTTCGAAGAGCTCAAGAAGCGCCTGACCACAACTCCAGTACTGGCGTTACCCAAGCGGGAGGGCCAGTTTGTCCTGGAGACTGATGCCTGTGGCGTCCAGGTGGGGTGCTCTCTACTCCAGCAGCAACCTGATGGGCACTTCCTCCCGATAGGCTACTACAGCCGCGTCCTGACTCCAGCTGAGAAGAATTATTCCACGACGGAGCGCGAGTGCTTAGCGGTCGTCTGGGCTTGCTTCTTGTTACGCCCACATCTTGAAGGACAAGAGTTCCTCATCCGGAGGGATCACGCCAGCCTAAGGTGGCTGCTATGTATGGACAGCAGCCAAGGAAGGGTCGCCCGGTGGCGCCTACGCCTTTCAGAATTCAAGTACAAGGTGTGCACCAGAGCAGGGAGGGAGCACCACTGCGCCGACACCATGTCCCGGCTGGAGACTCCTGCAGCCGACACCGGTCCTATCCCGGAGGAAATACCTTGTTTCATCCTCCCGAATGTCGGACGTGGCTGGCATGCTCCCCTGTATGAGACACCTGAAGCTCATCAACCGGTAACCATTCACCGGATGCTGGAGGCACAACTGACGGATCCTCAATGCTTGGAGCTTCGTCACCAGATGGACCTGAACCGGAACAGTCGTTTCTCTGAGTCTACGGACGGACTCCTAGTACGGGTGTCACCCTTCGATGGGGCAACTCAAGTCTACGTACCCCGGAGTCTACGGGCTGACATCCTCCGCCTGGAGCACTCGTCTCCCCAGGCCGGACATCCTGGTATCAACCGGATGTATGCGTCAATGCGACGACTTTATTACTGGGAAACCATGGCCAGTGACGTCCATAAGCACTTGGAGGCTTGTGTCTCTTGTGAAAGGAACCGGTTGTCCCAGAGGAAGAAGACTTCTAAGCTACGCCTATTTCCAGCGGCGGAGCCCTTTGCAAGTTTAAGCATGGACATCCTGGGGCCCCTACCTGAAACATCCAGTGGCAACATATACCTGCTCATCATTTGTGACCGGTTCTCCAAGTTCACTCGAGCAATCCCGCTGAGGACCATTACGGCCCTGGATGTTACGTCAGCCTTCTGCGAGTACTGGATAGCTGCCTACGGCCCTCCAGACTCCGTCTTGACGGACAATGGCCCCCAGTTTGCATCCCTGTTCTTCCAAGGAGTCTGTGACCTGATGGGTATCAAGAACTTGTTCACTACGACATACCACCCGCAAACGAACGGCCAGGTGGAACGATTCAATCGGACTCTGGTGGACATGCTACGGCACTACGTGGAGGAGCATCAAGAAGACTGGGACGAGCTTCTGGCTGTCCTCACGCTAGCCTACAACTCCCGAGTTCACCGGAAAACGGGGGTCGCTCCACTCGACTTCGTCACCCCAAGGCGGCTGACCAACTTCTCCCTGGAAAGAATACCAGACGGTCTCCAGCCTGCACTGAAGTCAGGTCCCAAGGCAAAGGATGAGTTCCTGGAACAACTGAAGCTCCTGCTCCCAAGAGTCAAGGAGTCAATATCAAAGACCCAGGAGCGATACAAGCGGGACTACGACAAAGGAGTCCGGGAAAAGAACAAGGAATTGGGTGGTGGCGACTGGGTTTTTGTGGACAACCATAGCAAGACCCGGGGGAAGCTGGACTCTAAGACGGATGGACCTTATGAGATCCTGAATACAGATGGCTGGACCTTTGTTCTAGACGTGGATGGCTCCCCGTACCGGGTGAGCAGCGACCATGTCACCCGAGCTCCACCGCCAAGCAAACGGGACTTGACCCGGCGCAAGCGGGCCGCAGTACCCTGGCTATCCCAAGAAGATGGCCGGGAATATGTCTACGTCAAGTTTGTGGACCATGCCTGGAGGAGCGGGCGCTTGTACCTGCGAGTACGCTGGTTCGGTCTTAACCCGGCAGATGATACCTGGTAACCCTCAAACCGGTTACCCATCGCGGACGTCTGCGCCTACACGCGACGGAACGGGATTGAGGGCACTCCGGTGGCCAGAGCCGACAAGATCCTGGAATTGGACTCGGAGGAGGACCAGGAGGAAGGGGCTGATCAAGACCCACGGGACGAGCCGAGCTCACCCGCAACGGACGCGGAACAAGAGGAGTGCGAAGAAGGGAACGGGTATATCAAGGAGAACACGCAATACAAGCATGGAACAATCAAGGAAAACAAGCACCCGCTCGGGCAACCCTTCTCTCCGCCTCTTCCCTCCTCGCTTCTCCCAAGACCCTCACCCTCCTTGCCTCCAACTACTACTCCCGGCGCGGACGCTGAGCCGCGGGAGTGTCCTCCAGCGCTGCCTCCGCGGCACGACGGGAACCGGAGGAAGGCGGGATGACGTAGTGCGGTGGGCGCGGCGCTTCCAGGTATGACGCCATCGGAGTAGTACCGGTAGTTGCCGGGCGCTCCCGCTCATCCAGATATGCCTGTCGGCGCCCCTGGAAGCCAGTGAAGGTCTCTGACCACTGCTGGGCCAAGCCATGCCGCGTCAAAGTCGCCAGAAGTTCGCCAACCACCGGGCTGTCCGACATCTGGCCGCTGTCCGCGCACGCAAGCACCCGGTCAACCACGTTGTTCAAGACGCTGGCGTAAGTACCCAGCACCAGAGAAGACCCGACGCCTTCAACCTGTACCGGAAGACGACCCAGCTGGTCTTCAATCATACCGACGTCGTACTGGTCGCATGTCGGGCCACCTTGGTTCAGGTACCAGTCAGGCACCCGGAAGCGGGTAAGGCGCAGAGTCGGCGCCGGGATCTCGAACCGCCCCGAGGTTGCCCCTACCGGACGGTCCACAACAGCCCCAGAAACCGGATTCCCCAACTCAAGAAGAGGTACAGGACCGCCGACAGTTGAAGAAGGTGCCCGAGGAAGAACGGCCGGAGTGGTCGGCGACAGGACGGCCACGCCAAGACTCGCTGCGGACAAGCGCGGTGCCGGAGGAGCCTGAAGTACCGGCACAGCCGGAGCGGGGCGCAAACGCGCCGGCGACGGTTCAGGCGAAGCCACCGGGGCGACAGGGGCAACAGGAGGAAGCGGAGCCGCCGCAGACGCCCGACCACCGCTGCGGCCCAACTCGACTCTTGTACCGGCGGCCAAGTTGGCAGGAGATCGAGGGCGACCGGAGCAGGAAAGCCGCCTAGCTGCGGCCACGCCGGAAGCGGCGTCGCCAGCTGCACCTTGGCCGGAGAAGACTGGTAGACCACCTGCACCCAACCGGAGCCATCCCGACGCGGGCTGTTCTGGTCGGCGATCGCGTTCAAGAAGCTCCGGTCCTGCACCGGCAGACGACGCCGGAAGTCGATCATCGCCTGGAAGAGCTCCTTGTACTCCTCGTCCAGGCTACAGCGGAAGTCTACGGTCAGCTTGTCAACAATCCAGACCATCAGGAGGTCGGGGAGGAACCAAAGCCGGTTGGACACTAAAACCTCGTGGAGCCAGTGGTTGGCCGCCAAGACCGTAAACTCGGAGGTGTACATCATGTACGGGATCGAGTGGAAGAAGCCCTTGATCGACGCCTGGGTCAAGGCGTCCAAGAAGTACCAGGTGAAGGGGATGCTGGATGGAGCAAACCCGACTGGGATCTCGATTTCCTGCTGCTGCGGGATGACCTTGGGGTAGTACGCCGCCCGGTTGGCCTTGTCCAGCTTCCAGAACCCCTGATGGTTGCAGCTCACGATGAAGTCACGCTGGCGGCCGCGTCGCTCGCCTTGCTCTCGCGCCGGCGACAACTTGGAGTATTTCCGGGTCAGGAAAGGCGGCTCCAGAGCGACCATGCTCGGACGGGGATCGCAGTTCAGGCTCCCCGACCCCTTGAGGGCCTCGTCCCAGACCTTGCGTGCCCGATGGACGTACCCTTCCTCCTCTGGCCACCGGACAACGGACGCAGACACGCGACGCTCGGTCAAGGGTAGATCCAGCACCAGCGCGAAAGGGAGATCCTCCAGGCGAGCAACCCAAGAGGAACCTGAGAAGCTCTGGGAGCGGTCTTGTGCCAGGCGCATCCGGTCCGCCGCATGAAGACGAGTCTTGTCCATCTCAGTCAAGACTCCGCGCTGGAGTTCCTTGCGCCAGATGTCCAAGCAATCCTGTTGGCACTGGGCCGCGCTGGCGTTGCCGACCGCCGTGGAGTAGCGCCGGCCCGCCAGAGGATCCTGCCCAAGAAGCATCTCCGGGAGACCCACCGGGGGGGTCTCGACCGGGTGCAACGCGGAAGCCGGGGGAACCCGTTCCGTCCCCGCCGTGGCGACCGGCGCCGGCATCGACACCCGAGGAACCGGAGGCAGGAGAGGGGCGCGACTACCCGCGTTCTCCTCCGCAACACTCGCCGCCGGAACCACGGGCCCAGCTTGGATCTCGGAACTGGACATGACGTCCAGAATCCGGGGGGGAACAAGAGGGCCAAGGTGAAGAAGAAAGGGGGGGGGACAGAATCGGAGCAGGTGATCGTGACCGGGGTGAAGACGCTTGACCTCGGCACCGGTGTGGACGTGCTCGAGGCTGTGCACCGTGGCACCTGGTTCGGCCCGAGGACGTGCCGGACTAGGGAGGGAGCTATGTAGCATCCCTGGCCCCGACTTGGCGCCGACCCGGGACTGCAACCAGAGGGCACCAGGTGCCAGAACACGCCCGCCGTATGGTGATGGTTGGCGGCCGTGGCCCGTGCCCGGCACTGGGATGCGGTGGACTACGCTATCCACACGTGAGAGAGGGATTTCCGATGGGTTTTTGCATACTTGTGAGAGACTTGATTTGAGAGAATTTGAGTGTGAGATTAGTGAGTGGGAATAGAATTAGTAGTGATAGTGGCCCCCGACCTGACGAGGTTAGACTCGGGTCGGGGCCACTCGGGGTTATGGGGGGGCTACCTGGCCAACGTGCCGAGGCTCCCCCAGATGCACGTTAAGAGGGACAGCGAGGCGCCCTTGGCCCGCGCCCTCAAGGAAAGAGACAACTGCGCGTTTGCTTTCCTCTTCCCCGTGTGCACTACCGTGCGTATCTGTTTTCTCTGCAAGCAGGCACGTGAGGCAACAGGCATACCATTCTCGTAGTTCCCCTTTCTGTGTTACCTGTCCCTTTCCCCCGAGGGATATTGACACGTGTCTGAGAGGATCGAGTTTTATACCACAGGCTACCGCCCCGCGTCTCATTACGACGCTAGGAGCATGCGCGCTCGACGTGCCGCCCGCTCCCCCCGCCCGCGCGGCTGGTGAGGCGATCGCCCTGGTGCGGTCGTCTTTTGCCTGGATGGACGACGCGCAGCGTGAGGACGTGCTGAGCATCGTGAAGATGTACCTTGAGCTCATGAAGCCCGATGATGTGCGGGGGCGCTGGGGCAATGGCCGACTGATGCTGTATCGGCGCCTGAGCGTCCTTCTCGGTGGAGATGTGGGTCCACGCCACTGCGACGCCGCTCCTCTGTCGCTTGGGATACTTTGTCCGGCCTGTGCGAGTCCCGGGCGGACTCGTACGAGACGTTGATTGGGGACCTCAGCCGGAGAGCTGCCCGTGATGGCGTTATCGCGGTTGTGCCGCGACGCGCCCTTGCTCCTCTTCCCGTCGACGTGCAGGCCAAGTTCGTTGTTGCCCGGAACATGACGCAGGAGACGTGGGCGGCTCTGCGTCGCCTCCAAGGCGGACCCGCCAGCGGTCTGGCCAGCCGAGAGGTGATGCGTGCGGGGTTGAAGGCCGAGTACATCAAGAGCTGCAACCTTGTGACCTCGACGGAGGTCGGAGCGACGCTCGCAAGCGTTCGCGCAGCGCTTGGGGCGATGGTTGAGCGCCTGTGGAGGAGCGGGGCCTTCATCGAGCGCAAGCTGGTAGGCAAGTCTACGGACGCCGTCATTGTGCTCTTCGGGATCAATAGTCGCGGTGCGGGCGGCCCTGGGCGTCGATGCGGGGGTAATGGACGAGCCGGTCCCCGTAGCGGCGGTGGGAGAGGACAAGGCGCCGCCGCCGCCCCCCCCGGGGGTGGTGGTCACCCCCGACGACTACGTGTACGGGGTGGCGGGCCTCGTGGGCGCCCTGTCGCGCCTATGTGTGACGCGCGTGGCGGTGAGCGACGCGGCGCTTTGGGAGCGCGCGGTGGGCCTTACGGTGGACACGTATACCGTCCTCCGGTCGGTGGAGGTGCCCGGGGGGGGGGGGGGACGCCATTACCCGCCGCATTGACGGGCTGTGGGGGGGACGTCCAAAAGATGGAGGATGCGGTGTATGACTTGAGTATCCGGGGGATGATGCCCCGTGGGGGGGTGGTGAGGCATGAGGACCATGGGGGGGGTGTTGGGGAGAGGTGGAATGGGTTGGATGACCGTTTTTTAGAGCAGTACGTGGCCATGCGTCGGGGCGGTGGGAGCGGGACGCCCACCGGGGGTGGTTTGCAGGTGGAAGGCGGCGCCCGGCGTGGCGCCTTGCAGACGCCGGCCCGCCGAGGGAGGCGTGTCCCACGCGTCCTCAAGAGGTAAGGTGTGGAAAGAGAAAGCAGCCGCGGCCTCCCCAATCCCCAAACTGCCCCCCCAGCCGGCGAGCGGAGGCGGGTGGCGGGGGCGGCGGCGAGCACAAGCACCGCTGCCAGCACCCGTTTGGCGGTAGCCCGCCAAACGGCACACCACCGGCAAACGCTACCTACCTACACGACTGCGTCGGTGGAAGCGGCCATACCATGCCGATTGCCCCCGCTGTCACTGTCGCCTACGGCGGCCACCACATGGTCGTCACGATTACCGGGTACGTCCAGACCCCTCGTCTCCAGAGGGCACCTCGGGGCGCTTTGGAGCTGCAGCGTCGGGGTCCGGAACGCAATGAGATGGGGAATTGCACGCCAAACCTGCGTTGGCACTGTGATGCGCCCAGTGCTTGCTGTGTCCCCCCACGCGGAAGAGCTGGTTATTGTTGTGGTTTTTTTGTGGGGGGACGACTTGAATCCCTGGGGGACCGCTGGGGGGACAACTTGACGCCGTCGTCCCGCCCAATGCGTGGCCCAACGCCATAGTTTCGTGGGTAGGGACCGGGGGGGAATTGAGAGATTGGGCTTGGGCTAGTGCGGCCGAAGGCGGGGGAAGCCCGCCCGCCGCCGAACTAGCCCACGCCCGATCTTGCAATTTCCGCCGGTCCCCCCCCACCTATAAGCTCCCGCTGCGTGATTGAGATCTCAAGACCGGTGCGGATCATCTGGTTTAGATATGTGCGGCCTACAGCATTACACCGGATTAAGAACCAATGACCGGCTGGCCAAGGGGTCGATTAATTGGTATTTCCAAACTATCCGGTTGCTCATCCCTACTGGACAATCACTGCATCCTCCCGTAAAGTCCATCATTTCAACGCGGAGCCGCGTCGTCGTGCCTTCGAAGCGGCTTGCACGCGTGGAAGGCACCGCCACATCCGTCCCGTCTAGACGCCTGGGGCCCTCGCCATTTGCGACCACGGTGGCCTCTCTGTGCTTGCACTCCCTGCCAGGTCCCCCACCGCTTGGGACCGTGTCGCCGCGACCCTCATCGCACAACGCACCTCCCGGCCCGCACCCCGGACATACACAACCTCCCCTCTCCCTGCGGCGGCGGCCACGGAAGGGCGGCGACCGCTGCGGTCAGTATTCACGCAGTCGTCGCGGCCGCTCCGCACGCCATCACAACGGCGGCGAAAGTCCCGTGGATGCCGCTGCGCAGCGTTGATGAAAAGCTCGGGCGCCATTCGCATCCGCTGGTACCGCCGCTCGTCGACAGGGAGCGTGAGGGGCAACCCCGCCTACGGCGATGGGACGGCCACCGCCGGCGCCGCGGGCGACCCCGCCAAAGATGCCTCGTCGTCCACGGCAGCGGGCGGCTCGCCACTTCGAGACCTGCTCCGAACTGGTGCCGTCGCGACTGCATCCGTCGGCGGCGGGACGGCGTCGGCCGCCGCGTCGCCCGCGCTGCCCCACCGCATCGGCGAGCCCGCCACGTACGGCCGCCACTGCGTGACGGAGCCCGTCTTCTCCGCGCATCAGTTGTACGCATCAGTGCGGGCACAAGTGAGGGCACCGCCAGCGGCAGCTACAGCGGCAGCGTCTGGCGGCGGCAGCGGCGGCAGCGGCGGCGGCGGCGGCGCGCATAGCGGCCGGCCCAACCGGACGGGCGGTGCGTTCGCGGGCCGTGGCTCGGGCGCCCACAGGATGCGGGACGGGCCGGTACGGCGGCCCGCCACGACCGCGGCGTGGCCAACATCGCCTGCGGGCACAGGGGGGGGGAGGGCGAAAGAGGCTGGCGAGGAGTTCGAGGAGCGTGTCGGGAAGGTCGGCGCAGTCCAAGGGGGCAGCTGCTGAAGCCCGCCGGGGGATTCCCCGCTTGTCAGACAACAAGCCGTCGTCGCCCACTGCAGCCGCGTCGGTGGGGGGATGCGGCCGGTCGTCCACGTCTGACAACTCACCCGGCGCGCACCACCTCCAGCTCCAGTCGGGCCAGTCGCCCGGGCTGCCGAAGCGGTGCAGTCCGTATCGCCGCTCTCCGCGGTACCGGCCGCCGCGGTCCCGCTGGCGCGCCCCCAGACCACAGCAACGTCCTCGCCCGACGCAGCTGCACGAAGGGCCTGTCTCTCGGCGGCGCCCACCATGAGCGACGCCGCCTCGAGCGCATGTGACGCTCGGTCGGCCACCCTCTCCACCCCCCCCCTGCCTCCGGCAGCTGCAGCCGCTCCATCACCGCAACAGTCGGGAAATCCATCAGCCGCGTTGCCCGGCAGCTGTCCCATGATCATGGAACCGCGGCCGCGTGGGAGGGGAGCTGCCGCGCGGGTAATGCGCGCGGAGGCAACGGCAGTGGCCGTGCCACTCGTTGGCAACCTCTTCAACTGTGACCAGCTGTGTGTCGGTGGTCACCCGCTGGTGGAGGGCGCGCAGGTCGCTGCCATCATTGGCATCCTCCCCCCCAACGTTGCCGTCCGTCGCAGGGGGGGCCACCGCGGCGAGCATGGACTCCGGACAACCGTCCAGCGCGAGAAGCTGCTCCAGCAGCGCCGCCGCGGGGCGGTTGCCCCGGAGAAGGAGCGCCAGCCAGGGCACGTCCCTATCGCTGTGGAAGCGTCGGCGGCCCTTGTCGTGGAGCGCCCGCCCATCCATCCGCATACCGCTACTGGCTGCCGTCTCAGCACACAACCTTGCCTGCTTCTCCCGCTCGTACAGCATCTCTCGGTCCAGCTGCGCGCGCCTGCGTTCCGCTTTGGTCATCTCCGCGTAGGGCGGCGTGCCACCCTCGACAACGCGTGCGACCATCCGGCGGTGGACGGACCCAGCAGGCCCACGAGCAGGCGTCGCCGACGCGGACGCCAACGGGGCCGCTGCCAAAGGAGGACGGATAGGGACGGGCGGACCCGGGACGCCCGTTCCCGACATGGCCAATTTGAGCAAGCCCGATTCCCCAACGCTTCACAACGGCGGCACCGTCGCCCCCCTGTGTACAGCCCCACCATTCAAAGCGCCAAGCACGGTGTCACCCAGAGGAGCGAACTGCCACCTTGACTGGGAGAAGGTGAGGAGAAGATGAAGAAGAGGTGAGAAGGCCGGCCGTCGCCCCCATCAACTCAAAAACGATCAGAGACACGCCGCGGCAGCCGCCGTCGCCGCTGTCGCGGTAGCTGCTGCTCACCTGCGTCACGGCGACGTGAACGCCGGCCGGCACAGCAAGCAAGACGGCGCCTGACAGCAAGCAAGACTGCGCCTGACGGAGAAATGACGAGCACCAGCGCGGACGACCGCCACAGCAACAATATTGTAACGACTGCGTTGATGACATGAACGCCCCGCGTCCACGATATCCGAGCCAGCGACGGTACAGATACCGCGCGACCACCGTCCTCTCCGTGGAGTCCGCATGCACCGTCGCCAGAGGTACAAGCTAGCAACCGCCCCGCATGCAATGAGCGAGCGGGGCATGCCCCAGTACGCGATTGCAGCAGCCTCGCACAGCGCATGGCCAGGGTCCAGCGGACCGCAGGGAGAGGCACAGCGAGCGGGCGCGTGCGGGTGGTCGGGTAAACAGCCCAGCCACCTACTGCACGTGCCCTCCCCCATATCCCGCCTGCGCTGCACACTTCTTGCACGCCACAGCCCACACGCAGACATCCCGTCACCAAAGCCCATGTTGGTTGTCTCACCCGGAGACGCCGCTCCGCCAATCCAACGTCGCGTGGCTCACCCACGGCGCAACGGTGGCTGATGCAGCAAGCCCCTCAGAAGCACCTATATGCCAGTCGACACTTCCTCGACAAGCACGCGGTACCCAATCATCACTAAAGTAAAGACTCGCACAGCCTCGTACGTATGCTGTTCTGCCATCGAACGATTCAAACAAAGCAGCTGGTAGTTCAGCAGAGCTTGCCTGGCAGCAGCTTTCTGTACGTCCGAGACGCGGAAGGGGCTGTCCTTCGAGCTGGCAACAGCTGGTTCACTGGCAACGAGGTTGATCTTAAACCCAGTCTTAAGGACGGCTTGCTGCAATTCGACGTCATCGATGACCAGCACCTCATTGACAGTACGGCCGGGGCGGGCTGGCGACAAGAAGCGATCCCGCTGGACACCAGTGTAGCCCGGGATGGAGTGCACCTTACTCCTGTGGATGAGCTTGAGCTCGAGCAACGCGGTTGGGGCACCGTCGACGAAGATGAGCATGTCGCCCCGCTTGTCCTTCCGTTTGTCACGGCCATTATTGCCATTCGTTCCTTTCCCCTTGGAGGTCTCTTTGGCAACCACCTTTGCGTGCTGCTCATTCTCCACCAGCGCTACTGACTCGCGGCTGTCAAGCACGTTTTCCGCTTCAATGGTTGCGCTAACTCCGACCAGCTCCACAGCTAGGCGTAGACACGAACAAGCGGCAGCTTGAAAAGACGACTCGTTAAAGTATTGCAGTTTAGCAAGAGGACCGTCGGGGTGACCCACCACGCTTTGCACGCCGCGTTTAAGCGCCTTGGAAGTCGGGTTGAGAACGCCGTCTATGAGCCCATGCAAACAGGCTGATATTGACGGTACGACGCGAGCAAGATAAGAATCGACGAAGGCAATGTTAGGGAGCCATAGAGCGACAACTGTGTCGCCATCGACTTTGCGCTCCTCCGCCACCGTCAGAAGCCCTTGGAAGTAGAGGAAGACACGGACGCGCTCGATGACAGTGCCAACACGGAGAGCACTGCCGAATCGTCTTGCGACAGGAGAGCCGCAAACCGAAGCTTCTGCATGAACGGGGCCAGGCGGACCTCCACTTGGCGTCGTTTTCGCATGGAGTCCTCGAGGGTGCCAGAAGTCACCCACTTGTCCTGCTCCAGTGCAGCCGTTAAATGCTGCTGCGACAGGACCATTGACATGGCCGAATGGCTCGTGTCCACATCAATGGCCTTCAGCAGCTCGAGCTGATCCATTGCAGATGTATCTGGGTCTGAGACCTTCATGCGATACTGCTGGTCTTCCACCATCCGTGCCAGGCAGTTCACGCACATCTTCGGATGAAAGAGCGTCCCGTCACTGCCCAGGTGACGGTACCCATTGTAGAAGCGTTGGAGCCGCCGCAACACCAGTGACTGCTGCTTCTGCTTCAAGCCCGGGACGCGCCGAATGGCCGACACTACTGCGTCTCGTCTAAACCCCAGCATGTCCGCAAAGGTGCGCGAGCGGGACAAGTCCGCAACGGTGTTAGCCCCAGTCGCGTCAGCCATCGCAACAGGCGTGATGCCAATCGAAAATGTTCGTAGCTCGGGGTACTTGAACGCCAGCTTCTTGAACTGGTCGTAGATGTTGCTGATTGGCAACGACGCAGCGCGTGCAACGTCTTCGGAGACCATACTTTTGTACGCCTTGGGGTTCTCCATCATGAGCTTGTTACATACCCGATCATACTCGTCGACAAGAATGTACACGCGACCACCGTCCTTTGACGCCGCGCGCACCACCCGCTCCAAAGTAGAGCTGAACGAAGCCTCTCCCAACCGGGCCCGTCGCAGCACATCTGCTTCAATGTCGACATTGTAGCGGTCGACAAAGTCCTCCAAAGCGACAATAATGCCCTGCTTTAGCTCATCGCTCATGGCGGCCGCATCCTCAGTGCTCTCAGCCGTGAAGTCCAGTGATAGCACCTTGTAGGAGCAAGCACCATGTGGCAGTGGATCTTGTGTAGAGTGAGGGCACGCATCAGTGCCTTCAAAGTAAGAAAAAAACTCTTCTCTGCTGGTCAGCTCGTCGAGGTAGAACGCAAAGGCGCTCAGAATCAACGTCTTCCCGGTCCTGCCGGGACGACACATCATGGTCTGTCGACTGGAGGTCGACGCGAGCTTAGGCAGGTACCGCGTGAAGTCGTAAAACCACATGCCAGTGGACCGCAGCGCCGTGAAGCTAATGTCGTCCGGGGGCATGACAAGATCCAACTTGTCGTCAGGCGCTGCATCATCCTCGAGTGGTTTGCTCATCGACGGCAGCTGGATAACGGCTGCGCCACGGTGCACAGTATCCACCGTTTTGCTTCCACGTCGGAGTGGAAGAGATCGAACTGCTGCAGATCACGAACGGCCATGTGCGCCACGGCTAACGTAGGAGTTGATGCTCTCTCGGTCATGAAGAGCCCAGATTCCCGCTGACAAAAACCCCAGCATGATGAGTGCCCACGGCGACGTGATACAGCCTTGGTGCGCACGTCTTCCTACCCGAAACCGATTCTGCTGCTCACCGAGGCGGGAACCAGCGCAGATGCCGCAATTAAGGACGCTATCAAGAGCAGCAGGTGGGGGGAGGTTGCTGGACGAGATGACACGGTCTCGGGGGATATTGAGTATTGGACGATAGGGGCGGGCATGCGGCCGTGGTTGAAGTAATGGGAGGAGTGGTAGCACATGGAAGACGACAGCACGGCTGACCTCGCGCACCCGAACACGCCCCCGCTGCCAGTGTCGCTTGCGTGGGGTCGGGAACGCACGGAGCGGCTGCAGAGCGTTCCGCTGCGACTTTCCTTCAGTCCCGGACTTTCTTGTCTCGTCGTGCAATCACAGTATGTACTGTATCTGGATAGCAAAACACGGCGTACCACCGGAGCACCGGCATCGGTTGGTGGAAACGTCGATAGATCCGCCGGCCTACGTTGCCGGGGTCTCCAGGCGCCCCCGCTTTACACGAGCCCACGATCGTGGCTACGTGGACGGCCACGGCGGCGATCGTCAGCGATCGTGGCCTTCGCCGTTTCCGCCCTCCCCGCCCGTTCCCATGCCTTTCTTCCCGCGCCCCCACATCGATCAATGACCTCCCCCTCTGTCCCCCCGTCCCCGCGCCACCTCCCGCTGCCGCCCCCCTCTGTCCCCCCGTCCCCGGTCACCACACACAACCCCGCCTTCGCCAAGCGCCGCCGCCCGCCGTCCCGCCACCTAGCTGCTTTCTGCGGCAGGTGCCGTCGGCATTCCCCCACCCCTCTCCCTCCATCTCTCGAGTTTTGGCGGCGTACGCGCCGCTGCCGCTGCCGCCCCCCCCGCCCCTCCCGTCCCTGTGACCGCCGCTGCCGCCGCATGGCGCCGCTGCCAGCGGGGTCGCCCAGCTCCCTGTCTGCCGCAGCTGCCACAGCCCCCCCCACCCCGACAGTGGCCGCCACCGGCTGTCGGAGGGCTGGGGGGAGGGGGCGGTGGGAAGGGGCGGTCGAGGGAGAGGGTTCGAACGGGCAAGTGGCCGCTGATGTGGGGGGGGGGGGGGGGGGGGCTGGAGGGAGAGCGGATGGTCGAGTGGCTGCTCGCGGAGTGGTGGGCAGGGGCCGGAGCGGGGGGGGGGTCTGCTCGCTGGGAGAGATGGTAGTGGAGTTGCCGGTGACGCAACCGTCGCAGGTGAGCGTGCCAGCGGGCTTGAACCCGCGGGAGCCGAGGCGCGTGAGGGGGTCGGGCTGGACAGGCATTGGGAGGTGGTGTAATTGGGGGGCGCTGAGAAGGGAAGGACGCCTGGAGAGGCATCCTTCACGCCTACCGCTGCAGGGCAGTCTCCTTTGGAAAACCGCCAGAAAACACCATCCCCCTTCCCAGAGACAGAAAAAATTCGTCAGCCTGTTTGATGCCTTACTTCCCTCACTACAAAACAGACAAAGTACTGTACTGTACGTTTCCGAAAAAAGATACACCGAGCACTCTTTTCTCAGTCCTCCGAGAACCTTCGGGCCACATGCCTGGGCCAATCAGGTGGCTTGACGGTATGGTGCTTTCCCGAAAAATGGCCGGATCGTCTCGCGCTGCAAAACTGGTCGCAACCCGCGAAGTGCGTCTAAGGGGTCATGCTGGCCTGTCACATGTGCGGTGGACATTCGACAAAGGTCATTGTTGGTGTTTCTCTTGCGGGTTGTAGCCGCCACGCGGGCCGCACCGGCGATTTTGGTGTCATGTGGGGCCCCGTGCGCCGACCGTGGCCAGCGTTGGTGTGGACCAATGCAATGCTCCCAGTACTTCCAGTCCGCTTTGCTAATCCATCATCAGGGTTGTTAATACTGTGCCAAGACGGCCCCTGGGGCAGCCAGGCTTGTGAGTAATGTGAATTAACGCGCTCGACCGGCGCGGTTTGCTGAAATGCCGCCAGCACTTCCAGGCCGTGTGACGGCCACTCTGCGGGTAGCGCGGGATCCTGCGACCCGTGGAAAACGTGTCGTGCGCGTCATTGGTCAGCAGGACCACGAGGCACGCGGAGAAACGTGTGGAAATCTGATTGGCCGACGTGGTCGGCGTGCATGGCTCAGCAGTGCTCAGGATCATCGAGAGCGGCCGCTCGCCGTGTATCACGGCATGAGCAACCTGCGATCTTTGCCCTCTACGGCCTGTTGTTGGTCAATACAAATGTGGACGACTCCCGCAACTCAGTGGGCCGCAACGCTTGGTGGGTCACGACCAGGGTTGTAGCGCGAGCCGATCCGGCCATTTTTTGGAAAAGCACCATATACCCCGGTGTAATGGGTTCCACATGAGCGGTGGTGGGTCCCTAACGGGTACCAAGGCAGAGCGCTCATCAACTGGAGGGGCATGATACAGCATCTCGACAGGACAACGACACAGGGGGGGGGGAGCGGCGCCGCGGTCGGCGTTGACGATGGTGACGACGGCGTCGACGGCGACGGCAGCAGCGGTGACGACGTCGACGGCTGCAGCGATGGTGGTGGCGACGGCGGCGGCGGCGGCGGCGGCGGCGGCCGCGACATCGACGGCAGCAGCGAAGACATCGAGCTTGAGGGGGGGGTGGGGAAGGCGGCGGCGGTGGTGACCAATGCCGAGGCGGCGGCTGCCGACGAGGCCGCCGCGACGGCGGCCGCGGCGGCCACCACAGTCGCCGCCGAGGCTGCGGCGGCCGACGTTCCCGCCAGCTCCGCCGCCCGGGACTCGGCAGCGGCGGCGGCGGCAGCCGAGGGCGAGGCCGCGGCGCTCGTCGACGAGCGGCGCGCCGGACCACCGCTCTTCCTGCCGCGCGCCGGCGCGGTGTCGCTGGGGGCGGCGTCGCGGCTGAATCTGCGCGCGCTGGGGATGGTGGCGCTCCTTGCCGCGGCGCTGGCTCTGGCGGACGCGGGGCCGTTGGCGGCGGGTTTTGGTGCACGATAGCGGGGCGGATAGCAAAGGCTTTTTTTGAGTTGGCCGTAGCGGGGTGGATAGCGGCGAAGTTTGGGTGGCGGTGGGGTAGACGCCTTTTCACGAGGGGGGGGACTTGCTCGGTGGCGGCAGAGGGGATGCTGTTTGGTCGGGGGAGGGTGGCCGCGATCGCGTATCGCTCTAAGCGATGGCGGTCGGGCCGCTAGGTGGAGGGGGGCAGGGGGGAAGAGGGAGAGTTGGGCGTCATGGGACTACGGCGGGCGTATTTAAGTAACTGTCGTCCGTGAAAAAGGGTGAGAAACGGCGACCATGGTGGCGATGGTGCTGGCGCCGCCGGCACCGACGTCTGTTGCTAAAGGGGGGACAGGCCTGCCCCCCCGAAGTTAAGGGGGCAGGGGAGCGGGCATGGGTGCTCCCCTGGGCAGGCGGGAGCTTGTGAGTGTTGGCGAGGATGTGGAGGAGAACGCAGTATACTCAACGAAACAGGACACGGGCGACCCGAAACCCCGACGTGGGATGGCGAGTTTCAATGTCAAGTCTGCCAGGTCAAGGTCGCCCAGCACTCAGGTGCACGGCCGGGTGCTCTTATACCTGTAGCATCCCTGGCGCTGAGTTGGCAAAGACCCGGGATGGCGACCAGGGGGCACCAGGTGCCAGAACATGCCCGCCGTGTGGGGATGGTTGGCGGCCGTGGCCCGTGCCCAGCACTGGGATGCGGTGGACTACGCTACCCACACGTGAGAGAGGGACTTTCGATGGGGTTTTCCCTGACTTGTGGGGTACTTGATTTAAGAGATTTGAGTGTGAGACTTGTGAGGAAGAATAGAATTAGTAGTGATGGTGGCCCCCCCGACCTGACGAGGTTAGACTCAGGTCGGGGCCACTCAGGGGGGGGGCTACCGGGCCTGTGTGCCGGGTTTCCGCAGATGCACGTGAAGAGGGACAGCGAGGGGCCCTTGGCCCGCGCCCTTTCGGAGAAAGACAACTGCGCGTTTGCTTTCCTCTTCCCCGTGTGCACTACCGTGCGTATCTGTCTGCCCTGCCGACCGGCATGTGAGGCAACAGGCATACCACTCTCGTAGTTCCCATTTCTGTGTTACCTGTGTCCCGTCCCCGAGGGACATTGACACGTATCAGGGAGCATCGAATTTTATACCACATATTTGGTGGAGCAGCAGGGTATATTATTGGTGTGCTTGGAGGGATGTGGTGGTTATCTGGACGTAGGTGCACACCAGCGCGGTACCAAATCCTCGTAAAGGAGATGTTGGGGAACCCGGGGTATAAAGCCTGGAGTCAGAACCGCCGGAACGTGAAGCTCCACGCGAGGGTAGAAGCGTCCGGGACGGGGAACACGAGGGTAACGCGAGGTTGAATTTTTTTTTGAGGGGGAAGCAACGGGCACAGCCCCACGCGCAGATATCCCTTCTTGGCCCGCCGGTCCAGGGTCCGCTGCGGGACCCCGCGGTGCGGGCCAACACTCCCTACACTAAAACCCCAACCAAAACACAAAGAACCCTCCAGCACATCTCTCCACACCAACTACGCTCATTGGGGGGGTCTCACTAGATTTTGGCCAGATTGGGGCGGAGGTAGCCCGCCCTAGATAACTTCTCTTCACTGTCCAGAAAGCCAATTGCCCATCGGGCGGGCGTAATCGCCCTGCCTGATATTATTTTATCGTTCCCCCCATTCATGGGGGGATCCAGCGAGGATGACGTGGTGTGCCCCTCCCGAGGTAGGGGCGACCGCCACCTGTCCCCGATTGGTTAGAGGCAGGGTTGCCACGATCCGCCTCCCCCAGAAGGGGGATACCTTTAGTCGGAGGGGTGCGGTAAACCCCCACAAGGAAGACATTTGGGAGAAGTGGTTAGGTTGTTCCTGCTTTGTCTCTTTCTTGTGGTTTGGGAGTTATTTGCACCCGTTCACGGGATTCCCTTTCCTGGCCCCCAATCCCTCTCTTGTGGTCTGGCAATCTCTGGACACGTAGGTAACTGGACTGTCGTTGTCAAGAGACGATCATGGCTACCTTTCCGGGCGCGACGGTGCCTGCTGGGGTGGACCCTGTGTCCCTTGACGCGTCCCTGGTCACCGCGGGGGACGGTGGCCAAAGCGGCATTGCCTCAAGGGGTGTGGCAGACCCGGGAGCACTACCCGGTAATGGATTAGGGCGTCTAGGGGGCCAAAAACCTCCTCCTCCGGTTCATCCGGCTGTTCCTCCTGCGGGAGCCACTCCGGGGACAGCGGCGTTCGAGTCAGCCAGGAGTGACCAACGTACTCCTGCGGGCCCTTCGTCGGCACCTCCAGGGCACCTCCAGGGATCGTCCCTGGTGTGTTCTCCTCAGGGCCTATCCAAGGTATCTGGATCGACGTCGGCTCCACCTGGGCGCGGCCAGCGTCGGGCGAGCCGGACCTCCTCTCCGCCTCGTCGTGGTCGTCTCCACTCGCGTCGCTCACCCTGACTTACTGAGCATGAGTCGTCCTAGTCTACGTCGGAGTCGCCCACACCCTCCGAGTCGGTTTCGGTGCGTCATTCGCGTCCCCGACTGGCGTGCAAGACCAAACAGGTCAGCAGCCGAGGTCGCCGACATACTCCGGACCGTGACGGTCGCGACGACTCCGACGAGGAGCCGCCGCCTCAGTTGGGAAGCGGCGATTTCTATTGACGCGGGGCGCATCATTCCCCTGCACTTGAGGGTGATGGGCGCAGAGGTGGAGAGACTGGCGAGCGTGCCTAGTGCCTATTCTACATTGAGCTTCACTTGAATCCTATAGATTCATCTGCAGCTCATTTTCAATCCATTTTTCTTGTGGACTGGGTCTTCCTCTCTTGTTTCGGACTGCAGAGACTTGGTCAGCGCTGTCTGTCTACCCTTGGAGCCAATTATGGTTCCTACACTCACAGTAGCTTCACGGCAAGGCGGACTTTCCCTCCACTCTCGCAGAAGGTCAGTCCTGTGCTCCGGCGCGGTCCCGTCCGGGACTGCGCATCAGACGCCCCAGCGCGCCACCTGAGACTCCCTCGCCGCGTGCGCGCGCTAGCGCTCAGAGCATAGCGCGGGAAAGAAATTCGCGACCTCGCCACCCGTCTGCTCTCACCCCCCCCGCCCAGCACACGCTCGCATGCGCTCCGGGGTGCCTCGGATAAGCCATGTCGCCACGTGCATGTCGCCTGCCGTCGCGGGTGTATGGCATGGGGGGCGCTCACGTTCTCGACCACTCCTGGTTCGTAGTTCCGCCTGCGCGGCGCAAGAAGGTCTCAGCTAGTGACGGAGCCCGCCTTTCTGCCTCCATCCCCTGCCAGCACCCCTACCCCTCCGCCCCCCGCCACCTCTCTGGTTTTCCGCCCGGCCCAGTGCCTTCCTGAAAATTTCTCTGGAACCCCCTTCCCCTCCGCCCCCCGCCACCCCTCTGGTTTCCCGCCCGGCCCCGCACGGTCTTTGGACGTTCCCCTGCCCGCCCCCCGCCTCTGACCATTTGGCCCCCCCCCTGCGCTGTTCTTCGTTTTTCCCGGTCCGCGCTGGACTTTTTACCATAGGGAGGCCGGAAAGCCGATTGAGCATTGGCGCGGCAGTTCACACGAACGCAGTTCACATCAAGCACTACTCTGAGTCTGCGCGGCTGTACAGACGTGCTGCGACTACCAAATTGGTCGACGGTTGCGTGACGGCGTTTTGCAGAAACAAGAACGACAATAACCGGTCGGTGACAACAGTCTCATGAAGTGGGCCTGTGTGTCGCAATAGCGCGAGACGCTACCGTGTGGTAGAGAGGGCCGCGGCGCAGTGCACGTGGTGCAATCACGCCAGGCAGGGGCTCACGTTGAGGGAGGACAGGGGTTTGGAGAGCGGCCAGCCGACCGGAATGTTGCGGGGCAGAGGGAGGGACGGGGGGTGAGGTGGCAATGGCGGCGGACTAATGGGCCGCGAAGGTGGGTCAGCGACCGGGTCTCGAAAGGGGCCCCCTGCCAGCATGAGGGGGGGCCGTAAAAGAATGCGAGCGACGCGCGTTGGCAACAGACCACTTCGGTTCGATTGGTGCAGTCAAGAGATGGCACCACACCGGTGGATCCCGTCGGTATCTAGTGGCGGCAGAGAGGACTGGCGGATGAGCCGGCCGGATCGTGGGGGTGGGGGGGTTGAAGAGGCGGCACTGCTGGGACGGGGCGGTTACTGGGCGGTGTTGCGGGCAACTGCCAACCGGCACCTAAACTTTGCACGCGGCAGCAGAGTATCGCGGTCACGCGCTTTGTGTTCAGCTGTTGCCAACTGTGGCTCGTGGTGGACGGCCGCCGTGAAGCATCTGAGAGTGATTTCGAAGGTGGCAGAATGCCTGATTTCATATGAATGGGTGCTGCATCAAGCGTTCCGAGAAGAACTTCAATTGAATCTCGGGAAGGTTTCATATGAAACTTTTGCAAGGTAGAGTAAACACTAGTTGGCAGTTCCCTTTGAGAGAGACACGACCTGCCCATTAGTCTGCGAGTGGTAGAGAGAGGCAGAGTCTGCCCGCACCCCCAACATATCCAACACTCCTTGGAACAAGACGGACGCGAATTGTGGTCCGTTGTCCGATAGAGTACTGTCTGGGATGCCGTACGCGGCAACCCAGTGATCTAAGCATGCGGACGCGACCGACATGGCCGTGCCCTCTGCAAGAAGGACCGCTGGCGTAAGTTTTGTGAAGCGGTCGCATATGAACAGGAGGTACTGATTACCAACCTCAGTCACGGAAAGTGGTCCAAGGAGCTCCATCGCCAACGCTGCGAAGGACTCAGTGGCCGGGACATGAAGCATAAATGTAATTGGGCGCCGCTCTATGAGACGGTCCTCGCACAACTTATGCATGTAGCTTCCCATCCAGAGATGTCCACCACCAGTGAATGCCAATAGTAACTCTGAAGGATACCCTCCTTGAGTCAGGCGGTGACAACGAGTTGCTCAATCCCCTGGACCGCCGCTCTCCTCAAGAGGAGACCGTTCTTACCAATAAAGAACCGCGTTTCCACCACCGTGTCCAACACCTCCCTCTGCGACTTGCAGAAGGCATCCTTGGCCTGGGCTCGCGCAACTTTGTCCAGCGACAGGGGCAAGCCGCTCTTGCTGCAAATCGCCTCGGGGTCGAATACACTCCCCGAGCGCGTGACCACCCCCACGATAGGAACGTCATCATCGACGGGGTTGACGTCTGTTGCAGTACTCCCAACCGCCATCCCCGAGTGAGGGGAAGGGGACGAATACTGACAACTTGGAACACCAAAAGCAAGCACCTCGAACAACCGATCACGCGTCTTGCGTGTGTTGAGTGGGTCAACCAATCAGGGCACGAACAGGATGTGTCCAAGCCAGACGGTGTTTTCTTGCTTGGCCAGCCAAGGTGGGGCCTCCCCGCCTTGCTGTCCCTCCTCATCAACCCTTATCACATGCTCACGCAAACCCCTCAAAACACTCAGAAAAACGGACGCTCAAACAAACCAGTCAAAAAACTCCACACGCAAGGCATACAAGACGTAGAAAGCAGTCTGGCTCCCGTGCAAGAATCCCAAGAAAACATGTACCCGCTGCAATACTCTGCGCTAGCGTGCCTGAAGTCCAAGTCGAATTTCCATCCGAAAGTCAAAGAATTTCACCGCAGCGGGTCGGGAGAATTTCTGCTTTCGGTCGGGCCTACTTGGCCCGAATGTCCAAAGTGTTAGTACCGAGTTTCGGCGCAATCTTCCACTCTTTCCCCTTCTCAGGAGTCCAGCTGTCCCGGCGGACATCGAATTGGCTGAGAGTTGCAGTGATCGGGAGGAGGCATTGCGCTTCTTGAGTCGAGATCCAAAAGCGATCGCACACTGGCGTCTCGCGTGTCTTGGGGTTACACCGGCGCCACATTCGTGTCCGGCGGGACCCAACGAGAGAAGCAGGTCCTTCCCGTGGGGTGTCTCAAGAAGGGGGTGGAGCGTCCCCTCTCCCCTGACACTGGTTAGAGGAGCCCTCCGCCCACCAAGTGTCGGGGAAAGTCATCCCCCACCTGTTCGGGGTGCTTTACAGGTGGGGACCTGTATGGATGTGCCCTCCTGGCAGTGTCCTCGCGACGCTGCGACGCACACCTCCGCTCCTCAACTGGAGGAGTAGCACATCGACGTTCTCACTGGGAGCGTCGATCCACACCAGCCCCATCAGTTAGGGTGCGGGCACTCTTTGGGGCGTGGGTTGGCTCTGCCCCCCCCGTCTCTCCTCATCATCCGCCCGTGGGTTTCTCCCCGCGCGGCGGACTCTTTCTTGTCCCCCACCCCCCTCCTCTAGTCCGGGTTGGTGGGTGTGCGCGCCCACGGGTCGTGGGCGTCGCGCTTGGTCGCTGGCGGTAATGGTCGGCCGCCGGTGTTAGGTGGTGCCTGACCCTGCGCTTTCGTTTTGCGGATACCGTCGGTTGGGCGCCTCCCCGCCTTACTCGGGTCAAGGTGTCGCTTAGCCGGGGTTCGGCTATGGAGAACACTCGTCCCGAGGGGAGCGCAGGGGTGAGAGAATGGTCCTTCCCATCCGTCGGTATGCGCGACAAAGCGTCTGCCATCTCGTGCTTCTCGCCCTGCCTGTAATCAGCGTCATAATCGAGCTGGGCGAGGCAAAGTCGCCATCGGTCGAGTCGGCTATTCGTGCAGGCTGTAGTGGTGATTATCCACTTCAAAGCCTTGTGGTCACATCGAATGAGGAACTAACATTCTTCGATATAGCGCCGTAGCATGGAGACTGCCCATACTACGCCAAGGTCCTCCAACTCTGTGACAATGTAGTTCTTTGGTGTAGTTGAGAGTCCCTTGCAGAAGTAGCCAGCGGGCAGCTTTTCTTCCGAGGGCACTTTTTGGAGTAAGCAACAACCAAATTGGTCGTATCTCGTGTCTACGTCCATGATGTAGTGAGCCCCGGGTCTGGGGATTGCTAACATCGGTGGGATGCAGAGGAGTTCTCGCAGCCTGTAAAACGCTTCTTGCTTTTGGGGTATTGGGGCATCCAAGCGTGTGGGCAGCTTTGAACTTACTAAGCGGTTCAACGGTGCAGACACTTTGGCATAGTTGGCCACAATGCGTCTGTACACGTTACACATACCCAGGAGGCTCCTGAGGTGAGTCTGCTGCAGAGGGAGCTTCGCCCGACGGATGGCCATGAGGTTCTTCTCACTGATCCCAATGCGGCCTGGCTGATGGAGATGGAAAACCAACTCAGCCGCAACCCCGGTGCGACTGGGCCTGGGGGGTTGAAATCCTCATTCCAACACTCCCCCTAGCTTCCCAGCGGCCAGGCTACCCGTTCGCCCCAGGTCCCGTCTGGAAACCATCTCCCGCTTCAGAAAATCTACGTCCACCTCTTGTCCGCCGGAATCGAACCTACGCCACTAAGGCAGATAGCGAACGCTAAGCTGGGCCCATAAGCTGTTGTAGCGCACTTGTGTGGGGTTGGTCGCAGTGGTGCGGTCAGAGGTGGGAGTATGATGTGTGAAAACAAAGGTGCTTGTGTTGGCTGTCCTGTCCTTGAGCCCTCCATCGCCTCGAAGGCGCTCTACAAATAGAGTGTCTCGACTCCCCGTGTGTGCACACACCGGCCACTCACGGACACGCACCAAATGATAGCAAGGATCAATCAAAGCAAAACGAGGATCACATCCAACAAGTCAAAACGCACTCATCAAATTTAGGATAAGTTTTGTGAGTGACATGTGCTGTCAAAATGAGAGTTTTCGCACTAGTGGCTTAGTGGTAATATCCCGGTCAGAGGCATGGGCGTGTCTCCTAGGTCACAGGATCGACCAGCGCTTTCTGGGTCTTATTGAAACACATTTTTCCTGAATCTTCCTTCACACATGTCGCCCAAATGGCGACGAGCACTTGTTCTCTAACACGGTAGCCACGGGGTCACTCTTGACAAAGGGCAGTGGGGGCGCATCCCGCCTTCTGGACAAGAGCCCGTCCACCCGAGCGTTCGACCACACCGGGAGGAGCGAGGTACGCGCGGACACCCGCGCTTATCTGCGCCTACCTCCAAAGGATAGATCACCCGGCGACGGGTGGTAACGGCGTCCCGTAGGACAACAAGGATCCTGTACCTGTCCACTTTTGGAAAACACTCACCAATTGGGATCTGCGCCAGAGTCACCGGGAGGCCAAGGTTGCTGTCCTTGGAGTGCAAGCCACGGGACCAAGATGGGAGCCCAAAACGAAGCAAATTGTTGTTATCCTTTTCCTCTCCGGCGTATCTGCCGCCGGCCTCTCGTTATAAGCCCGCAGAGACGACCTTTCAATAACCTTCCCTCCAATACGCAAGTCCCTCTGGCTGTACGTAACCCGCAGACACCGTAGTCATAGTGAACTCGCGAAGTGAAAGGTAAGAATCAGAAGAAGCCTCCCTAAGTTGGGATAACAACACGGGTTCCCACGTTGCTACAAACCCCCCCCCTTGGATTCGACCCGTCCTCGGGTCGGGCGTACATTCATACTTCCGAACAAATTACGTCTCGCAATCGTTTCCCGATTGGATGGGGCTCTGCGCCCGTTGACGGTGGCCACCCAATCATTGGGTCGGACGTGGGGCATTATTCGCTCTCCCGAGGTGACTTACAGTCGGTCCTGAGGACGGCGAGGCGCTCCAGGCTCCTCCGGTTGCCGCGGCTACCCGCGTCCCGACGGGCACCCCGTCGGGTGGTCTCATTTCGGCTGCAGCGGGACCACCGCGCCGTCTGCGTTGGGCGTGCCGCGCGCGCGGTCCATGCGCGCGGCCGTGGCCCATTTGGCGGGTGCAAATTGTCTCGCCGGCTACCTGGAAGGTAGCTGGCGCCGGTTTCGGCGCCGGGTCCGCGCGGAGCTCCCGCCCTAGTGGCTAGATGGGGGTCGATAAGGTGGCAGCAGTTCTACCCCTGTGGGTACGGGTCAAGACAAGGCGGTTGCCCGCTCTCAAGGCACCCCTGCGGCGGAGGAGATTGCCTGAAAAGGCGGCGGGGACGGTGGTGGGCGTCTGCATCAAATTGCTTCAGGAGCGGTGGTGTCTCCGGTCGGGCCTGGGGTGCTCCCAGACGTATTCCAAGGGTCCGTCGGTGCCGACGGGTCTTCACCAATGGCCGTCGACGGTGGGTCCTCGTCGCGTCGTGGTCCCGCCCTTCTCCTTTCTCCTGTCTGTTCGCCGGCGGGGCCGGTTCCTCCAGCTTCCTACGGGTGTCGGTCGGCAAGTACGGGAGCTCGGTGTCGAGGCCGTCGCTAAGCGCACGGGTCTGTCCTGTAAGTCGAGCTCACTGCTGGAACTTCACGATGCCGTGAGCTGGTCGGCGTTGCTGACCCTTCTCCCCTAGCGGGTCCCTCAGGCTGGGGTTCCCTCTATGCCTCAACACTCGTTACGGGTCCGCCGGGCTGGCCCGGGTGAAGACCACTACCGTGGGTGGGCCTCTACCAAAGCCGCTGCTGACATGGGGATTCCCGTGGTATTGCCTGACCCTGGTCAGGTGTTGTCCCCCTGGTTCGGGGCGGTGCCGACGTTGGGTGCCCAACGTTGGTTCCGTGACTGGGACTTGGCGGAAGGGGGACGCGAGGTGTCTCGCCGGCGCGGGGAGACCCGCCGTGTTACCGGTGGGGCCTCCTCAAAGGGGCCGGCCCCCTCATCCGGGTCGGGTCCCGCCCAGGACTGGTCCTCGTCTCCTCCGGCGTTGGCCGGGAAACCTCTTTTGGCTCCGGGGACTGCGTCCACCGCCTCACGTCGGCCGGTTGCCGCCCAGTGTCTGCGGTATGACGGCGTTGACGCCGTTCTCATACGCGAGTTGCGGGAGGATTTTTCGGCTAGCTGGGGGGACGTCCCCTCTGGTGCCGCGCTAGTCGGTACCGCTCGCAACCTTGTGGGGGTCTTGCATATCCGTCAGTAGGCCCTGGACTCGGTGGCGTCCGGTCGTGGCACCCACCTCGAGCTATGCTCTGAGGTTACTCAGATAGTCAACCGCCGAGAGGATGCCGACCGATGGGGTCTGAAAGTGTACGCAGCAACGCGTGAGTGGCGTCTGTCGAGGGGCCAGAATCTCCCTTGGGGAGGAGTGTGACCCTACGGTCTGAGAGAGGATATAGGGGGAGGGTGTAGGTGCCGGTCACCCCGATGGTGACCGGGTAGCAGGAGTTGTAAACTTCTCCACTTTTTTGTTTTCTTGCGTCATCTTGGCCTGTGTCGACCTCTTGGTGGGAAGGCTAACCTTGCCCAAGAACTCGTCTGGGTCGTCTCAACTCCCCTCGCGGTGTCATTCATCCAATTCCCCAACTTGTATGGGTTGGGTGAGCTCGGAGGTGACCTCCCGCACTTGTACCTTACTTGTTCTAGTTTGACACAAGTCTCATGTACTCTCCCAACCAGTATCGATTCGGTGCGATAGGGGCTTACCCACGCAT